>CM046031.1:49862956-50222956 GCA_025215565.1 Flaveria ramosissima | reverse complement strand
TTTTCACATCTTAAATCTTAATTTTTAGTTGTCAATTATATGAATTGGAAACTAATTGAGTTTCTTAATAAATTAGTATCATTTTCAAATAATATTTAATCAACTCATTTCATATTCTTTCTTTGAAAAATATAAACGATAACATTATGTCATTTAACTACGCTAATTAAACCCCATTTCCAATTGAAAATCCTAATTCACATCTAGTCGTTAATCATATTATTAATCTTAATCTGGAATTAACACATTTTGGTATCCTTTAAACGAATCGTTTGAGCAATCTTATTATCTGTTATTTCTCTTAATTCATCTTATTCGGTAGTTTTCATGCTCCTTTTACTTTATTTCACACCTTTTGGGGTGAAACATTTTAACCTTATAAACTCAACTTGTAAACATCTTGATACTTGTAAATGCACTAGCAATTCGTATTTAAACTTGTCATGGTTAATTTGAATAGTGTGAGCCTTATATGATATCATTTGTAATTAATCATTAACTATTGCTAGCCTAGGACTCATAGATCTATGGGTTTGACAAACCTATTTGGTGCTAAAACCGAGGTTATTGCCCACTCTGATGACGTATCTTGTTCATCATGGAACCGTACACTTAGCTAATCGTATAACTTATTTGGCCATCTTTGCCAAGGTTTTTATTGTGTACTTATGCGATCTATTTCTTGCATTTTCATAACCCTATGACATGAAATTGCTTCCTTATATTTGTTATATGTATGTATAACCCATGGAAACTGTAACACCTGGAAATTTATTATTTGGAAGCCGGCGAAGAAAGAAAAGAAATAAAGTCCAAAGTTGAGGGACCAAACTCGCCAACGAAGAAAATCGGAAATGAGGTGGTAGTTATTGGAGAGGGCAGCCACCCTCCCTTTCCCCCACATTTCAGCCACCTTAGAGAAAGAAGAGAGAAAGAGGAGAAAAAGAAGAAAAAGTGGTGTTCGGGTGATTCGAGTGTCCAAATCCGTCGAGTGGCAATCCAAATCGAAGCTCTTGTCTTTGTGCTCGATTGTGTGAGTTCTAGGACCCCACTTTTACTTGTTTTCCAACTGATCTTGGGGCTGGAAAATGTTCAAAACCCGTTTTTATGTATGTGTGTGTTTGACCCATTTGGGTGTGATGTGTATGATGTGTTTAGAGTATGATTTCGGGCTTGTGTGTGCTTGTATGGTGTTATGGTATGCATTCCTAAGGTCCAGGAGGGTTAATTTAGCTTAGAATGGTTTGGATGAGCTTGGAGGCCGAAAATGGCAGATTGGGTTCGGGATGAACTCCATTCTGCATCAGCTAGGGCTAGGCGACCGAATGAAGGCCATACGGCCGAATGAGGGCGATTGAGGGTCATCGCACGATTGGGATTCATTCGAACAATTGAGGGTTCATCGCACGACTAAGGTTTAGTCGCACGACTGGGAGTCCAGTCGCATGGGATTGTACGACTGAGGGTTCAGTCGCATAGATGCTTAGTCGCATGAGTCCATTCGCATGAGGTCAGTCGCATAGGTGCCCATTCGCAGTAATCCCATTCGCACAAGGTCTATACGCACGATTGGATGTTCATCGCATAGATGACCATCCGCATGAGTCCAGTCGCATGATGTTCAGTCGCATGGAGGCCATGCGACTGAAGGTGCCCAGACGCCCGAACAGGGCTGTTGCACTCGAAGGAATGTGTAGTTTGACTTCTGGCCTTCGGGGGAGGGGGCGATGTAAGTTTTGACGTCAAGTAACCCGTAGAGCTATGTAAGGATGGTTTATGGCCTAGAGAGCAATGTAGGGCATGATGATGATGATGTTGCATGTTTATGCATGTTAGGAATGTATGATGTTGCCCTGTATGATGTGAATGTTGATGATGTTCCTTATTATGTTGTACGCTTATCTTTCTTGTGGCTTTACATGTCATGTGAATGAATGAATGAAAAAAGGGTATTATGTAATGTAAAGCGAAAATAATGAAAGAGGAACAAGTAAGAATGCATGCATTAATGATGATGAATGAACGAAAGAAAGGCTTGCAAGCATATATATTGGGGTGAGCGATTGTGTTGCAAAAGACTCGGATGAAGTGCAATCATTTAGATTGCCTATGAGGTGAGCAACCTGTCGTTGCAAAAGACTCGAGTAAGTGCTATCGTGATTTGCCTTGGGGTGAGCAACCTTGTTGTGTAAAAGACTCGGATAGCTTGCTATCGTGATGGGCAATTGGGGTGAGCAACCTTAGGGGTGCAAAAGACTCGGATAGCCTGCAATCATTGAGATTGCCTTGAGGTGAGCGACTATTGTCGCAAAAGACTCGGAAGACAAGAATGAACGAAAAGAACGGAAATAATGAATAAGATGAAAGATAATAATGTAATTATCTGTGTATACGTATGTTGAATGATCACACGATAAAGGAACGGTTTTCATGAAAGAAAGTATATTATGTTATAAAACTAGAACTCACTCAGCAACGCTGACTTTGTTACATTTTCCAGTTGGCAGGTAATGATTGCTGAGGATGGCACGGCGAGGCTACTCGGCTCTTTTGGGATGGCATCCATTATATAGCTTTTGTGATGAATGCAAACATGAATTTTGTAACCGGATAATGATGTATTATGTGGCAAAAGTAATTATAATGAAAGTGATGTCATTTTTGAATGTTTCCGCTGCAATGAATGTTCTGTAATGTAATTATATGTTTTATGTGCGATGAATGACCAACTGTAAGCGTCCCGGGAACGGGGTCTTACAAGTTGGTATCAGAGCCAAAGTTTAAGTGAAATGGGTAAATTTTCAAAAAAACCTTAACTTAACTGAAAATGGGACGAATAGGGAATGAGATGCCAAACTGAGTAGCTGCGTGCGATCAGGTATTTTCTTAAAGTTAAACCGGTTTATGTGCGCATGGTATATGTTATCTATTGTATGTAGATTTGAATACTGATGTAGTCAGGACAGGTAATACTTGGGGTATGAAGAGTACAGTAAGTGGCTAATCACAACTGGCCACTGTAATTAGGACTTACCTATACTTGACATAAACTGAGTTGTTTCCTTGAATGCAGGGTTGGTGTTTGAATCTTTCAGTGTGATAGAGAATGGCTGGTGGTAGATCTTCTAGAGCTTCTAGGGTGGAGGCCGTGGATGGCCCTGTTGCTGAACCACGCCCTAAAAGAGGAAGGCCTAGAGCTGAGAAAGAGGTTCCTGCAGAACCTGAGACTCCTCATCCAGAAGGCTGGGGATGAGAGCGCGAACTGAGGGCCTCGGTGAAGGAGGCTGTTGTCGAGGAAGTACACAGGTAATGCAGACAATCTTACCGTCTGTGGTGACCGAAGTCATCAATGCTGTGAAGGAAGGGGAAAGGAGGAGAGGAACCGGGCCTCGGGGGAGCAACGGAGCCTGAAACGATCTTCTCCGATAATGAGGAGGAAGAGGAAGAGGAGCCTGTGCGGGGTGGCACGAGGCTGAACTACGGGGTGTTTATGAGATGCAAGCCCCCTACTTTGACGTAATGGCAATGGCTGCGCTGCTCACCGATGGGTGAGAGAAATGGAGGCTGTTCTCGACATCAGCGAGTGCCGAGAAGATCAGAAAGTCAAGTTTGCCACCCACTCCTTCGTGGACTCGGCACTATGCTGGTGGGAGAACATTGTCCAAGCAGAGGGTAATCGGGCGCGCGGGAGAATGAGGTGGCCCGAACTGAAGAAGATGGTGATCGAGGAGTTTTGTTCTCATCGGGAAATGGATAAGGTTGAAAGGGAGTTTCTGCAACTGGAGGCGAGAACCATGACACACCAACAATACACCACGAAGTTCAACGAGATGGCACGTCTGGTGCCGGATCAAGTGACGCCTCTGTCCCGAAAGATCAAGAGGTATATACAGGGTTGCCGGCGGATATTCACAGGCACATGATCGCCGCTCGGCCGAGCACGTTTAGGTCGGCGGTGGATTTAGCGGGAAGATTGTATGATGAAAGAACGGTGGTGGTGACTGATGGTGGCAGAAAGAGCGGTGGTGAACGAGGCTGCCAGGGGAAGAGATTGGTCGGGGAATGCCTCGATGGGTAATAAGAAGGCACGGGTGGATGATCGCCGTGTGGTTATGTCAGGTGCGGGATCGAGAAGGTGTGGTAAATGTGGACGGGAGTTAGCGGGGAGTGCAGGTTTGGGTCGAACTTGTGCTTCGGCGGGCACATGGCAAGGATTGTCGTGCGGTCCGATGCTTTAACTGTGGTGAGAGGGTCACGTGCTCAAAGATTGTAAGAAGCCGAGGGCTTAGAGTTCAGGGGCAAGAGGACGGGAGGTGATGGACCGAGGGCGAGTGCCAGGGCATTCACCATGACATAGGAGGAAGCTAGAACGGACCCTGATGTCGTGTCCGGTACGTTTATGGTGAACCAAACTTTAGCTTCTATGTATTTGATTCGGGTGCTAGTAAGAGTTTTATTTCTGCTGCTTCTTGCTAAGCTGCCTGTTAGTAGTAGAGGTGTTGATGCGCCCTTCGATGTAGAAATCCATAGGTAAGTCTAACAGGATTTCTGAGATGATAGAGAATTATGATGTGGAGCTCGAGGGTCATAAGTTTCCTGTTAGACCGTTTATGATGACCTTAGGTGGTTTTGATTTGGTCTGGGATGGATTGTTAGCGGACTTCAAGGCGAACATGTGTGTCGCAATAAGATGATTCGGTTGTCGGCGCCTGACGGTAGTTTAGTGACGGTTATGGGATCGGGTTACTACGATTCAAAGGTAATCTCGATGGCGGTGGCGGGAAGTGTATGAGGCGTGGAGTAGTGCCTATTGTGGCCTAATGTGAAAGCCTGATGTAAAGGATACGCCGACTATCCAAAGCCACACACACAACTAGCCGATGTACCGGTGTGTGGGACTTTCCAGATGTGTTCCCAAAACTTATCAGGAGTGCCACCTGACAGAGAGATTGAGTTTTCAGATTGATCTTGTACCGGGTGCCCCAACCTGTCGCCAAGGCACCGTATCGGTTGGCTCCGACCGAGATGAAAGAATTGATGGAGCAGTTACAAGAGTTGCTTGATAAGGGGTTCATTAGACCAAGTATCTCTCCTTGGGGTTCTCCGGTCCTATTTGTAAAGAAGAAGGACGGTAGTATGAGGATGTGCATCGACTACCGCGAGCTGAACAGTTAACAGTGAAGAACCGATACCCTTACCGAGGATAGATGATTTGTTCGATCAGCTTCAGGGTGCCAGTTGGTTTTCGAGAATAGATCTTCGATCTGGTACCATCAGTTGAAGGTGAAGGAGCAAGATATTCCTAAAACAGCTTTCCGTACGCGCTATGGTCACTACGAGTTTCTTGTCATGTTTTGGTTTGACCAGCGCGCCAGCTGCTTTTATGGATTTGATGAACCGTGTGTGCCGGCCTATGTTGGATAAATCAGTGATCGTGTTATTGATGATATCCTGATTTACTCGAGGAGCGAAGCAGAGCACGCCGGTCACATTCGGGAAGTTCTAGAGACGTTAAGAAGGAGAAGTTGTATGCTAAATTCTCCAAGTGCGCGTTCTGGTTGCGCGAAGTTCAGTTCTTGGGTCATGTGGTGAATCCTGACGGGATTATGGTGGACCCGGCGAAAGTGGAGGCGGTTATGCAAAGGAAGTCGCCAAAGACGCCATCCGAGATTCGCAGTTTCTTGGGTTTGGCGGGCTACTACAGAAGATTATCCAAGACTTCTCTAAGATTGCTTCTCCACTAACTAAGTTGACCCGAAAGAGGTGAAGTTCGTATGGGGTCAAGCTCAAGAGAAGGCGTTTGAAGAATTGAAGGCGAGATTGACTCAAGCTCCTGTTCTGTCGTTACCCGATGGAAGTGAAGATCTGGTAGTTTATTCCGATGCTTCTTACTCGGGGTTGGGGTGTGTGTTAATGCAGAGAGGAAAGGTTATAGCCTATGCATCCCGACAGTTGAAGGTTCATGAGGTCAATTATCCTACTCACGACTTGGAGCTAGCAGCCGTGGTCTTTGCATTAAAGATTTGGAGGCACTATCTCTACGGGACGAAGTGCACCATATTCACTGACCACAAGAGTCTGAAGTACTTCTTTGAGCAGAAGGATTTGAACATGAGGCAGAGGCGGTGGTTGGAACTTATAAAGGATTATGATTGTGAGATCCACTACCATCCGGGCAAGGCCAACGTGGTGGCTGATGCCCTTAGCCGAAAAGAGAGGCCCGAGCCGATTCGGGTGAAAGACTACCAGTTTATCATGACCTCCGATGTGATGAAGCTGGTTAAGGAGTTTAAGATGAGGCATTGAAAGAAGATCATCTTAACTCTGAAAGAATGAGAGGTCTGGTTGGAGAACTGGGTGAAAACACGCTCGGTGTTAGAACCCGATTTGATCGTGTGTGGATTCCTCGTTTTGGGGATCTACGGGTGAAGATAATGGATGAAGCTCACAAGACTCGGTACTCCATTCATCCTGGTGCCACGAAAATGTACCATGATATGAAGAGAGATTATTGGTGGCCGGGTATGAAGGGCGATGTGGTGGAGTATGTGAGTAAGTGCCTTACTTGCTTACAGGTGAAGGCCGAGCACCAAAAGCCGTATGGGAAGATACAACCTTTGGATATACCGGAATGGAAGTGGGAGCACATCACCATGGATTTCATTACAAAGCTGCCGCGTACCCCGAAAGGGTATGATGCCATATGGGTGATAGTTGATCGATTGACGAAGAGTGCTCACTTCCTACCGATTCGCGAGACATATTCATCTGAGAGGTTGGCTGATCTGTTCATCAAGGAGATTGTGACTCGTCATGGTGTGCCGGTGTCTATTGTGTCGGATCGCGACACCCGGTTTACATCTAAATTTTGGAAGAAGTTCCACGATGCTATGGGGACGAGGTTACATATTAGCACGGCTTATCATCCCCAGACTGATGGTCAGTCAGAAAGGACCATTCAGACACTGGAAGACATGCTTCGGGCATGTGTGATTGATTTTGGTGGAAGTTGGGATGACCACCTACCGTTAGCCGAATTCTCATACAACAACAGTTATCATGCCAGCATTGGCATGCCCCCATATGAGATGCTATACGGTAGGAGATGCAGAACGCCCGTTTGTTGGGTGATATTGGTCAGAAGGAATTGGGAAGCGTCGAGGTAATCGAGGCTGCGACTGAGAAGCTTGAGAAGATCAAAGCCTTCATGAAGGCGGCCAAAGATAGACAGAAGTCGTATGCTGACAAACGACGCAGGCCGATTGAGTTCCAGGTGGGTGACCGGGTTATGTTGAAGGTCTCACCTTGGAAGGGTATCATTCGCTTCCGAAAGCGGGGCAAGTTGAGCCCAAGGTATATAGGCCCTTTCCGAATCATTGCTCGAGTAGGAGAGGTGGCCTATAGACTGGAGTTACCAGATGAGTTAAGTGGAATTCACCCGACATTCCATGTATCTCATCTAAGGAAGTGCTTAGCAGATGAAGATATGATTGTCCCATTGGAAGATATCGAAGTGGATGAACGGCTCAATTATGTGGAGCAACCAGTGGCAATCATCGACCGAAAGGAGAAAAGGCTAAGGAATAAAGTGGTTCCTCTAGTGCGTGTACAGTGGAAGCACAGGAAGGGATCCGAGTCAACGTGGGAGACGGAGGAAGAAATGAGACAGCATTATCCACGTTTGTTCGAGGAATAACAAGTTTCGGGGACCAAACCTATTTAAGAGGGGTGGACTTGTAACACCCGGAAATTTATTATTTTGAAGCCGGCGAAGAAAGAAAAGAAATAAAGTCCAAAGTTGAGGGACCAAACTCGCCAACGAAGAAAAGCCGGGAAATGAGGTGGTATTAGTGGGGAGAGGGCAGCCAACCCTCCCCATTTCCCCCACATTTCAGCCACCTTAGAGAAGAGAAGAGAGAAAGAGGAGAAAAAGAAGAAAAAGTGGTGTTTCGGGTGATTCGAGTGTCCAAATCCGTCGAGTGGCAAGCCAAATCGAAGCTCTTGTCTTTGTGCTCGATTGTGTGAGTTCTAGGACCCCACTTTTACTTGTTTTCAACTGATTTTGGGGCTGGAAAATGTTCAAAACCCGTTTTTATGTATGTGTGTGTTTGACCCATTTGGGTGTGATGTGTATGATGTGTTTAGAGTATGATTTCGGGCTTGTGTGTGCTTGTATGGTGTTATGGTATGCATTCCTAAGGTCCAGGAGGGTTAATTTAGGCTTAGAATGGGTTTGGATGAGCTTGGAGGCCGAAAATGGCAGATTGGGTTCGGGATGAACTCCATTCTGCATCAGCTAGGGCTAGGCGACCGAATGAAGGCCATATGGCCGAATGAGGGCGATTGAGGGTCATTCGCACGATTGGGATTCATTCGCACGATTGAGGGTTCAATCGCACGACTAAGGTTTTAGTCGCACGACTGGGAGTCCAGTCGCATGGGGATTGTACGACTGAGGGTTCAGTCGCATAGATACTTAGTCGCATGAGTCCATTCGCATGAGGTCAATCGCATAGGTGCCCATTCGCAGTAATCCCATTCGCACAAGGTCCATACGCACGATTGGATGTTCATTCGCATAGATGACCATCCGCATGAGTCCAGTCGCATGATGTTCAGTCGCATGGAGGCCATGCGACTGAAGAGTGCCCATACGCCCGAACAGGGCTGTTGCACTCGAAGGAATGTGTAGTTTGACTTCTGGCCTTCGGGGGAGGGGGCAGATGTAAGTTTTGACGTAAAGTAACCCGTAAGAGCATGTAAGGGAATGGTTATGGCCTAGAGAGCATGTAGGGCATGATGATGATGATGTTGCATGTTTATGCATGTTATGAATGTATGATGTTGCCCTGTATGATGATGAATGTGTATGATATGTTCCTTATTATGATGTACGCTTATCTTTCTTGTGGCTTTACATGTCATGTTAATGAATGAATGAATGAAGTATTATGTAATGTAAAGCGAAAAATAATGAAAGAGGAACATGAAGTAAGAATGCATGCATTAATGAATGATGAATGAACGAAAGAAAGGCTTGCAAGCCTATATATTGGGGTGAGCGACTTTGTGTTGCAAAAGACTCGGATGAAGTGCAATCATTTAGATTGCCTATGAGGTGAGCAACCTTGTCGTTGCAAAAGACTCGAGTAAGTGCTATCGTGATGTTGCCTTGGGGTGAGCAACCTTGTTGTTGCAAAAGACTCGTATAGCTTGCTATCGTGATGGGCAATTGGGGTGAGCAACCTTAGGGGTGCAAAAGACTCGGATAGCGTGCAATCATTGAGATTGCCATTGAGGTGAGCGACTATGTTGTCGCAAAAGACTCGGAAGACAGAATGAACGAAAAGAACGGAAGATAATGAATGAGATGAAAGATAATAATGATATTATCTGTGTATACGTATGTTGAATGATCACACGATAAAAGGAACAGTTTTCAATGAAAGTAAAGTATATTTATGTTATAAAACTAGAACTCACTCAGCAACGCTGACTTTTGTTACATTTTCCAGTTGGCAGGTAAATGATTGCTGAGGATGGCACGGCGAGGCTACTCGGCTCTTTTGGGATGGCATCCAATTATATAGCTTTTGTGATGTAATGCAAACATGAATTTTGTAACCTGATAATGATGTATTATTTGGCAAAAGTAATTATAATGAAACGTGATGTCATTTTTGAATGTTTCTGCTGCAATGATTTCTTAATGTAATGTAATTATATGTTTTATGTGTGATGAATGACCAACTGTAAGCGTCCCGGGAACGGGGCCTTACAGAAACTCACCAACATTCAATTGTTGACTTTATTTTTTAACATGTTTCAGGAAATGCCCAAGTTTGATGATTGATTTTGAAGTTTGGACACATCTAGGATGGACCTAGAAAATAAACGACTTACTTTAAATTTGAAGTTGTTGGACTTATGTTATGTTTTGGTTATTGCTTGAGACTTTTTGGTTGTAACGTTTCTTTAAAACTTATGCTTAATGATATTTACATTTAATGGTAGTGTTATGTGGTTTTGAACAATCTTAACCCTCACATCTCAACGTTTCCGACGTTAAGGTTGGGGTGTGACAGTATTTATAGCCAAAATCATGTAGGATTACAAAGATTAGAGAAAACAAGCATTTAAGGTCATTATTGGCTGGAGTGTATCAATTTCATCACTATCGCCTTCCGCCGCACCACACACTCATTTATGCACCATTTTGTTTGCTCGTGCTATAAGATCAATGTTTCATGTTTCGAGAAGAAGATCGAGAGATAAATAAAAGGGATGGGCAGATCTACGAAAAGGAAGGGACAACGATGGTTAATTATCGGGGGCGGGGGTTAGATTTGCATGTTGTAGTGCCCGATGATGGTGTCATTGCCGGTTGTTGTGGCCAACACTAGTGTGGGTTCACGTTGAAGTGCTGGAGATGGTGAAGAAAGGTAGGGGTGAGCTGGGGTTTAGTCTAATGATAATAATGTTACTATCTATTTAGTATTTACTTAAAACATAGGTAGTTTACACACATCTAATATGCTACAATTTGATCATTTAACACCCATTTAATGAGCAACTTTAACATCCATTCATTTTAAGGACCATCATTGTTACAAGTTAGTAAACAACTAAGACAAAATTTATAGTTTCTCAAATTGGAAGGAAAACCATAAATTCACCAAAGCACAGGACCTTATGTGTAGTTTATTCTTGAAATTGTAAGGAGTTTATTCTTGAACTTGTAAGGAGAAGTGTACTGCAATATCATTAAGATGGCATTGATGATTATATATATATATATATATATATATATATATATATATATATATATATATATATATATATATATATATATATATATATATATATATATATATATATATATATATATATATGGCAGTGTTCCAATGAAAACCATATTATAACGCAAAACCATAAAAACCACTTCATAACCCTTGATTTTCTTGATCTATGGCTAGGATTGAAGAGTGGCATGATTGTAATTAAATGATATTTAAAGGATTTAATTAAAAGCTTGCAAGGGTATTTCAGGAAAACTAAAATTAGTTTAACTTTGGAAAATGCTAGATAATTAACAATCTCCTAAAAATATGCATTCTCTCTCCTATCTCACCTCAAATTTTTCAAATTCCCCATGGTTGTTTTTTGTACCATTAATAAACTAGAAGGAAAAAAAAGGTCAAAATGAAAATAACAAACAAGAGATCTAATAATCGATAACCTATTTGCAAAGTTTTGAAATATTTTTTTTAAAATTTATTTAGTAGACATACTTACGTATATGTAAGCATAAATTTAAATAAGAAAATTGATAATAGATCTATTGACATACATACATGTAACAGCAAAAGCTACATATGAAAAGAACAAAACCATCGGTTGTTTATATTATGTAGCTCTAGTACATTCTTGATCTATCTCTCTCTTTAGTCTCATCTAAAATGTAAACATAATATGTAAACCTTTGTTTACATAAAAGTTAACCCACACGCTTACATATATGTATCTCACCTGCTTACATATATTCAATAACTAGTTTGTGTATTTTTACATATGTAACAACAAGTGTTACGTATATGTAACAAGGGTGTTACATATATGTAACAAAGATCTTCGTTTATGTAACACTAGTATAACGTATATGTAACAACAACCCTAAGTTTTCGTCTTGTTTAGTTTGTACCATTTTTCCATCATGTTGATCTCCATCTTCAAAGCTATGAAACTTACATATACGTACGTCACGAGTGGGTACATATACGTATTTTACCCATATACCTATTTTTCATCCAATTCTTTCTATCTTTATTAGAGTTGCATATATGTAACTGAGTTCATCATCATCATCATCATCTTCTTCTTCTTCTTCTTCTTCTTCATCTTGATGTTACCAGTTCTATCCATATCTAACCCTATTCATATGACTTTTCTAAAGATAAAATTAGGTTACACTCATCATCATCATCATATGTATTTTCTAATGACGAAATCATGTTACAATTATTAATAGCGATTAATAACGTTATATCATCTTTAGACGATAAAACAGAGACGATCTTGAAGCCCTCATTAGATTGAAGATTAACATAAACAATAAATACAATCGTTACGGGATAAAGGGACAAGATGCATCCGATACGATTAAATCGCAGCTAAACAACATACATAATCTTCAAAATCATCATCATCTTCGAACTAGCAACCTGAACGAATCAAATATCATGTGCGATTAAAAATCTTGTTGAGCGATTTTCCATGGCGGCTCTTCATTTTTATCATCGAAGAAGAAAATGTGTGAATAATCATACTCCATAATTTTGCCTAGGAAGAATATTGTCAATCTATCATAAATAACAATGAAGACCATATATTTTTGGTCCACAATTGAACTAAACTTAGGAGAGAAATCAGCAATTTAAAAAGCATTAAAATTAAATGGATTTTAAAATTACCTAAACACCCTTTAGAGTACATAAAACAAAAATAAAATCTAAATTATATGATTGGTTGATAGTAGTTTTTATGGTTTTCAATTAATATGATGGTTTTCATTTGATCTCTCCCCTATGTATGTGTGTGTGTATATATATATATATATATATATATATATATATATATATATATATATATATATATATATATATATATATATATATATATATATAGGGTCCGGTTCATTACAGGACTGTATTTTAAATGAGAACTACAAGAACCTTTTGTAACCATTGATTAGATTAATCTATGGTTGAGATTAAAGGGGGTAATAAAGTAAATTTTCAAGACAAAAAATTATGTAATTTTATATGAAAATGGTATATATGTAAATTGTCATCTGTCTTGTATATGGTAACCTTTTCTTTTGGTTGAATCCAGTCAATCAAATCCTCCCTAATTGAGAAACAAAATAAAAAGCAAAACTGAAGAAGCTTCCGGGATTACAAAGATTGTTCATTCAAGCTCGCAGTGTGGTCGTTGAAGTTGCGAAACAGGAAGTCGGCGTAAGTTTCTGCAATTATGTTAATTTTTGTTGATATTTGCAATTATAATTCTGAATGGTTTTGTAAAAACTTCAATTGATGATGAATCAAACATGCATTACTGATTTTGGTTTAAAATCATTGTGAATTATTGTTCAATCTAGCCAAAAAAACGAGACTAATGTTATCATTGTTTGAGAAATTAATGGTTTGTGTGAATATACACAATGCGAATGGTATATTATATTTCAATTTGGGATTTGGTTGTGTAGATTGTAGGTATTTAGGGCGCTTTAGAATCTATGTTTTGTTGTTCTAATAGTGGGTAGTTTGAGCAATTTTTTTGGGTAGTTGAACTTATTTGCCAAAGTGGTTTTACGTGTGTGTAAAACTGGGTATAAAGTTAGTAAAAATGATAGTTGGTTCCGTGTAACATAATTAAGTATGTATACGTATATGTAATTAGCAGATTAATTATTTAGTTGTGTATGTAGACGTATGTGTATACATGTGTTCCAACATCATAAAAAATGGATAGTTGTGACTGTTTGGTATATAATGTTTCAATTTGAGATTTGGATGTGAAACAAAGTTGGTACTTAGTGTGCTTCAGAACCGAAGCTTTGATGCAATAATATGAGTTAGTTGGTAAAATGTTTGTAACTGTATGTATGGGTAAATGTGAAAAATAGTAATCTTTGTATACGTATGTGTAATTGTGTGTTTCAAACTCTGAAAATAATATAGTTTACACTGTGAAATATAGTTGTATCTGTATCCTTTTATTTAAGAATCACAAACTCTAGTATATTTGTCTCACTACACGTATATGTAAATATGGGTTAAAAATTCATAACAAAGGACATATGTCTCTGTTTGGTATTAAAGAACGAGGGCAATTCAATATGTAGCACAATTAGTATTTACATTGTATTTGTCTAGCTATACACCTTTAATTGAGTGTTTGATGTAAATAAGATGTAAATTACTCTTACGACATTGACTAGTCATGTACAGACAGTTATCTATATGGATGTTTAGTTGTATATTAAATTGATATACAGGGGTCTGGAGTTAGCAAGACATGATTCATATAGGCATTACATAGGCATCCACAATCATATGCCATTACATAGGCATCGACAATCGATCTGTGATGGATTTGGAACGCGTGTTGAAGACATCGATTGCAAGTGTTTAACCCAAAACTTTTATTTGTTTGTTGATACATTCTGGATATTGTGTATAATCTTGTGAAAGGATTCAATCGATACTCGTTTTATAAGTTATCTAGTGATGTTGATAATTGATTAGTGATTTTAAAGGTATGTTGTGTTATCTTTTAATTTCATATGTATATGGAATATGATACAACCAGGTGTGAGGTTATAGGTGTTGGAATCTAGGGTTGGGGTTTAAAATCTTAGAAGTTAGGGTTCATGTAACAAAAAGTGAATTAACTTGTTAAAGGAAAGGTGTAATTTGGTTGGAAAATTTACACATGGGTGAAGAAGATGCTTATTATGCAGGAAAAGTATTTGTAATAGTAGGGGTGTATGTTGATCTGCATTTGAACATATATGTAAAATTGAAGGATTTTGCATTAAAAGTAATCTAATTGTTTCATTAATTGTAACAATAAGTCAGATTTACAAGAATCGTTGGAATAACATGTTTAAACTTTAAAACATGTTAGATTTATATTGTTTAATATTGAAATTATATAAATCGTATATCATCTCTACATAACCTAAAATGTTGTAGAGAAATATTACATGAATATATAATTGTGTTTTGATGACTATTTTATATATTATACAGAGTACAATAATAAAAATGAAGTTTGTTTGGAGTTGATGATGACGGAAGAAAGAGGTTTGAGAAATTAGTTGTCGATGCTTACAAGGAATATACGAGAAGTAATAAAATGAAGAAAACTTAAAAATGTAGAAGAGGTGTTTTAAAAATAAACTGATGTGCTAAAATTCTCCGATCCTAAAAGAATTAAGTGATGTGGACATACACATATGAAAACAAAATGGCAAGTTATTGGATCCTGAAAAGAAGGAATTTGGACATAATATGTATGATGTTTATGAGTTATAAATTGAGAAGGAGACGAAAGAAAGCTTGACACAATATGCATGATGTTTAAATTTAAACACTTATTATGATATTTGATGTATGATATGATTAGTTGTTACATGTTTATTTATAATGTAAGTTATTGGCGGCTGGAAATTTTGTTACTACGTGATTTACATATATACAAGTAAATGGATATTAAAATTTTTGCTGCAAAATGATTTACACATATGTAAATTAGTTAATATTGAAAGTTTTATTAATAGAATACCTGTTTCTTTATCATGTAAGTTAGTGTTTGACATAGCATAGTGGATATTAGTAATTTTGTTACTAGGTGAATTGCATTTCGTACAGAAATTTTGCAAGATATAGAGTTTGTACAAGTCATCACTAAATGAGAGATTCTATAACCATTTACCTGGTGAACACATTAAAGCACACTTACATATATGTAAAAATAGACAAATTTTAAGAAAACAAAAATTTCAGCTTACGGTCATTTGAATAAACATAAAATGGGTAAACTTACAATAGCAACAGTAGTATAAGTACTAAAATAGTATCAGTTATACCCACAACAACAATCATTGAATAATATAAAATTAATTTTTATTAATCAAATGATTCAGCATCCATTACAAAAAAACAAATAAGACTACTCTAGTTTCAAATGAAAATTCTTAGCATTATGATAACCGAAAGAATCGCAATAGCGACAAAAACGTTTCCTACTCTTTTGATATGTGCCAGTGTAACCTTCATCAACAATAGTGACTTCATTAACCACTTGCTCCATTTGATTTTGGATAAAATCATCAATCGGGTTAACCGCCATATCAAAACCTTAACGGGACGACATTTCATGCAATATGAATCGAATTAGTTATAAAACGTGATATGAACTAAATGGAAATATACGAGATTATGAATAATTAACCTGTAATCGTCTTCAAAGGAAATTCTGATAGGATTTTGAAATAGAGAACAAAGATGTTCAATGGAAGGTGCGATCTTTTTCAGTTTAGCTTGATAATTCGAAACTAATTTCCCAAGAAATATGAATTAGGATGTGCAAATCAGATGAAATAATCGGATGTTGAAGATGAAAAAAATGATGAAGGTGTCTACAATCTCTTAAGGAAGGGAAATTGGATCAAACTTTGAAAACATTAACTTTCCTAATTAAAGATAATAAAAAAAGGAAAACAAGTAAATGCACAATTATAAAATAACATTAATACCCTTTAAGACTAAATTAAATATAAATAAAAATTATATTAATGAATGGTTAGGATTAATTCTCGCAGTTCTCGCAATCTTTACAAGTCCTGAAAAGATCCAACCCTATATATATATATATATATATATATATATATATATATATATATATATATATATATATATATATATATATGTGTGTGTGTGTGTGTGTGTGTGTGTGTGTGTGTGTGTGTGTGTGTGTGTGTGTGTGTGTGTGTAAGAGAGAGCTGGTTTTAATAAGAAGTTAATTTTTCTAAAAAGACTAAGAAACAATTTTGAACATTAAGTTTTTTGGTTAAAATTCACAATAATAAACAATTAAGATTTAAGTGAATGATAAAAAGTATCTATATGAAATAACCACTCTTGTTGATTTTTTTACAATTGATGATGATAGTTCATATGATGTTGTTTTTGTATAATATTAGTCTGATCATGACTAAGTGAGTCAAAGTTTGACTCTCAACGGTCAAATTAAATTTACGTAACACTGTTGTATTACATGGATTTCAATCACACTGATGATTATCATTTTTTGTATTAATGTATGTTATTTTGTGATTGTTGTCATCCTTTTTGATTCTAAACTTAGGGTTCTTCATCAGTGTTTCATTTGAAGTCAGTTGATTTTCTAATTAATTTACACGTTTATAATTTTTTATACGATAATTAAAAAAACCTACTCCATCAAATCAAGAATTTGTTTTTTTATATAATTTGAGTATAGTATCACTATAATCTTTTTTGAATAACGACACTTTATAAAATGAAAAGGTACAATACAAGTCTTTAAAAGCAACAGAATGTAAGAATGATTAAGATGTTGACATGTGTCTTTCTGATTAACATTAGGTTGAGGGTGAAATTGATAATGTTCATTCTTCTTAAATTTCACCTTATTATTAAATGTCTGTAACTTTTACATACGACATTCTTTTAAAAAATTACACCATAAAAACTAGGGGTGTTAAAAAACCAAAATCTGAAGAAACAAAACAGTAATCTATCTGTATCCGAAACCGAATAAACCGATCTGAATCCTTATTCGGATATTCGGATCGAATGTCATCTGAATCCAAATTCCTTATTAGGATTTTGGGATTGTTTTTTGGATATCATAATTTTTTATTCAAGTTATTCAGATTATTCAAATATCCGGTTAATTCGAATAAAAATTCAACTATGTTTCTAGCCCAAAACTTATTACCTAACTACTTAAACAATTATACAATATCTAATTGTTGTTCTAACTAATCTTCGTGTTTTATACAATTACTTATTATGTTTCAATTTTTAATTTGTGTTTAAGACTACTTTGTATTTTTTGATTTTGTATCTTTTATTTAAACTTGTAAAATTTTAAGAATAAAAAATTAGCAAACAAAAAAGAAATAAAAAATAGGAAAACTATTATTTGGTTTATTCGGATTCTTCGAGTTTATCTGATTTGATTCGAATTGAATTTGCATAGATCCGAATCGAATAGAGATATCCTTATTCAGATCGGATCGGATAGATCATGAATTTTCAAATCCGAGTAATCAGATCTAAATAATCTGTTATATGATCTAATGAACACTCCTAATAAAAATGAGCATTTTCTATCTATAAAACGCATATAGTGTTTATATAAAAAATGAAGTTTCTTATGTTTTCTTAGCTCATTGTGTGTTTCCGTAAGGCCATTGTGTAATTTAGTATTGATGAGGATTACAAAATTAAATGATTAGGATTACACAATAAACTAGAAATGTAAAAAGTTAACATGTTTCAACATAGTGTTATTCGATAATTATCAGGTTTATAACACAATGCATAACATAGTGGTCAACATTAGACACAGTGATCAACAGTAGACAGTGATCAACATAAGTCCGATTAAAGCTTATGTAAGCATTTGATTTCTTTACAGTTTACCTTCTCATTCCTCTTATAACTTTTCAAGTATGATGTTTTATAAAATTCAGATTTATTTGTGCTAATTTCTATCAACATTAATATCGTTAACCATGAACCTTTTGTAGTTGTGACGTGTTTTTTATTGATGTTTGAAAGTCAATATTTTTAGCAGTTTTATTTTTTTATATAAACTTCTGCTTATTATGAATAGGCCCACCGCAAACTACAGGTTTATAACATTTTTGTTTATATATAAGTTTTTGAATGTAATCAACGACATATCAATTTCATATTTCTTATATAAATTTAGGGGTATTATCAACCCCCCTCAACGCGCGGATACACAACAACGTTTCGTCATTATTTTCATGTTTTTACGTCCCCGCTGCAAAGCGGGGGTGTTAATACTAGTTGAGATATAAATTTTAACTTTCTTTTTCTGTTTAACTCAAATATATTATTTTAATCCAAAAAATCATTTAAACTATTATTTTAATTTGTTATTTTGTTAAAGGGTTTCGTCTCAAATGCTTCCTTTTTTTAATTATTTAACATAGTTCTTTTTACCCGTAGCAACATACATATATATCATAATTTCATAAAAAAAATAAAAAACTAAACCCAAAAGACACCCGCGACAACACGAGCCTCAAATTCTAGTTGAAGTACTAAGTTCGAAGCATGGCGTGCATTTTTTATTCCTTGGCCACGCAACATCTAACAACTTTTTCAAACTCGAGGTACGTTTTACCCTTTAAAACTAATAGTAGTTTAGTTATGTTTAAACTTTATACCACATTTTATTTATATTTTCACTTATATTTATTTGTGTTTTTTTTCTCTTATAACTTTTAAATTTTAATCACTAATATAATTTTGCTGCAAAATCTTATGTTTATACATCTTGTAACACCCGGATATTTATTATTTTGAAGCCGACGAAGGAAGAAAAAGAAATAAAGTCCAAAGTCGAGAGACCAAACTCGCCAACAAAAGAAAGACGGGTGAGTGGGTGTATTTAAGGGAGAGGGCAGCCCTTACCCTCTCCCCCACACTCAAATAATCAGCCAATATAAAGAGGAGAAGAGAGGAAGAAGAAAAGAGGAAAAAGGGGTGGTTCGGGTGATTCGGGTGGCCAAACTCGTTGTGTAGCAATCCAAATCGAAGCCCTTGTCGTTGTGCTCATTTGTGTGAGTTCTAGGACCCCACTTTTACTTGTTTTCAACCGGTTTTGGGGCTGGAAAATATCAAAACCTGTTTTTGGTGTGAGTATGTGTTTGACCCATTTGGGTGTGAAGTGTGTGATGCGTTTCGTGTATGTTTCCGGGCTTGTGTGTGCTTGTATGGTGTTGTGGTATGCATTCCTAAGGTCTAGGATGGTTGATTTAGGCTTAGAATGGGTTTGGATGAGCTTGAAGCCCGAAAAAGGCAGATTGGGTTCGGGATGAACTCCATTTTGCATTAGCTAGGGCTAGGCGACCGAATGGAGGCCATACGGCCGATTGAGAGGCGATTGAGGGTCATTCGCACGATTGGGATTCTTTCGCACGATTGAGGGTTCAATCGCATGACTAAGGTTTCATTCGCATGACTAGGAGTCCAGTCGCATGGGGAGTCATGTTTTTTTACTGAGGGTTCAGTCGCATAAGTGCTTAGTCGCATGAGTTCATTCGCATTAGATCAGTCGCATAGGTGCTCATTCGCATTAGTTCCATCCGCATGTGGTCCATACGCACGACTGGATGTCCATTCGCTAGATGTTCATCCGCTTGAGTCCAATCGCATGATGTTCAGTCGCATGAAGGCCATGCGACTGAAGGGTGTCCATACGCACGAATAGGGCTGTTACACCCGAAAGAAAGTGTAGTTAGACTTCTGGCTTTCGGGGGAAAGTGCAGATGTAAGTTTTGACGTAAAGGTTCCCGTAAGAGCATGTAAGATAACTGTTATGGCCTTAGAAAACATGTAGGGCATAGTGATGATGATGTTGCATGTTTATGCATGATGCATGTTATGTATGTATGATGTTGCCCTGTATGATGTGATGTTGATGCATGTTAATGTTCCTTAGTATGATGTATATTATCTTTCCTATGGCTTTACGTATTATGATGAATGAAATGAAGTATTATGTAACGTAAAGTGGAAAGAAATGAAACGTTTTGCATGCATCGGATAACGGGTCCTTCTTTGTGATTGACCATTAATGTAGAACCTCTACCGCTTACCCCTAGTACTGTGGCATACGTTTAGCTGTTCATTTATTGACTTCGGCCCAGTAGCTAAGACTGATCAGGGTATAGCACATGGTATTGGTACGGATGATGTCCGATGCGCAAGTAAAGTTATATGGAACGAACGAATGAATGAATGAATGAATGAATGAAGATAATAAGGATATTATCTATGCGTACGTATGATGTGTGATCATGCAAAAGTAACGAATGGTTTTATATGAAAGTAAAGTATGTTTTATAATAAAACTAGAATTCACTCAGCAACGCTGACTTTTTATATGTTTTCCAGTTAGCAGGTAAAGTTTGCTGAGAATGGCACTGCAAGGCTACTCGGCTTTTTAGGATGGCATTCTTTTGATTAATGCTTTTGCATTGTAATGCGAACAAACTATTTTGTAATGAATGTTGTATTAACTTGCAAAAGCATTTATATAGAAACGAAAGCTTATTTTAAATGTTCTGCTGCGATGTTTATGAAGTACAAATGTAAATGTATGTTTTATGTGCGATGAATGACCAACTGTAAGCGTCCCGGGAACGGGGCCTTACAAGTTGGTATCAGAGCCAAAGTTTAAGTGAAATGGGTAAATTTTCAAAATAAACCTTAACTTAAACTGAAAATTGGACGGAAAGGGGATGGGATGCCAATCTGAGTAGTTGCGTGCCATCAGGTATTTTCTTAAAGTTAACCGGTTTTATGTGCGCATGGTATGTGGTTATGTGTTGTATGTAGATTTAAATACTGATGTAGTCAGGACAGGTGATACTTGGGGTATGAAGAGTAAAGTAAGTGGCTAATCACAACTGGCCACTATAATTAGGGACTTACTATACTTGACATAAACTGAGTTGTTTCCTTGAATGACCGTGTTGGTGTTTGAATCTTTCAGTGTGAGTTAGAGAATGGCTGGAGGTAGATCTTCTAAAGCTTCTAGGGGTGGAGGCCGTGGCAGGCCTGATGTTGAGCCGCGACCCAAGAGAGGAAGACCAAGGGTCGAAAAGGTGGTTCCCGAAGAACCAGAGACTCCTCATCTAGAAGCTGGGGATGAGAGTGCAAACCTGAGGGCCTCGGTAAAGGAGGCTGTTGTTGAAGAAGTACACTAGGTCATGCAGACAATCTTACCGTCTGTGGTGACCGAAGTCATTAAGGCGGTGAAGGAGGGAGAAAGAAAGGAGAGAAATAGGGCCTCGGGGGAGCGGGAGCAACCGGAGCCCGAAACGATTTTCTCTGATAACGAAGACGAGGAAGAGGAAGATGAGCCTGTGCGAGAGGTGGCACGAGGCTGTAACTACGGGGTGTTTATGAGATGCAAGCCCCCTACTTTTGACGGTAATGGCAATGCTGCCACTGCTCACCGATGGGTGAGAGAAATGGAGGCTGTTCTCGACATCAGCGAGTGCCGGGAAGATCAGAAGGTGAAGTTTGCCACTCATTCATTTGTGGACTCGGCACTATGCTGGTGGGACAACATTGTCCAAGCGGAGGGTAACTGGGCAATCGGGAGAATGAGATGGGCCGAACTGAAAAAGATGGTGATTGAGGAGTTCTGTCCTCACAGGGAGATGGATAAGATAGAGAGGGAGTTCCTGCAGCTGGAGGCGGGATCCATGACACACCAGCAATACACCACGAAATTCAACGAGATGGCACGTTGGTGCCGGATCAGGTGACGCCTCTTTCTCGGAAGATTAAGAGGTACATTCAGGGCTTACCGGTGGATGTTCGCCGGCATATGATCGCCGCCCGGCCAAGTACGTTTAGGTCGGCGGTCGATTTGGCCGGAAGACTTTATGATGAGAGGGAAGTGGTGGTGGTTGAAGCGAATAAGAAGGGTGGTGGTGATCGGAACTGGAACGGGAAAAGGTTTGGTCGGGGTGATGCCTCGACGGTAACAAAAAGGCACGAGTGGATGACCGACGCGTGACCACACCGGGAGTGGGGTCGAGGAGGTGTGGCAAGTGTGGAAGGGAGCATGCGGGAGAATGTAGGATGGGATCGAATGTGTGCTTCAAGTGTGGAAGACAGGGCATATGGCAAAGGATTGCCTGTCGGGCAAATCTTTTAACTGTGGGGAAACTGGTCATATGAGCAGGATTGTAAGAAGCCGAGGGCTGAGAGTTCCGGGGCGAAGAGGACGGGAGGTGATGGACCGAGGGCGAGCGCCAGGGCATTCACCATGACACAGGAGGAAGCTAGAACGGACCCTGATGTCGTGTCCGGTACGTTTCTGGTGAACCAAACTTTAGCTTCTGTGTTATTTGATTCGGGTGCCAGTAAAAGTTTTATTTCTGCTGCTTTTTGTGCTAAGCTGCCTGTTAGTAGTAGACGTGTTGATGCACCCTTTGATGTAGAAACTTCCATAGGTAAGTCTACAAGGATTTCTATGATGATAGAGAACTGTGATGTGGAGCTTGAGGGTCATAAGTTTTCTGTTAGACCGTTCGTGATGACCTTAGGTGGTTTTGATTTGGTTCTTGGGATGGATTGGTTAGCGGACTACGAGGCGAACATTGTGTGTCGCAAGAAGATGATTCGGTTGTCGGCGTCTGACGTTAGTTCAGTGACGGTTTATGGTGATCAGGTTACTACGATTCCGAAGGTGATCTCGATAGCGGTGGCGGGAAAGTGTATGAGGCGTGGATGTAGTGCCTACTTGGCCTATGTAAAGGATGTGGATACGCCAACACCACAACTAGCCGATGTACCGGTTGTGTGTGATTTTCCAGACGTGTTCCCAGAAGATTTATCAGGAGTGCCACCTGACAGAGAGATCGAGTTTCAGATTGATCTGATACCGGGTGCCCAACCTGTCACCAAAGCACCGTACGGTTGGCTTCGACCGAGATGAAGGAATTGATGGAGCAGTTGCAAGAGTTGCTTGATAAGGGGTTCATTAGACCGAGTATCTCTTCTTGGGGTGCTCCGGTCCTGTTCGTAAAGAAGAAGGACGGTAGTATGAGGATGTGCATTGACTACCGCGAGCTGAACAAGTTGACGGTGAAGAACCGATACCCCTTACCGAGGATAGATGATTTGTTCGATCAGCTTCAGGGTGCCAGTTGGTTTTCAAGGATAGATCTTCGATCTGGTTACCATCAGTTGAAGGTGAAGGAGCAAGATATTCCTAAAAGTGCTTTCCGTACGCGCTATGGTCACTACGAGTTCCTTGTCATGTCTTTTGGCTTGACCAACTCGCCAGCTGCTTTTATGAATTTGATGAGCCGTGTGTGTCGGCCTATGTTGGATAAATCAGTGATTGTGTTTATTGATGATATATGAAGATTTACTCGAGGAGCGAGGCAGAGCATGCCGGTCACATTCGGGAGGTTCTAGAGACGCTGAGGAGGGAGAAGTTGTATGCAAAATTCTCCAAGTGCGCGTTCTGGTTGCGCGAAGTTCAGTTCTTGGGTCACGTGGTGAATCCTGACGGGATTATGGTGGACCCGACGAAAGTGGAGGCGGTTATGCAATGGAAGTCGCTGAAGACACCATCCGAGATTCGTAGCTTCTTGGGTTTGGCGGGCTACTATAGAAGATTTATCCAAGACTTCTCCAAGATTGCTTCTCCACTGACTAAGTTGACCCGAAAAGATGTAAAGTTTATATGGGGTCAGGCTCAAGAGAAGGCGTTTGAAGAATTGAAGGCGAGATTGACTCAAGCTCCTGTTCTGTCATTACCCGATGGAAGTGAAGATCTGGTGGTTTATTCCGATGTTTCTTACTCGGGGTTGGAGTGCGTGTTAATGCAAAGAGGAAAGGTTATAGCCTATGCATCCCGACAGTTGAAGGTTCATGAGGTCAATTATCCTACTCATGACTTGGAGCTGGCAGCCGTGGTCTTTGCGTTAAAGATTTGGAGGCACTATCTTTACGGGACGAAGTGCACCATTTTCACTGACCACAAAAGCCTGAAGTACTTCTTCGAACAGAAGGATCTGAACATGAGGCAAAGACGGTGGTTGGAACTTATAAAGGACTATGATTGTGAGATTCACTACCATCCGGGCAAGGCCAATGTGGTGGCTGATGCCCTTAGCCGGAAATAGCGGCCCGAGCCGATTCGGGTGAAAGCATACCAGTTGATTATGACCTCGGATGTGATGAAGCAAGTCAAAGAGTTTCAAGATGAGGCATTGAAAGAAGATCATCTTAACTCTGAAAGAATGAGAGGTCTGGTTGTGGAATTGGGTGAAAACACACTTAGTGTTAGAACCCGATTCGGTCGTGTATGGATTCCTCGTTTTGGGGATCTACGGGTGAAGATAATGGATGAAGCTCACAAGACTCGGTACTCCATTCATCCTGGTACCACGAAAATGTACCATGATATGAAGAAAGATTATTGGTGGTCGGGTATGAAGCGCGATGTGGTGGAGTATGTGAGTAAGTGTCTTACTTGCTTACAGGTGAAGGCCGAGCACCAAAAGCCGTATGGGAAGATACAACCTTTGGATATACCGGAATGGAAGTGGGAGCACATCACCATGGATTTCATTACAAAGCTGCCGCGTATCCCGAAAGGGTATGATGCCATATGGGTGATAGTTGATCGCTTGACGAAGAGTGCTCACTTCCTACCGATCCGTGAGACATATTCATCAGAGAGGTTGGCTGATCTGTTCATCAAGGAAATTGTAACTCGTCATGGTGTGCCGGTGTCAATTGTTTCAGATCACCACACCCGGTTTACATCTAAATTTTGGAAGAAGTTCCACGACGCTATGGGGACGAGGTTACATATTAGCACGGCTTATCATCCCCAGACTGATGGTCAGTCAGAAAGGACCATTCAGACACTCGAAGACATGCTTCGGGCATGTGTGATTGATTTTGCTGGAAGTTGGGACGACCACCTACCGTTAGCCGAATTCTCATACAACAACAGCTATCATGCCAACATTGGTAAGCCTCCATATGATATGCTATACGGTAGGAGATGCAGAACACCTGTTTGTTGGGGTGATATTGGTTAGAAGGAGTTGGGGAGCGTCGAGGTAATCGAAGCTACGACTGAGAAGCTTGAGAAGATCAAAGCCTTCATGAAGGCAGCCAAAGATAGACAGAAGTCGTATGCTGATAAACGACGCAGGCCGATTGAGTTCCATGTGGGTGACCGGGTTATGTTAAAGGTCTCACCTTGGAAGGGTATCATTCGCTTCCGAAAGCGGGGCAAGTTGAGCCCAAGGTATATAGGCCCTTTTCGAATCATTGCTCGAGTAGGAGAGGTGGCCTATAGACTAGAATTACCGGATGAGTTAAGTGGAATTCACCCGACATTCCATGTATCTTATCTGAGGAAGTGCTTGGCAGATGAAGATATGATTATTCCATTGGAAGATATCGAAGTAGACGAACGGCTCAATTATGTGGAGCAACCAGTGGCAATCATCGATCGGAAAGAGAAAAGGCTGAGGAATAAAGTGGTTCCTCTTGTGCGTGTACAGTGGAAGCACAGGAAGGGATCCGAGTCAACGTGGGAGACTGAGGAAGAAATGAGACAGCATTATCCACGTTTGTTCGAAGAATAACAGGTTTCGGGGACGAAACCTATTTAAGGGGGGTGGACTTGTAACAACCGGATATTTATTATTTTAAAGCCGACGAAGGAAAAAAAAGAAATAAAGTCCAAAGTCGAGGGACCAAACTCGCCAACGAAAGAAAGACGGGTGAGTGGGAGTATTTAAGGGAGAGGGCAGCCCTTACCCTCTCCCCCACACTCAAATAATCAGCCAATATAGAGAGGAGAAGAGAGGAAGAAGAAGAAAAGAGGAAAAAGGGGCGGTTCGGGTGATTCGGGTGGCCAAACTCGTTGTGTAGCAAGCCAAATCGAAGCCCTTGTCGTTGTGCTCGTTTGTGTGAGTTCTAGGACCCCACTTTTACTTGTTTTCAACCGGTTTTGGGGCTGGAAAATATCAAAACCCGTTTTTGGTGTGAGTATGTGTTTGACCCATTTGGGTGTGATGTGTGTGATGCGTTTTGTGTATGTTTCCGGGCTTGTGTGTGCTTGTATGGTGTTGTGGTATGCATTCCTAAGGTCTAGGATGGTTGATTTAGGCTTAGAATGGGTTTGGATGAGCTTGGAGGCCGAAAATGGCAGATTGGGTTCGGGATGAACTCCATTCTGCATCAGCTAGGGCTAGGCGACCGAATGGAGGCCATACGGCCGATTGAGAGGCAATTGAGGGTCATTCGCATGATTGGGATTCATTCGCACGATTGAGGGTTCAATCGCACGACTAAGGTTTCATTCGCACGACTGGGAGTCCAGTCGCATGGGGAGTCATGCGACTGAGGGTTCAGTCGCATAAGTGCTTAGTCGCATGAGTTCGTTCGCATTAGATCAGTCGCATAGGTGCTCATTCGCATTAGTTCCATCCGCATGAGGTCCATACGCACGACTGGATGTCCATTCGCAAAGATGTTCATCCGCTTGAGTCCAATCGCATGATGTCAGTCGCATGAAGGCCATGCGACTGAAGGGTGTCCATACGCACGAATAGGGCTGTTACACCCGAAAGAAAGTGTAGTTAGACTTCTGGCTTTCGGGGGAAAGTGCAGATGTAAGTTTTGACGTAAAGGTTCCCGTAAGAGCATGTAAGATAACTGTTATGGCCTTAGAAAACATGTAAGGCATAGTGATGATGATGTTGCATGTTTGATGCATGTTATGTATGTATGATGTTGCCCTGTATGATGTGATATTGATGCATGTTAATGTTCCTTAGTATGATGTATATTATCTTTCCTATGGCTTTACGTATTATGATGAATGAAATGAAGTATTATGTAACGTAAAGTGGAAAGAAATGAAACGTCTTGCATGCATCGGATAACGGGTCCTTCTTTGTGATTGACCATTAATGTAGAACTTCTACCGCTTACCCCTAGTACTGTGGCATACGTTTAGCTGTTCATTTATTGACTTCGGCCCAGTAGCTAAGACTGATCGGGGTGTAGCACATGGTATTGGTACGGATGATGTCCGATGCGCAAGTAAAGTTATATGGAACGAACGAATGAATGAATGAAGATAATAAGGATATTATCTATGCGTACGTATGATGTGTGATCATGCAAAAGTAACAAATGGTTTTATATGAAAGTAAAGTATGCTTTATAATAAAACTAGAATTCACTCAGCAACGCTGACTTTTTATATGTTTTCCAGTTGGCAGGTAAAGTTTGCTGAGGAAGGCACTACAAAGTTACTCGGCTTTTTGGGATGGCATTCTTTTGATTAATGTTTTTACATTGTAATGCAAACAAACTATTTTGTAATGAATGTTGTATTAACTTGCAAAAGCATTTATATAGAAACGAAAGCTTATTTTAAATGTTCCGCTGCTATGTTTATGAAGTACAAATGTAAATGTATGTTTTATGTGCGATGAATGACCAACTGTAAGCGTCCCGGGAACGGGGCCTTACACATCTACAAGTTATAAAGCACAAAGGACGAAGGTTTTGATTATTACAAATTTTAAAATATGATATTTTATAAAAATCCAAAAAATTATCATTGTAAGGTACTTATTTTAATCAACATTAATAGTTTAACGTTTCATTATCTGTTGTTGTGACTTTCTTAATGTTCCGACTCTAGACATGATGTCACATCCCGGCGGAAGCGTGAAATGCTTAGGGTATGACCTGTTTGCTCAGAACTCATTGATACACAACTTTTACCAAGTATCACATAAACATGTCATATTTCATAATAAAGCACAATATATATTATCACATAACATAACATGTTTCATAATATAGGAGTTAGGATTACATTAATTCATGATAGTCAAAATTTGAAATAACATAATCCTATTACATTAAAGTCCTAACAGCAACATCTTCAGATACGATGGAAGTGAGCATCCACCAAAACACTGAGATCATACAAGTTCACTGTCAGGTTTACACAAACTTTCCCCACAACCTCTCCCCAGCCATTATAAACATCAAAGGAAAACATTAAGCTGTTAGTCATGGTGAATTCCTGAAAAAGCATACCCAAAACAGTCAACATAAAATTGGTGAGCTTCACAGGTTTATTAAACATGTAACATTGATGCATTATATACAACTAAACCTTACATAGCAATCAGATCATTCATATCTGTCATAACATATTTCATAAATCAGATAATATAGCATCACAACACTCATCCCATTGGTGCAGGAAATATTTTTCCTAAATAGCGCTACCAATATTATCTAACGGTTCCACATCCGAATTAATGGTTGTAACATAAATTTCAGAAATAATGCATCAATTTGTAAATTAGTATGTTTTTTCCCCAAAACTTTATAAAATCAAAATGGGCTATGAAACTCACCTTTACTCCAAATGGTAACCTATAAACAAGAAAATATTTATAGTTTAGAAAATGTATTTTTCTTTAACATTTTTAGTACCTCAGGTTGAAAATTTTATTTCATAAGTTAGGTTTTTGTATAAATTACGAAATTTTCACAGTAGACATATCTTAATATTAGATATAATATACTAAAATTTCATATTTAAATTATTTTCAGGCTATATCTTATCATTTTTACATTATTCAAATAATTCTTTAGAAATACCTTCGGGCCTCTAAAATTAGTCAAATTTTGTCAGAATAATTTTTATAATTCTTATAGTTTCTCAAAATTTTCTCATGTTTTAAATCATAGCAGAGTCACTTTTTATAATTTTCCTTATTTTACTCTTATTTGCTAAAAATATCAGAACATGCTCAAAAATTCTAATTTTTACATAGACTGTTCTATTTCTATTCTTATATTATCTATAAATTTCCCATAATTTATTTCATAATTTAAGTATTTTTATCGATTTTTAGTTGACAGAATAGTTAAAAATTCATATTTCAGATATAATTTTGAATTAGGTCACGAGATTTTTCCAGTAGATTCTATAATATGTAGTAGTCAGTATATAATTTTTCCATACATTTACTAGGGTCGGTTCTCCTGATATGATTTTTCCTCTTATATTCTTAGATATTATATATAAATTTATTTATTTAGAGAAATGACACCAAATTTTGCAGAGCTCTACTTCCTAATATTCTAAATATATTTTAATGTTTTTTCCCACAATCATAGTTGTTTAATATGCAGAACTGATTTAACAAACTATAACTAGATTTTAACCCTTTTGTTGATAATTTCTTGCTATAAATTTGATTTTTAAGATTTGTTTTACTTATTTCAGATTCTTAAAATCTTTCTTTTTGTTCTGAAAAATTAGTTTGTTTTTATAAGAACCTTGAATATTTTAATCAAAAGGGTTAATCACATGTGTTTATTTAACACATGTTTGGTTTTCATAATCTTAATCAAGTAAGGTTTTTAGGAGTTAGAACCTTGATTTTGACAGAAAGAGAGTGTGAGAGGAAGGTGAGGATGGCCTAAGGTCCGCTTGGTTTTGGTGTTCTTGACAATCTTTCGGGAGGTGATGCTTCCACGAGGCTTGGATGTTGCTGCCTAGTATCCGAGAGTGTGTGTGACTAGTGGTTGACCGAGTGAAGTTGATGATGTTATTTGGTTGAAGAGGTGGTGACCGAGAGGGTTGAGAGGGTGGTTTGTGGCTTACGGTGGTGGTGTTCGGAAGTGGTAACCGAGGGGTAGTAGTGGTTTTGTTTTAGAAAGGTGGTGAGCATGCTAGTCTTCGGCCGAGGATTGATATAGGGGGGTTCCTCATGATTACTACTAGTCCTAGGTGGTGAGGTGTTCATTGTAGCCTTGCTTAGTCATGGCTATGTGGCGGTGCATCTAGAAGAACCGAGGAGTGTGGCGGTGGTTTGTCCAAGTTGTGATCCAACCGAGTCTTACAAAAGAGGTGGAGTCGGTTGCCATTAAAGAGCTTCATCATTGCTCTTAGGGTGCTAGACTCTTAAGGTGGCATAACTCTAGCTTGGTGAGTTGGTTCTTGCGGCTAGGTGTCACGAGAGGGGGTGTGTGAGTCATCACACAAGATTGTTCTAAATCGGTGCTTAAGGGTATTAACGAACCGGTTTTGTTATCTTTAATTGATGCTTGGTTTGAGGTTTAAGTGTAAGGGTTTTGTTTAGATTTGTTTTGATGTCAAGTTTCTCTTGATGTTAACTTATGTTTATGATGTTTGGTTGGGTTGTATTTGGTTTGTTTATTATTGTATTGTTGATGTATTTTGATCATATGTAGTTTTGTATCAAGGAATTATGTTTATGAATTCATGCATACGTAACTTCTTGTATATGCATGCAAGCATGCAATGAACAACACTTATGTTCATGTGATGTGCATATGTATTTTTAGCAAAAGGTGGTACATGCATACGTAAAATTTGTGCATGCATGCGGCCATGCATACGTATATATATATGGTTAAACAATATACATGTATAAGTAAAATAAAAGCATGCATACGTATATGTACGTATAAAAATATATATACAAATTAGCCTAGGTGTAGTTTAAATAATTAAATGATCTAGTGTGTAAAATTCTAAATCTAGGGTTGTCACATTCTCCCCCCGTAAAAATAATTTCGTCCCGAAATTTATTTGGATAGTAATATTCTAAGTTTGAGATGAACTTATCTGACCATTGACTTAAAATAGATGGGGGTATCTTCTTCTGATTTCATCTTCTCTTTCCCACGTATATTCTGGTCCTCTCCTAGTGTTCCACTTAACTTTCACTATGGAGATTTTGCTCCTTCTTAGCTTTTAACTTCTTTGTCTAATATGGCTATTGGTTCTTCTGTAAAATGAAGCTTCTCGTCTATCTTTATTTCTTGAACTGGAACTTTTAATGTTTCATCTGTTAAACATTTCTTCAGATTGGACACATGGAACGTGTTGTGTACTTTACTTAATTCTTGGGGTAAATCTAGCTTATACGCAACAGGACCAATTTTGTCAATAACTTCAAATGGTCCAACATATCTTGGGTTTAACTTATTTCTCTTTCCAAATCGAAAGATTCCTTTGGTGGGTGATATTCTTAGATAGACCTTATCTCCAATTTGAAATTCTAGTGCCTTTCTTCTTTTATCCGCGTAACTTTTCTGCCGATCCCGTGCTGTCTTTAATCTATTTTTGATTTCTTTGATTTTGTCAGATGTTTCTTGAATTAGGTCAGGGCCTATAAGTTGTCTATCTCCTATTTCATTCCAACATAGTGGCGATCTGCATTTTCTTCCATACAAGGCTTCAAATGGGGCGGTTTTAATGCTGGAATGATAGCTATTATTATAAGAAAATTCTATCAGAGGTAGATGCATATCCTAGTTGCCACCAAAGTCTAATGCACAAGCACGTAACATATCTTCTAGTGTTTGTATTGTCCTTTCACTTTGTCCATCTGTTTGTGGGGGGAAGGCTGTGCTAAGATTTATTTGGGTTCCTAGAGCTTTTTGTAGGGTTTGCCAAAACCTTGATATGAATCTATTGTCTCTGTCGGATATAATGGAGATGGGTATCCCATGTCTGGATACAATTTCTTGTATGTAAATTCTTGCTAATTTCTCTATTTTATAATCTTCCCTGATTGGCAAGAAGTGTGCTGATTTGGTTAACCTATCTATTATAACCCAGATTGTGTCATATCCACTTGAGGTCCTTGGTAACTTGGTTACAAAATCCATAGTAATTTGATCCCATTTCCATTCTGGAATCTCAGGTTGTTGTAGATATCCTGAAGGTTTTTGATGTTCTGCTTTGACTCTTGAACACGTATTGCATTTTTCTACAAACTCTCCAACTGATCTCTTCATGCCAGGCTACCAGTAATGATTTTTCAAATCCTTATACATTTTGTTATTTCCTGGATGTACTGAGTATTTTAACTTATGTGCTTCTTGTAGTATAACTCTTCTAAGTATAGCATCATCGGGTATCCAGGTCCTTCCTTTAAACCTTAGAATTCCATTTGTATCTTCCTGTAAATCTCTCACTTGTCTTTTTATTTCTAATTTACTTTTCTATTGGGCTTCCCATATTTGTCTTAACAGGTCTGATTGTAGTTCCATTCTCATGGCTCGTACTCGTAATGGTTTAACCCTATCTTTCCTACTTAAAGCATCTGCAACTACATTTGCTTTACCTGGATGGTATTCGATTTCACAATCATAATCACTCAATAATTCTATCCATCTCCTTTGTCTTATGTTCAGCATTTTCTGTTCAAATATATGCTGTAAACTCTTATGATCTGTATATATTGTATATTTTGTCCCATACAGATAATGTCTCCAGATCTTAAGTGCAAAGATTACTGCTCCTAATTCCAAATCATGAGTATGTAGTTCTTTTCACTTCCCCTAAGTTGTTTAGAGGCATAAGCAATGACTTTACTTCGTTGCATTAACACACATCCAAATCCTTGACGAGACGCATCACAATATACTACAAAATCATCAGTCCCTTCTGGTAATGACAAGATAGGTGCACTACATAACTTACTTTTTAAGAGTTCGAATGCACCCTTTTGTTTTTCTCCCCAGACATATGGCTTGTCCTTTTGGTTAGTTCAGTCAAGGGTTGAGCTATCCTTGAGAAATTTTCTATGAACCTTCTATAATATCCTGCTAGTCCTAAGAATTGGCGTACTTCTGTTGGTGTCTTGGGATCCTCCCATTTCTTAACAGCTTCTATTTTTGTTGGGTCTACCTGTATTCCTTCTTGATTGACTATGTGTCCAAGGAATTGCATTTCTCTTTTCCAGAATTCACATTTTGAGAATTTTGCATATAGTTTTTCTTTTCTTAACAATTCCAATGTCAATCTTAGGTGTTGCTCATGATCCTCCTTATTCTTAGAATAGATTAAAATGTCATCTATAAAGACTATGACAAACTTATCTAAATAGGGTTTACATATCCTATTCATCAGATCCATAAATATGGCGGGAGCATTGGTTAATCCAAATGGCATCACCAGAAATTCATAATGTCCATACCTTGTTCTGAATGCTGTCTTAGGTATATCTTCATCCTGTATTCTTAACTGATGATACCCCGATCTTAAGTCTATTTTTGAAAAGTAACTAGATCCCTGTAATTGATCAAATAGATCGTCTATTCTAGGTAAGGGATACCTATTCTTCACAGTTACCTTATTGAGTTCTCTATAGTCTATACACATTCTAAACGTTCCATCCTTTTTCTTAACAAATAAAACTGGTGCTCCCCAGGGTGATACACTAGGGCGTATAAATCCTTTATCCAAAAGTTCCTGAAGTTGGCTCATTAATTCCTTCATTTCAGTAGGTGCTAAACGGTAGGGTGCCTTAGCAATAGGGGTTGTTCCTGGTATCAATTCAATTTTGAATTCTACTTGACGAGGGGGTGGTAAACCAGGTAATTCATCAGAAAATATATCAGAATATTCATTGACAATTGGAACATCTTTCAGGTTTACTTTGTCTATCTTAGTGTCAACAATATAGGTCAGATAAGCCAAACATTTCTTCCTTAGACATTTTTGTGCATTCTTGCAAGAAATTATCTTTATGGTACCCCTAGGTTTTTCACCATATATACACAGTGTTCTATTCTCATTAACCAAAGGAATTTTGATCATTTTCTTACCACATACTATTTCAGCTTGATTTTTACTTAACCAATCCATTCCTACAACAATGTCAAACCCTCTAAATCAATAGGAATCAGGTCTATATTGAAATAGTTTTCATCTAGATTCATTGTGCAATTAGGAATGATTTCATAAGCTTCGATTATCTTACCATCAGCTAATTCTATCATATATTTTTGATTTAGCTTTTCTGAGGTTAAGTTAAGTAGTGGTCTAAACATATTTGAAACAAAACTACGGGTTGCTCCAGTATCGAATAGTACAGTAGCATACTGATCGTTTATAGGAAACGTACCCGTGACAACCTCTGGTTCGTGTCGAGCTTCTTCTGCCTGTATTATGAATGCTCTCCCCCGAGGGTTGTTCTGGTTAACCAGAGCCTTTCCTTTTAGTTGTGGACATTCGTTTCGGCGATGGTTTTCATTTCCACATTGATAGCAGACTGGTTTTGGATTTGCAGGGTTTTTGCAGTCTCGGGATATATGTCCCTTTTTCTTGCAGTTGTAACAGATTACCATCGCACAGTTGCCTTGATGATATCTTTGGCAAGTGTTGCACCATGGCTGGTTTACTGCCTGGGGTTTCTTTTCCCGTGTCATTCCTAGGTAGTTCCGAGGGGGCTGTCTAACTATTCGTTTCTGAGGGGTTCCTTTAAATCTTCCTCCTGGACCATCATCATTCCACTTTCTCTTTTCTCCGATCTAGGGTTACCTAATGATCCATTTCTTATCATTTCGTCTGTCAAGCTTCCTGATAAACTTACAGTATCTTGAAAAGTCTTGGGCCTAGCAGATTTTACTAGTCCCCTTATTTGTGGCACTAGTCCCCAAATATATCTTCCTATTCTTTTCGATTCTGGGGCCACTAGATGTGGTACTAACCTCGAGAGTTCATTGTACCTGTCGGTGTACTCCCGATGTGCTGCTCCTTTCATTTCTAAAGCTAAAAATTCAGTTTCTAATTTTTCTATTTCATTATAAGGACAGTATTTTTCTATAACTAATCCTCTGAATTCCTCCCAACTTAACTCATTCATAACGTGCCTACCTTTAGTGGTCATCTCCATTTTCCACCAGGATTGTGCTTCCCCTTTTAATGAATGCGAGGCAAACAAGGTGCTGTTGTTATTGGCACATTTGCTGATTTCCAGAGTTGATTCCATCTCATCTAACCAGCGTAGAGCTTGTACAACTCCGCATCTACCATCAAATTCTCAGGGTCTACATGACATAAAGGCTTTGTAGGAACATCCTTTCTCTGTTATAATCTCCTCTGCTGGTTGTTCTCTTATGGCATCATCCATTGGTATTTCGTTGCCGGGTGTTGTTGTACCGAGGTTTAGGTTTTGTTGAAGTTGAGTCACTAGTATGGGTATGGCAGCCTCCAATTGCTGTGACACTATCCGGGAGATCCTTTCATCCTCATTAACTGTCGAGTTTACAGGTGTTTCTTCCCCAAGTCTAGTTCTAGGTCGTCCCACTCGCGCAGTCCTCCTTACGGGTTGCGTATTCCTTCTTGACGGCATGTCTTTCTATAGTTAATTGTAGTCAATATTAAAAGAATTTTAGATTCTTAACAATATTCTAGCTAACACATAGCAAGTAATAGTTCAAACACAAAAGATGTATTTCATTTAAATTCTTATTAGAAATTTCCATATTAAAAGTTAGCTTCTAATTTCCCTGCACCCATTTCCATATTCTTGAAAAGATGTTTCCCTTGGGTGTTTTTAGTTCTTTAACATCCTTCTGAATGTTCCTGATCCCTAGTTGAATTCTCTTGAGTTGTTTAAGGGTTTGTTGAGTGGTTGCGTTTTGGTCCTCATCCATCCTTTGTCTTTTAGCCTTTCTTTCTTCGTCTTTGAGAAAGTCAGTTTCTTGTATCTCCTTGCCTTCGTCTTGCTTGGTTTTGAATTTGTTTCCAGGTCGTACCTTTTTCCTAGGAGTTTTAATGGTATATCCCCCTACCATTACTGGTGCACGACGGACATAAAATTTAGGCTTATGATTATCTTCATCTTTGGTTGGAGAAGGTTCTAAAATTTGCTAAGGTTCAGGTTCAGGCGTAAGTTCTTTGTGATTGTTATAGTCCGAATATTCGGATGAGTCAGTCTCACAGAAATTGTTATCAGTACTCATGGCTGCAAAACAAATCCTTTCATGATTTTGAACCCAACAGTTAGTTACCTATTTCCATATATTATAAATTCCTTACTATAAAAGAAAGTGTTAAAATATTCATGGAATCATATCACACAAATTCATATATACACATAATCATACTGATATGAGCTTATGGTTATAGTCTAGGTATTTCATGGTACCTAATTCTCTATAACCAATGGCTCTGATACCAACCTGTCACATCCCGGCGGAAGCGTGAAATGCTTAGGGTGTGACCTGTTTGCTCAGAACTCATTGATACACAACTTTTACCAAGTATCACATAAACATGTCATATTTCATAATAAAGCACAATATATATTATCACATAACATAACATGTTTCATAATATAGGAGTTAGGATTACATTAATTCATGATAGTCAAAATTTGAAATAACATAATCCTATTACATTAAAGTCCTAACAGCAACATCTTCAGATACGATGGAAGTGAGCATCCACCGAAACACTGAGATCATACAAGTTCACTGTCAGGTTTACACAAACTTTCCCCACAACCTCTCCCCAGCCATTATAAACATCAAAGGAGAACATTAAGCTGTTAGTCATGGTGAATTCCTGAAAAAGCATACCCAAAACAGTCAACATAAAATTGGTGAGCTTCACAGGTTTATTAAACATGTAACATTGATGCATTATATACAACTAAACCTTACATAGCAATCAGATCATTCATATCTGTCATAACATATTTCATAAATCAGATAATATAGCATCACAACACTCATCCCATTGGTGCAGGAAATATTTTTCCTAAGTAGCGTTACCAATATTATCTAACGGTTCCACATCCGAATTAATGGTTGTAACATAAATTTTAGAAATAATGCATCAATTTGTAAATTAGTATGTTTTTTCCCTAAAACTTTATAAAATCAAAATGGGCTATGAAACTCACCTTTACTCCAAATAGTAACCTATAAACAAGAAAAAAAATATTTATAGTTTAAAAAATGTATTTTTCTTTAACATTTTTAGTACCTCAGGTTGAAAATTTTATTTCATAAGTTAGGTTTTTGTATAAATTACGAAATTTTCACAGTAGACATATCTTAATATTAGATATAATATACTAAAATTTCATATTTAAATTATTTTCAGGCTATTTCTTATCATTTTTACATTATTCAAATAATTCTTTAGAAATACCTTCGGGCCTCTAAAATTAGTCAAATTTTGTCAGAATAATTTTTATAATTCTTATAGTTTCTTAAAATTTTCTCATGTTTTAAATCATAGCAGAGTCACTTTTTATAATTTTCCTTATTTTACTCTTATTTGCTAAAAATATCAGAACATGCTCAAAAATTCTAATTTTTACATAGACTGTTCTATTTCTATTCTTATATTTTCTATAAATTTCCCATAATTTATTTCATAATTTAAGTATTTTTATCGATTTTTAGTTGACAGAATAGTTAAAAATTCATATTTCAGATATAATTTTGAGTTAGGTCACGAGATTTTTCCAGTAGATTCTATAATTTGTAATAGTCAGTATATAATTTTTCCATACATTTACTAGGGTCGGTTCTCCTGATATGATTTTTCCTCTTATATTCTTAGATATTATATATAAATTTATTTATTTAGAGAAATGACACCAAATTTTGCAGAGCTCTATTTCCTAATATTCTAAATATATTTTTAATGTTTTTTCCCACAATCATAGTTGTTTAATATGCAGAACTGATTTAACAAACTATAACTAGATTTTAACCCTTTTGTTGATAATTTCTTGCTATAAATTTGATTTTTAAGATTTGTTTTACTTATTTCAGATTCTTAAAATCTTTCTTTTTGTTCTGAAAAATAATTTTTGTTTGAATATTTTAATCAAAAGGGTTAATCACATGTGTTTATTTAACACATGTTTGGTTTTCATAATCTTAATCAAGTAAGGTTTTTAGGAGTTAGAACCTTGATTTTGACAGAAAGAGAGTGTGAGAGGAAGGTGAGGATGGCCTAAGGTCCGCTTGGTTTTGGTGTTCTTGACAATCTTTCGGGAGGTGATGCTTCCACGAGGCTTGGATGTTGCTGCCTAGTATCCGAGAGTGTGTGTGACTAGTGGTTGACCGAGTGAAGTTGATGATGTTATTTGGTTGAAGAGGTGGTGACCGAGAGGGTTGAGAAGGTGGTTTGTGGCTTACGGTGGTGGTGTTCGGAAGTGGTAACCGAGGGGTAGTAGTGGTTTTGTTTTAGAAAGGTGGTGAGCATGCTAGTCTTCGGCCGAGGATTGATATAGGGGGGGGGGGGTTCCCCATGATTACTACTAGTCCTAGGTGGTGAGGTGTTCATTGTAGCCTTGCTTAGTCATGGCTATGTGGCGGTGCATCTAGAAGAACCGAGGAGTGTGGCGGTGGTTTGTCCAAGTTGTGATCCAACCGAGTCTTGCAAAAGAGGTGGAGTCGGTTGCCATTAAAGAGCTTCATCATTGCTCTTAGGGTGCTAGACTCTTAAGGTGGCATAACTCTAGCTTGGTGAGTTGGTTCTTGCGGCTAGGTGTCACGAGAGGGGGTGTGTGAGTCATCACACAAGATTGTTCTAAATCGGTGCTTAAGGGTATTAACGAACCGGTTTTGTTATCTTTAATTGATGCTTGGTTTGAGGTTTAAGTGTAAGGGTTTTGTTTAGATTTGTTTTGATGTCAAGTTTCTCTTGATGTTAACTTATGTTTATGATATTTGGTTGGGTTGTATTTGGTTTGTTTATTATTGTATTGTTGATGTATTTTGATCATATGTAGTTTTGTATCAAGGAATTATGTTTATGAATTCATACATACGCAACTTCTTGTATATGCATGCAAGCATGCAATGAACAACACTTATGTTCATGTGATGTGCATATGTATTTTTAGCAAAAGGTGGTACATGCATACGTAAAATTTGTGCATGCATGCGGCCATGCAGACGTATATATATATGGTTAAACAATATACATGTGTAAGTAAAATAAAAGCATGCATACATATATGTACGTATAAAAATATATATACAAATTAGCCTAGGTGTAGTTTAAATAATTAAATGATCTAGTGTGTAAAATTCTAAATCTAGGGTTGTCACACATGAATTTCTCAAAAAAGTTTTGTTTTTCAGATAAGTATAAAAATATTTTCAATGGCCCCACCACAACGCACGACTTTGTGAAAGATTTGTTTTTTTATATAAAGTTTTGAACATTATCAACGAGTTTAATGTTTTCATTATTCTCATATAAAGTTATCTATGTTATTAAGGATTCACCGCCTGCTTAACGTGCGGGTTTGCGCCAACGTTTGACGTTGGTTCATTTCACTCTTTTATGTCGTCGTAGTAAAGAGCGCGTTAAAATACCAGTTTTTAACAATTTTAGTTTACGGATTAATAAAGATATTTTTATATTAATACAATATAGTAAAACGTTATATATACTAATATACACGTATTTATAATACAAGATATTAAAAGGGGTGAACTCAAAATGACATTGGGAGAGAAATGAAAAGTTTTTTTTATAAAAAATAACAATGGGATAAACGAGTGATAACAACACAATGTCCAAGTTGATTATATAATAATATGACGTATTGTGTCATAATTACCTGTAAATCTGTAATATTTACAATAATATATAAAACTTTGTAATTACAAGAAATTTGTTTTTTCAGCGTGAAACGTTCAAATTAAATTTAAGAATCTTTTGAATACTTTGTGTCAATATAGAAATTTATAATCACAAGAAATTTGTTTTTTCAATGTGAAACGGTCAAATTAAATTTAAGAATCTTTTAAATACTAATCACCATTTTCATAAGTATGAGTTATATTAAAATATAATAATAATAATGATAATAATACTAAAATGACAATTACGACCTAACATTGAATAATAAATGTATTTTTTATGTTAAATAATGTAATGAAGAAATGATTAATAATAAACACATATTACGCTAGTTATTTTCAAGCAATTGTTTATTAAAACTTAATTTATTCCTATGAATGAAATTTGAAAGACTTCTAGAAAGCTGAAATCTTTAATTTCACTAAAATTTATTTTACCCATCAAAATTTGTATTGTTCCTTCATAAGCGATTTTAGTACTCTCATTATAATCTGAATCTGAATATCATCATAATAACTACGTTACTCGGGCATTAGTACTTTTAAAGTAATCGCAATTTTAACTTAATGGTTTTTATAGATAATAGTTTGTTGAATTTTTAGTGGAACCCTTTTAAAAATGCTATTTTTGTTTAAATAATGGTTTGTTGAATTTGTTCGTCCTAGTTTATAATTTTATTTAAAACAATTTATTTTTATGAGTAGGTAATAAGTATAGTTAAAAGAATATATTTTTTCTATACGTAGAGAAGAGTTATTATTATTATGATTATTGTTTATGATAGTATATATTATTAAAGTATCACACTTTAACTTTAGTAGGTTTTGGGATTCAACATATGACAATAGATGCATGCGTATAAAACATACATATGTACAAAGATTAATATATACCTACGTCCACAGATACATACATATGCGTATAGATACATACATAAGATTGCACAAGAATGATACTTATAGGTTTATGATGATTTTAGAAAATTATGTCAGTTTAGCTAATGATGTGTTATAAAGACGTTGTCACAAACAATGTTTTAGTAACAAATTTAGTAAGTGCCCACTATAGAATATCCTAGGTGAATATTGTTATCGATTTGAAGACTAAAAGTTTTTTTTAACTCTATTCAAATAGGTAAACAAATAAAGTCAACAATGTCACTATAAACAAATTTTATAGTCTTCAATAATCTTTAAAGCCTAAAAGAACCTCCTAATACATTAACAAGAAATCAATTACATTGCGAAAACTTAAGTTGTAAAAATCTTTAAAGTTACACCATGATCGAATAGTGTTTTACAACTTTATAATAATACATATGGCCATGTAACCCAATAACATTGGTATTATCACTTACAAGTGTAATGTGAGTCTAAATTATTTAAATTTAAGTTACATGGTGGTTATTAGGTGTAAGAAAAATGTGAAAGAAACAATATTATAGTAATAGCATATTATAGTTTGTACCCTCTAAAATTATATTTTCATTTTTGAGGCATAATTTAGAAAAAAATCATTTGTATAACTCATCTGATTTTGTTATTTATGACACATCTAGTTTTTTTTATTTTCTATAACTATATTAGGTCAAAATATAAAGTGGCAAAATAGGAATAATTTAAAAATAATAGTTTGAGATTCATTGTTTTGGGGTAGAAACCAACATGGGCTTTATAATTAAATAATTATCTTATATAATATAAATCTTCTTTTTATAATATTTCAATTGTTTTCATACCCCTTTCTTTGTTTGCATTTAAATAACATTACTTTTATATTATATCATCTATTCAATAACCCAAATAATATTTAAATTATTTATTTTCAAATAAAGAGATGTGGCTGGCTTCATGCTCCAACCTAATTTAACTTTTCTTTTACCGGACTTCAACCCATTTATTAACCAAAATACATAATATTCTCCCACTTTAATAGTTGATAATTAAAGCCCAACATTAAATTATTTATTTTTTCCTTTTTAATATATTTTTATTTAATTTTAATATTTTAGACAATCTTGAGAAAACTATGAACAAAATTGCTTTTTAACATCTAAAACAACCACAAATTTCCATACATCTCAAAAAATTCAACTTTATCTTCTCATACCACCCCATTATTCCTCAATAATCCAATTTATTTTTTTAATTAATTTTTAAAAAATTATTGATCATCTTCCTCATACTGTACACTCCCTCATCTTCATAATTTCTTTGAAATTTCTGCAAATTTTCAAATGAAAAAGAATCTGTTTTTATGTTTTTGTGTTCTTTGATCTTTGTTTCTTTGTTCTAAAATGATTTTCAATCTTCAATCCTTCTTATTTCATTTTTCTTCTGTGGGTTTTGGGTTTTAAATTCTATTAAAAAACTGTAAAATCTCATTAAAATTTGAGATTTCATGTGAAGATCATAAAAAGTAAATGTGTTCTTGCTGAACAATTTTCACTTTTATTATAATCTTCTTGTTTGATGATTGAACAAAAGATGAATAATAGTGAGATTACAGTAGTTGCATCAGAAGCCCCTAAGCCCACCACCACCACCACCACCATCACCACCACCACCACCATCCCTCAATCCATCACCAACCAATTGGCTACATCATCGCCGCCGTACCCGGCGGCGCCACCGCCGGCCGGAGCAACACCCTTGCCGGAGAAGAAGAAAAGAGGCAGACCCAGAAAGTACAGTTCAGATCAACCCATCATCAAGGCTTTATCTCCAAAGCCCATATCATCTGCTGCACCGCCGGTCATCGATTTCTCCACCGGAAAAAGTGGCAAACTCCGGCCACCCACCGCCGGAAAACATGAACACCAACCACCACCACCCAAAGAGGTTGAACCTTTAGGTAATAAAGATTGTCTTTTGATGTTAAAGTTGGAGTCTTTATGTATATATGTGTAGTGGGTGGTGTTTGAGATGATCAACAGTTTCAAGATTTTGAAGGGGTTTGATTGGAGTGGGACCAAAGTGAATAGAACCCTTCCAATTTAGATCTTTATGTCAAACAGATGGTTCTAGAACCCTTTTAAAGGGCGGTATAATACCGTATAATACGGTGTAGTAAATGTGTTCGTCCCGATACGAGTGATGGCTATAGTGTCATCATCGATATCGATATTAGTGTAGATTTAGGAGTAGGTTTAAAGGGCGTATGAGTTGATGGAAAATATTGTTCTTTTGTGTGTTTGGAAGTTGGGCATGTGAATTAAGTGAATCTTGAAACAGATTATTCTAGTTTTGTTGCTTCCCTTTTGGGATATACATACATACATACATTCTTATATATGTATATGTGACAAGAAAGAACAGAAAAGAGGATAAAGATAGGGTTTTATTGAATCTTTTTGACAAAATTAAGGTTTTAAGAACTATAATTACATGTATTGTTGGGTCACTCTCTCAAGAATCAAGATTTTGCTTTTATTATGTTGTGGGGTTTGTTTGTTGGGTCCAAGTTTTTGTCTGTCAAACAGTGGGGATTTCTTGGATATTTTCTGTCTGTCACAGATTTGGGATTTGGTGTCATTGTTATGTCAAATGTTGTGAAAAGTTTATCTGTTTTGTATACGCGATGTAACGACTTGCATTGATTATTGTTTTTGGTCAGGCGATTGGGTTTCAAGCTCGGTTGGTGCTAACTTCATGCCTCATATCATCAACGTCAACACGGGAGAGGTAAACTTCAGTTCATTTGACCCGTTCGGGTTTTTGAAACTGTATATGTGCATACTCATGTAATTTGATATCAGTTTTGAATAACTTTGAGTGCAATTAGTAGTTATCTTTGTTGAATATATTTATTTTCGGTTCCATTAGGATGTGATGATGAAGGTAATATCCTTCTCTCAACAAGGACCTCGTGCGATATGCATTCTGTCTGCTAATGGTGTAATTTCCAGTGTTACCCTTCGCCAGCCCGACTCCTCTGGTGGTACATTGACTTATGAGGTGACAAATTGATCTGTTTGATCTGTTATCGCTAGTCGTTTTATTGGTCATGTAAAATTTTGACACTTTTATTCTAAAGGGTCGTTTTGAGATACTTTCGTTGGCGGGCTCTTTTATCCCGTCTGAGAGTGGAGGAATAAGAAACAGATCAGGCGGGATGAGTGTTTCTCTGTCAAGCCCTGATGGGCGGGTCGTTGGCGGCAGTGTGGCTGGTCTTCTGGTGGCCGCCAGCCCCGTGCAGGTAGTTTTCCAACTTCGTTTGATTGTACTTGCAGAGTTGCAGTTTCATACTTACAGAATTCATCTTTTTATTATTTTTTCGCGTGTTTGTTATAAACCAGATTATAGTAGGAAGTTTCTTGACGGGCGTCCAGCAGGAACAGAAAACGACCAAGAAACAGAAACCCGAAAACATAACGATCACAATCCCGACTACAGCTGCAGTTCCGATTCCAGTTCCAGTTCAAGTTTCAACATCAGCACTGGTTCCAGTGCCTGCACCGGCTTCTGAGACCAACGAGTCGAATTCTGCTAAACAAAATATTTCATCGCCTTCATATCGCGGAGATAATTGGTCATCCTATAATGCTCCCGAGTCGCGGAATAAGCCTACTGACATCAATGTGAGCCTTGAGTAGTAACTTACAACAGATGAATCTGTTAGTTCATAATTTGGTTGTTTGTATGTAAAAACTCATTTCTGACTGTTTTTAGTTTAAAGTTTGATGGGTCATAGGAGATTTGATGATTAGAATTAGTTTTTTAGTAGAAGTTTAATGTTTTCATAATCATCATTATCTGGTGTTTGTCTGTAAGATGATTTGGCTTTTTCTGGTTCATTTGAGTTAATTTAGTAAAAATTTGAATCCTAGAAGTTTGTTTCTTAGTGCAAGTAGGTTTTTTAATATGTTTTTAGTGTGTTTTATATATTATAAGGGATAGTTGTGAGTGGAGGAAGGTTAAATGTTAATATTTATCTGTATATATGTAAAACATTGCTCATCCTTATTAATTTTTTAAATAATTTTTAGTGGTTATGATGTGTGAGTGAAGTAGAGAGAAAAACTAATTATAAAGTTATAAAATAATATGCGTAACTGAAAATGATAGAAAAAAATTAATGATTTCTAGTGTAATTATAAGAATAAGTAATAGAATGCAAATGGTTTAGACCATGGATAATGGTTAATGCCCCCGTAAGAAACATTTTCTGTCACACAACGCCAAATCATCACTTAATGTTACTCTTTTTAGCCAAAAACATAGATAATGGTTAATGGCTCTTCAATCATTACTCAATTATGAGATTTATGATACTATTATTGTGGAAACGTCACACACATGCACGGATGTTGTACGGGTGTTTTCATGCTGCTATAATGCTCACTTAATGCCCCATTACGTTTGGTCTTATAGCAGCATGTCCCACTCAGTGTATATATGGGGGAGTTATCAAAAGTAAAGTCCGGTTTTTTTGCTAGTATTATTGTGCCAGATTACTCTTCTAACCCAATTAAGCCTTCATCTCCGTCTTGTATCATCTTTGTTGCTTCTACAATTCAGCATGGAGATCGCCTCCATCCCTCATCCTCTTGTCACCTCACTCTATGCTTGCTTCCATCGCAATCCTGCCTTAACCAGTCTTGTACATTTTAAGAGGAAGCATGTATTTTACATTGTTCATGATTATGACATATTTAATTCATGCATGGGAACTCAAAGAAAACCATATAAATTAATTCATAAGCTGGCTATTTATCGAAGAGATTGTAGTTAACGGTATCAAGGTGTTTATTTTAAAGTTAATTGCTAAGAATTCAAGTTTCATTTTAAGTAAAAAAAGATATGGATGGTTACAATTAGGGCTGCAAACGAACTGAACGTTCAACGAACAGTTCGTGAACCGTTCGGCGGGAAGTTCGTTTATGTTCGTTCGTTTAGTAAATGAACGAACACGAAAAAGAAAATTCCGTTCGTTTAGTTAAACGAACGAACATGAACACAAGCCGCGTTCGTTCATTTATGTTCGTGAACGTTCGATAATGTGTTCGTTTATGTTCGTTAATGTTCGTTCGTGAACGTTCGATAATGTGTTCGTTAAGGTGTTCGTTTATATTCTTAATTTTTATGTCGGTTATTTTTTAGACTATTATTTCAAGTATTTTTTGATATTTATGTTAACTACTTATTTATTTTTGATTGATTTTGTGTAATGTTTGTAATAAAAAATGTAATTTTTATTTTAAAATAAATCTATAAAAATTTGTATTCGTTTGTGTTCATTAGCTTCTTTGTGTTCGTCATGTTCATGAACAGTTGTTTGTGTTCGTTTGCTTTTGTTTTTGTTCATTTACGTTCGGTAAGTGTTCGTGAACAGTTCATGAACATGTTCATATTCTTAATGAACGAACACGAACAAGAAATCTCGTTCGGTAAGTGTTCGTGAACAGTTCATGAACAAGTTTATTTCTTAACGAACGAACACGAACAAGGCCTTGTTCGTGTTCGTTCGGTTCGTTTGCAGCCCTAGTTACAATGTTTTTGAAGCAATTAAATGTGTACAAGTAATATAGTGAAATCACAGTCGATAAATTTTAGGTGTTATACTTTTATTAATCTTGTAAATAATATAGTAGTGGGTCGTCCCATGTAATGCATCGAATGCCACCGAGGATATTTTCCGACTGGCTTAAATACTTATTATATTTCAGTATTATTATTTAAATAGTTAATAATTACATACTTAAGTATTTAAATAAGATAATACTTAATTTAAATAAGATATATATATATATATATATATATATATATATATATATATATATATATATATATATATATATATATATATATATATATATGCAACTTAAATTTTAACTGAAACCAAAACATGTGATATATAATATACTAGGTTATAGTCTTGTATTATACGGAGCTGTATAATTTAAATTAAATATTTTTTTTAATATATACAAAATAAAAACATTTAAACTACAAACAAAAAAAAATAAAATTGTAAGCTCTCAATTAACTCAAGTTCATGTCTAACTTATGTTTTGTAGAAAACACAAATAGGCAAAAATTTTATCTTATACTATACACTTTACACAGTTATACAATACCTTTAACATATGGCTCGTAGCTCCAAAAGTCATCACTATTCTATGCTCTAACAAACCACCTAATTGTAGTTTTCTAATAACCACAACCTAACCATTAGACCAATACATCAAAAGTTTAAAAACATTTCTTCTTTTTTTAAAAAAATCTAATTTAAATAAAATTACATAAAAATTATTTAGATAAAATATATAAACAAAACTGTGCAGTTTATTTTTTGTTTAAGATAATGAATAAATATTATCTAAGAAAAATCTAATTATAATGTTAAATGAAATATTATAATAAAAATATAAAAGGTTACTTGTCACATTTTTAACATGAACTTTGAGTTTTATAAAATTGAGATTTTGTTAGAAATTGTTGAGATAGTTTTGCTTCAAGTATGTAAGATATATATGGTTTGAAAGATATTTTGATAAATTTTAAAGTTAAAGGTCATATTAGTAATCTTAAGTGGTTAAATGGTTAATTATAGAAGGATTGAATAGAAAAACTTTTGTGTGGTTAAATTTGATAGTTACCCTGACATCAAATGTAATCATTTATTAGGATAAAGATTTGTTAATTTTTCGCAGCAACTTTTAATATTACATATACCATTATGATGTGCTTATCCTTACACATGCTAATCGAGCCCCTCAACGTGCAACCAAAACTTTCAAATTACGTCACCATTGTGACGTGCTTAAATGTATCTACATTCGAAACCAATCAATCAGAGTCAAATAGAATATATATTTTTTTCTCACAACAACATAATGTTTTTTTTATTTTGAATATACCTTAGTTGCGTGTTTATTTTTACCTACGTTTTAATATAAACTTTATTTAAAACCAACTAGTTAACACTTTTTTATTAACCGGGACACACATTCTTCGCTCTACTTATATAATTTCATGGAAAAAACAGTTAGTATTTTAGTATATTTTATGTGTAATAATTGATGTTTAAGATATATTAAATAATTTTTAAAATAATTGTTTCTTTCAAAATCAATGCTAATTATAATATGAATAGATAAATAAATTCTTAATTTAATCTGAAAATTTCTTTTATAACTATTATATGTGATGTAGGACTCCAATAAAGAAGCAAGGCCATGTGAACTAAAGTAAAGCTGGTCAAGGAGGTAATATCTCACAATAATTACAATAATTTAAACAAACGATACATGACAAAAATCTAAGTATCGTATAATAGTTTAATTTTTGTTTGTACAAACAAATTTTGTTTTCTTAAGGGTGTTTTAATGAAAAAATATTATTATTTTAATTTATCAATAATAAAATATATTATAATTTAATAATTTACTATGATTCACAAATAAAACTTGTAAAAATAACCAATAATTGTATTAGGTTTATGAATCATATCGTTATTTTGATTATCATATCATTTCCTTACCTTTTTTGTTTGCGCATTCATTGTTGGACTTTAAGTGCTTCAATGGTGTGTGAGATGTTGTAGTTGGTGGTGAAGATAACCGGTATTAAAGTATAATATAAAGGGAGATGTTGGATTTAATGGTGTTGAGCGTAAAAAGGATGCAAATTCACTGACTTACTCAACGGTTCGATATCTTTAAATTTTATATTTCATATAAAATTATTAAATTTTTTTATTTGATTAATATATTAGATGTGGAAAGAAAATGACAAATTTGCACCTCATGTGAGGGATAAATAACTGAGATAACTGTATATTTAGACGAAAGTTAGTGTAAAGGACAACAGATGTGCATATATGTAAAAAAAGTACATTGGACGTAATTATAAAAACTAAATGACATACCATATAATTTCATATATTAATAAAAAACACAATTTGTAATTTACTCAATTATTAAAAAATAAGTTTTTTTCCAACTTTAAACATAAATAAATATAATTAACTATTGTCAGTGTATATTAATATATTGTTTATTATGTTTTCGTTCTATAATGTGAAAGCATAAGAACGAACAAAATCACGTTCAAACAGGAGCAAATTAAGATACACGATGAATCGATACTCAAAAGTTTGATGCTTTCGTATAATGCTCACACAGAGTATGCACGCTCGTCAATACGTATTCCATTACCAGACAATATCAGTTACCCACCTTCATCTATTATTAAATAAGTTACATTTGCTTTAAAACATCTCCTTGATTAACATTTAACTCACACAACCTACTCTCTCTAAGACAACTAATTTACAATGACATGATAATATAAGCTCATTTATGTGGATATAGTTATAAGCATCCATACATGTGACTCATTTACACAAAGACGATCATGTAAAGTCATGGGTGGTAGACTAACGTTTATTAAATGAGTGCTTAATAGCTTACCCCTTTACTATTTTCTCTCTTTAGGGCTCCTAAGAAGGTTCTTAATGACCTAGAAAAAATAAGAAAAAGATTTTGGTGGGGAGGAAGTACTTGTGATAACTCAAAAAAAATTCATTGGGTAAAATGGTCAAAAGTGACTTCATCTAAACAAAACGAAGGACCAGGGGTGAGTAGTTTACATGCTATGAACATTGCCTTACTGACTAGATGGATATGGAGATTTAATAGATAGAAATATTTATGTTGGAGAAAAGTTATTTTGGCTATCCACTCATACAAGTCTACGGTTTGGAATATTGTTCCGGTCAAGAAAAATGGTGCTAGCTTATGGAAAGAGATATACAATGTGGAAAGGGATCTTAAAAATTACAACATTGAGGTTAATAACTCTTTGCAAGTGGTGTCAGGAAAATGTGAAAACATAAGGTTTTGGTTGGATAGATGGATTGGTGAAAAACCAATATGTATTCAATTCTTCTTTTTTTTTCCAATATTGAAGAGGAAAAGAATGTTAAATTAAAGGATTGTTTCATTGAAGAGAACAACACAATTACTTTGAAATGGAGATGGCATTCGGTACAACTGAATATGGATGAAAGTAGGGAACTTACTAACTACTTGAATGTTCTTTCTAAATTTCAGGATCATGGAGTAGCAGGAAGACCTCTGGACAAATGGGTTTGGGTCGATTATGGTGATAGAGATGTGAAATTTACAACTAATAGCATCAAGGCTAAGATAGACAACTTTGATATTATGGCCCCAAAAGATACTGTTAGGACCTGGTATTTGAACGAAATACCTAGTGATTAGCGTGTTAAACCAACTCAAATAGTGCGGAATCCTATTTGATTGGCGATCTAATCAGTGAGAACACACGATGAATCAATCAAGAATTGAAATCAACGTCAGAAATCGATTAGGAATCGATCTGATGTGTTCTGTGAACTTGGAGAACGATTAGGGAGGCTTCTGGACGGCTAGGGTACGTCTGGAATCGTAATGGGATCAATGCTTCCGTTTTTCCACGAATTGGGTCTATTTATAGGTTAGTATTGTTCAATCGTGCGACTGGGCCATAAGTATGGTTCAGTCGTGCGATTGAACCATGCGGTTGATTCATCCGCACGACTGAGTGTTCAGTCGTGCGATTGAGTCAATCTTATGTGTCAATCATACGACTGATCCAGTCTCCTGGTTCAGTCGTGCGATTGAGTCAATCGTATGAAGTTATTCATGCGTGTGGTCCATTCGCATGGGCCATTCGCATGAGAACTTCATTAAGTTAAGTTTGAATGTTTTAATTAATATAACATAATGTGCAATCATTCAAACAATCATAAACCCAATCAATTCAATCACGACTCATTAATGAAATATTAAACATCACAAGTAACAAACAATTCATATCATTTCATTAATCGATACTATTACATCATAATCAGACAGACAAGATTTATTACATTACAACTCATGATCTAGGGACATACATGCATCAACAAACTCCCCCTTGGACCTAGATCTATCTAATCTCTTGTCTTTTGCATCACCTCCTTATACTTCTTGTACTTCTCCTCTTTAGTGACTCCTGCGTGTATCTCAAACGCAAAGCAAAGTCGTATAACGTTTTGGAACTGGAGGGCTTGTACAATGTCTTGTGTGTCATAGAACAGTGGCCACTTGTATAATGTGTAGACATCATTAGCAGACAAGTTGGTTAGCCACATCGGGTCGAATACCCTGATAGTATCCATTTGGCCCTCTTTATTCAGAACTATGACAGCTTCAGCAGTTCTCCAATCATAGTACCACCATTTGAAGTGTGGAGTGAAGTCCTGTGGCATTTCCCTGAGAGGGATTCTCGACATAGTGCGCGGAGGACTCCACTTCAACACAATCTTGGGCTTGCCAGTAATGGCATCAACCTCAGACCTTCTTATGTACCTCATAGGCTGTTGTGGTCTGAAGTTAACCCATCTGGTGTGGTACTCTTTCTTCAGGGCAACCTCGAACTAGCCTGACATCTTTCTTGGGTCAGCATACAGCAGCTTTAGCTTAGCCAGCTGGTTGAGCTCAAAACCAGGTAGAGTCTTCAGATCATGTGGAAACCTGAAGTACTCTATGCCCTGTTCCCTCTTAACTGCATACGCGTTAAGGTCATCAAAATAAGCCCATGAGATAATCCTGCCTGACACCTTATGGTGTTTCTTGACTCTGTAGAGCTTGGTGTAGGCATCTTTCTTTGGTGCAGCACGCTGGGCTCTTACTTCTTCAAAACAGGCAGCCCACTCAGCCTTGCGAATGTCTACATCATCATTGGAGGCTTGGGCTGTTCCTTCAGTCTTTTCAGTTTCCTGCTCCATCTTGTCTAGTACCTCAAACGTATCACTGACTAGGGATTCACCCAGATTGGGGACCACATTACCCTCGGTGTCAGCATACTGAGGGTACTCTTCTGCAGTAATATCTTCAACCTCAACTTCATCAATGTCATTTAGTTCTTCATCACTGGTTGAATCAACTGTTGGAGCATCCTTGACTATTTCATCAGGATTGAGTCTGAACATCTCTGCCAGTTGCTCATCAGATAGGTCATGAATTATTTCCCCTTCTTCAGGGGTATAACTCACAGACCTTCTGACAATCCCTTGCAGATCAAGAATCATGGTTAATTGAGTCTTGACCATTTGAAGGGGAGCAAAGTCAAACTCATCCCTTTGAAAGTTTGGATCTGTTTGATATAAACATTCAACACGTAAACCATTAGTAAGTAATCAAACAGAATTATATCAACTTAATATATAAACATTCAACACACTTGTTTTTCATTACATGATTCAAATACAAAATAAATAAATACATAAGACATCTAATCTGTACTTTTGTCTTGAATCATGGGCGTGTCGCTCGGAGGAGCAGAAGTGGTGGATGACTGGTCCTGTCGATGCTTAGATCTTCGTTCTTGACCAGAAGCAGAGGCCGACGCAGCCGCATCCCCTCCTTCTGCTTCGTCATCATCATCTCTACCTTCTGTCCTTTCTTCCTCATCATCATCATCTTCCTCATCATCATCATCATCTTCATCATCACCATCTCCATCATCCCCGTCACCCTCCTTTAGCTTCAAGGGCTCATCCTTCGACCCCTTTAACCTCAGCATAATCGTCTTGTTGGTCGTCTCCAACTCCTCTATACGTTTGACGGACTGGGCCTGCTGGTCCTGGAGTTGGGACACCTCGACTCTCTGAGCATCGATTAGCTGGTTCTGCTGGTCTATCACCCGAGCCTGCTCTGCCATCTGCTGAGACTGGGCAGCAGTCAGGTCGGTCAGCTGGCGGATCTGCGCCGCCTTCTCCTCATCTGCAGCGAGCAGGCGCATCACCATACGGTTAAGCGCTGACAGTTGCTCCTCTACCCCGATGTGAGGTAGAGTAGATCCATAAACATGTGGTGGTTGGGCTGAGGGTCCAGCATGATGTGAGGTGGTGGTGGTAGTAGCAGTGGTGAATATGGGTTAGTAAGCTGGTGCTGGTGATGTAGGTGTGAATGGTAAGGTGGTGGATGGGAAGGATACAGTGGTGGTAGGTAAGGTGGTGGATGTGGTAGTGGAAGTAGTGGATGTGGTGGCTGTGGTGATGGGTGGTATGTCAGTGGAGGTGGTAGTGGTGGCTGTGGTGGTGGAAGTAGTGGCAGCAGTGGTAACGAAGGTCAGGCGACGCTTCTTCTTCTTCAATCCATGGGGTTGAGCCATCCGCTTCCTCCTAGTCCCGGTGGAAGTGGATGCTCCCCCTGCAGCTCTGCCCACTGAACCCGGAACATAGTTCGGGTCAGTCTCTCTCTCTGAGGAGTCCCGAGGGTGTTCACCAACCACCCTAAGCCCGTGGTCTGTGGGAACAACTTTGCTTCCCACAGTCCTAGTGAGGGGCTCCTCATCTGACTCCTCCTCCTCTTGATCACCAGCTACAAACTCCTGATGAAAACCGGCCATCTCAGCAACCTCTCCGGCAGTGGCTGACCCCGGGGGAATAACGTCTGAATCAGTGCCTCTAGGTGGAGCAGGCATATCATCCCCGGCGTCGCCGCTATCATCATCATCTGAGTCAGTATCTGGTATAGCAATATGCTCAACATCTGAATCACTGTCATCGTGGCGCCACTTTCTCTTGGCTGGCGCCACATAATCAGCACGGGCCAGATGCCCAAACAGCCTCCTGACAGGGGGCTTCACCTGCTTCCCCCTGTATACCTTCATCCGGCCTAGCGTAGTGTCATCCATGACCTCAAGAACAACAGCATCATCCTTCTCCTTTGGCAGGGAGGGGAGCTTCTGGTCAATGATCATCTGCATAAATCTGGGGTACATACAGAAGCCTTCCTTCCCTTTCCCCTCGATGTTCTCCACCAGGTAGGTGAATATCATCTTGGAGAAGCTGAACGGGTGGTTCAGCACCAACGCAACATACGCGTTCTGGATCTGGTCGGAAAGCTCATCAAAACCTCCCTTCCTGGAAGCTATACACTTTAGCAGCACGTGCGCAAGATACTTAAGCTGGGGACAGAGGTTACTCTTGTTGAGTACCCCAGCATTGATGTCCCCAGAGTACTTGGCTCTCATGAAACATCCTCTGACAGTGAGGGGGTGTAGACGAGTAGGACAATCAGCATCATCCCCTAACTGTAGAACAATCCTCAAATCCTCCTCTGATACGGTGATAGCCTCACCAAAGATCGTACTCCTGATGCAATGAGGCTCAGAGGATCTATCAACAGTCGCGCCTTCCCAGAAGGCCTGCTGCACTGATCTATACGGCGTGCATGGTGTAGCGATAGCATGAGCGATCCTGGATCTCAACAAAAACGTAATAATGCCTGAGAAGTCAGCTGCGTTCCTGGATGTCAAATCCAGATGAGCACATATGTTGTGCTTGGTGCTCATGTTCCATCGACTCGCCATCTGTAACACATAACAATATAAACATTAGTTCCACTGGCTACAAGTATAATGAAACACTTAAACTTTGAGTAGAATGTCTTTGTCATACGATTGAGGGTGTGCGACTGAAGACAATCGTGCGACTGAACAGTGCGATTGATCTCATGCGTACGACTGAGTGTGCGACTGGACTCATGCGCATGTACTCTTATGCGGTTACACCAGTCGTGCGACTGAGTCTCATTCGCATGGTTCAGTCGTGCGGTTAAGTAAATCGCCCCCTTCAGTCGTGCGACTGAAGTTCATCCGGACGACCAGTCGCCTGTCTCAGTTGTTCAGTCGCCAATCGTTCGAAACTTCACAAACTAAGTCTTTTAACTCAATTAACCGGTTCATTAGACTCGCATTCTCGTTACTAATAACCTATTTGACTTAATTTTAACGTTTTGCTTGGTTTTAATAGGTTATTAGGGCTTTCTTGTCTCGGTTCAAGTTTCACAGTCGAACAATCCCAATTAGGGTTCCAATCTTCTGTTTTTGATGAAAGAAGACTTCAAACTACCTGTATGATGAATGGCGAACGTCAGTAACTCACAATCAACGGTAAAACTAGGGCAAATAAAATTTTGGCAGCGTAACGGTAGGGAGTGCGATTTAGGGGCGATTTGAGGGTGATGAGTCTCTGCGACCGACTCCACCTCTATTTATACCAACCCTAGATCCAATCGTGCGACTGAGTTCATACGCACCTTTCAGTCGTGCGAGTGGGACTCAGTCGTGCGATTGGGTCAGTCGCCCTTCTCCAGTCGTCCGACTGGATTTCAGTCGTGCGACTGACTCACTCGTTCGCACTTAAGCCTCCGACTGGACTAATCGTATGGGCCATTCGGTTTGATGGTCCATACTCATAGTTCATTCGTGCGAATGGACTCCATTCGTATGGTTAGTCCATACGTATGGTCCATTCGTGCGAATGGGTCATACTTAGTTAATTTTCTGCCATTTTGACCAATTTACACTTAAAACCCCTTTTAACTTTATGAAATTAACATTATGAACCTTTGATCATCTTAGACATGATCATCTTATCTGGGAAACATTTTGATCACCTCAGACGTGACCATTTTTATCTCGAAAACATTTTGATCACCTCAGACGTGATCCTTTTAAAACACTTTGTCACCTCAGACGTGACTATTTTAACCTTTCAAAGCACATATGGTCATCTCAGACATGACCCTTTTAGTAAGTTGATTCCTTCTGATTTTCCTGATGTAGCCCGACACACGACTAAAATTAAAATTAAAACAACTAACTAATTTAAGAACTTAAACAAATTACATAAACAGACATATTTTTGGCTTTTTGTGAGAGATAAATCCAGAGATTGATATCTACGGGATTTGGTTCGGGAGTAGATAGCTTCAACTTAGATTGATCATATCTGAATCAATTCAATTTTGGAATCATACAGGTAAGTCAAATCATTTGGGACTTGTTATTAAAACTTTTGGTGCTCAAATTCTCGGTGTTCATCCAGAGTCGTTAGCAACTTAAGGAAATCATACTGAAACTCTTAGATTTTCACATTGATTTGAACCTTTGAGAATGTAGCCACAATGATTGTCAGTATGGTTGTCCACTTAAATCCATACACAGACTTTTGACATAGACTGGTGACTAATTTAGGTTTACTTATTTCAACTAACATTTGTGGATCCCACACTTATATGGTAATCAACATTCCTCAGGAGCTTTTGAGCGGTCTACGGGTATTATTACAAGAAGAGACTATTCTTAGAGCTTTCAAAGAGAAGCCTGTCCTCAGGTCAGTGCCATCGCACAGCAGAGAGGCGGCAAACAACAATGAATTCTAGAATATCTAGGTTATGCTTATCCTCAGGTCAGTGCCATCGCACAGCAGAGAGGCACACAACCTATCTCCTTGCTAGAGCAGCTTATTTTATTTTGCACAAAATGCACCAACAACATAAGTCATTAGCTTTATTGCATTTGTCTTTCATTTCTTTTTCTTGCTTTGCTCTAATTATGGTCATCCGCACACATTTGTGGCGTTTAATTGCTCATTACCCCTTATTGGAATATTGTTGATTGTGTTAACCAGTGATAAGATGGAATCCCACAGTCAGTTGAACAACTTAGTTTGATCTTGAGATCACCAATCAGGTCTAATTGTCTATTGTGTTGAATCTACCAACATATCATTTGTGGTCTAGCAGCCTCTAAGTCTACTTTTTTGTGTCACCTTAGGAGTTGCCAGTTTTCTATCATCTTTCCTTTTTATATTGCTCAGACTACACAGACTTATACTTTGAACTTTTGCATCTTGTCAAAACTTACATTTTTAAAGTCCCTCTTGATTTGTTCCTGTGTACTATCATTTTCCAAAGATATTGAATCGGTATCACAGACACAATCTACCTTATTTCAGCTAGTTACTCCTTCTCCCTCATTTTTTTTATGTTAATTTGCTGACATATTCTCCCCCTAAAATACTGAAATCATTTCTGGTTTAATTATTTTAGGATTTCATAAACAGCAAAATAACATGAGTTTAAATAAAATAAAATAAATTAGACAAATAAAATAAAATAAAATAAACTTTAACTAAACTACATCGGACTACACGTTATCATCATCAGGAATTACCTCACTTTTCTTTTTAACGCCATTGACCTCTAGCAAATATTGAAAACGTGGTTTATCAAAGGCTTTAGTATAGAGGTCAGCGCGTTGAAAATCAGTATTAATTTTAACCACATCAATTAAGTTCTTTTCAAAGCAATCTCTTATGAAATGGTATTTAATACCGATGTGTTTGGTCTTAGGATGTTGGACCGGATTTTTAGTTACTGCAATTGCAGCAGAGTTATCAACAAAAATAGGAGTAGATGAGAATTTTAAACCGTAATCCCGCATTTGCTGTTGAATCCAGATGATTTGAGAACAGCAACTTGCAGCAGCAACATATTCGGCTTCACAGGTTGACAATGCAACCGATGTCTGCTTCTTACACTGCCAGGTAACTAATCTTCTCCCAAAGAATTGACACCCCGCTGATGTAGACTTGTAGTTCATCTTGCAGCCCCCGTAATCCGAGTCACTATACGCGGTAAGCTCAAAGTCATCATCATGAGGATACCACAATCCAAGTGTGGGTGTACCCTTCAGATAACGAAAAATCCTCTTGACCCCGATCAGATGGTTGACCTTTGGTTTAGCCTGATATCTAGAACATAGACATGTAGCATACATAATATCAGGTCTTGAGGCAGTGAGATACATGAGGGATCCAATCATTCCTCGGTACATAGTGGCATCTACTAGATCTCCATTCTCATCAGGTGCTATATCATGATTCGTAGCAAGTGGAGTCCCAGCAGCAGAAGCATTCTCCATGTCAAAGCGACTGAGAATGTCTCCTACATACTTGGTCTGATGTAGAAAGATTCCATTAGGTGTTTGATCCACCTGTAACCCGAGAAAGAACTTCATCTCCCCCATAGCACTCATCTCAAACTCTTTCTTCATCCTAAGAGCTTCTTCACGCAACTTGAGAATGAAGTCATTTATATCCAGCTTTATAAGCATTTCATTCTGTCTAAGGTTAGACACGAATGAAGCCCACTTATCAGGCAATCCGTCTGCGAAGTTGCTTACTTTCTCTTCCATAGTCGTTTCCACTCCATGTGTATGCAATTCGCTCATCAAGTGGTAGAATCTGTCTATGACTTAGTCTAAACTCTCATTACCAATTGATGAGAAGTTATCGAATTCCTTCTTTAACTCCTTTGCCTTGATTGCCTTCAATGACGCATTCCCATCATATCTCTTCTCTAGCTCATCCCACAGTTTCTTGGACTGTTTGTTCTCTGAATACTGGTGGAATATATCTTTGGGGATAGACTGAGTGATCAATGCATAAACCCTTTTCTCTGCATTGTACTTTACTTTCTGTGCGTCTGTCATCCCACTTAACGTTAATTTAACTCCATCAGCTCCCACCGGTGTACTGTAACCGACCTCAATAGCTTCCCACAGATTAGGATCTACTCATTGAGGTAGATCTCAAAACGTTGTTTCCAGTGGGGAAACTCATCTAAAGTCAAGAGCTTTGGTGGTTTATTGTGATTACCCACCTCACTCTCAAGCAACAGCAGGTTCTGAATCCTTGAGTCCTTCCCAGCAGTAAAGGCTGACATTTGATCTTCCATGGCTAATAAACTTAGAATCTAATCAAACAAACTTCCACTGATGCGACTGAAGGATGCGAATGGTCTAATCGTGCGTATGAACTCTGCGATTGGTTCAACCGTGCGACTGAACTGGGCGATTGGTTCAGTCGTGCGAATGAAACTTGTGCGTATGAGTTATGCGAACGAACGGTTTCGCGGCCGAATGAGGGTGCGACTAGGTCCAATCGTGCGAATGAGCAATGCGAATGGAGTCCAGTCGTGCGAATGGGTCACTCGTGCGACTGAAGCTGCTGTTTTGCGAAAATTTCTAGGTTTGACGGGTTTCAGCCGTAAAAATTCGAAATTTCACAAATCCTAATCGCCTAGGTCCGTAGAAACTGAAACTGAACTTCGATGGGCAGGGAACGTCCAAGATCACTTTTGATGCCAAAGATTGCGTTTTTCGTGCAAAAACACAAACTTTTATGCAATCTTGATTGAATCAACACGTAATCAAGAGCCAAAGCTCTGATACCACTTGTTAGGACCTGGTATTTGAACGAAATACCTAGTGATTAGCGTGTTAAACCAACTCAAATAGTGCGGAATCCTATTTGATTGGCGATCCAATCAGTGAGAACACACGATGAATCAATCAAGAATTGAAATCAACGTCAGAAATCGATTAGGAATCGATCTGATGTGTTCTGTGAACTTGGAGAACGATTTGGGAGGCTTCTGGACGGCTAGGGTACGTCTGGAATCGTAATGGGATCAATGCTTCTGTTTTTCCACGAATTGGGTCTATTTATAGGTTAGTATTGTTCAATCGTGCGACTGGGCCATAAGTATGGTTCAGTCGTGCGATTGAACCATGCGGTTGATTCATCCGCACGACTGAGTGTTCAGTCGTGCGATTGAGTCAATCTTATGTGTCAATCATACGACTGATCCAGTCTCCTGGTTCAGTCGTGCGATTGAGTCAATCGTATGAAGTTATTCATGCGTGTGGTCCATTCGCATGGGCCATTCGCATGAGAACTTCATTAAGTTAAGTTTGAATGTTTTAATTAATATAACAAATGTGCAATCATTCAAACATCATAAACCCAATCAATTCAATCACGACTCATAAAGAAATATTAAACATCACAAAGTAACAAACAATTCATATCATTTCATTAATCGATACTATTACATCATAATCAGACAGACAAGATTTATTACATTACAACTCATGATCTAGGGACATACATGCATCAACAGATACTATTGATTGGAACAACTGGACTCCCATTAAAGTTAATATTCTTATTTGAAAGGCTAATCAAGATAGAACCCTTACGAGGTTGGCTATTTCAAGAAAAGGCATCCATGTTCCATCCTCATGTGTCCTCTATGTGATAAAGTTCCGGAATCACATGACCATTGTTCATCGTGTGTCACATTTTTAATAACTCATAGGGGAGTTATCATCAAATGGTTGAAAATTATATATAGAGTCTTGCAACGGACAATTTCTATAAACGATTGAATCAAACGGTCGAACAACAAATGCTCTGGGATACAGAACTCATCACCTGATCCACTCGCTGGGCAGCCCAATAAGCCTCGATACAACAATCACCACGAAACTCAATTGGCATTCCAAAGGCACCTCTTAATATGCCGAAACTAAGATAGCAATGGTGTTAAACTCAGAGAAAAATAAAGGATTTTGGGTAATTTCACTCTGCTTCTTCATTCCATCCAAACACATTACATAAACTAGGAAAACAAGAAAACTACCCACGTACACATGCACTTAGGGAAATATGGAAAAGTGGGGTACCAACTAGCATAACATGAAATAATAAAAAATTAGAAAACTAATTAAAATAAAAAGAAATAACATCTGCATGTGCTTGAAATACAAGGATTGCTTGGCCAACTATTTCTGCATAGCAGGGTCGGGTCAAATGAAACTGACCCACTTTTGACATGTTCCCAGTGCGAGATCAACAACGGCTAGTGGGACGATCGGGCCATCATTCTCCTTCGGTTGAGAAGAGATTTCCCTCAAACTTGGCAACGGGTCGTCGGGATCATGATAAGGTTGTAAATCAGCTATGTTGAAAGTGGCTGCCACTCCAAAATTTTCTGGAAGAGTTATCGTTGACTTTGGCTAAAAATTTTGAATGGCCCATTAGATCGGGGTCGCTTGGCTGGAAAACATTCTTTTCGGAAATGAACCCACACAAGGTCGCTTGGCTGAACGTCGCTTGGTTTCATGACAATGCAACAGTGCCTTTGTTCATCTTTCCTGACTTTGTGTTTAATGATGAAACTGAAATTTTGTAGAAATTCTACCCATTTAGCGTGTCTTGGTTGCAGTTTGTGTTGCCCTTAAATGAATTTAAGTGCCTCATGGTCGGAGTGTAAAACAAATTCCTTGGCGATAAGATAATGTTGCCAGTGATCCAAGGCACGGACAAGTGCATAAAACTCCTTGTCATATGTGGAATATCAACGCTTGGCATCATTGAGTTTTCACTAAAATAAGCAACGGGTTGACCTAGTTAGGACAACAACGCCAATCCCGACACCTGATGCATCATATTCTACCTCAAAAACTTCATCAAAGCAAGGTAAAGCAAGTACCAGAGTGGGCGAAAGCTACTTCTTAAGCTCCTCGAAAGCAGCCTGAGCGTGTGGATTCCACTCGAAATGCTTTAAATTAGTGAGCTCAGTTAGGGGAGCCACTATGGTACTGAAATTTTTGATGAATCGCCTATAAAAGGATGCAAGCCCGTGAAAACTACAAACTTGCTGAATTGATTGTGGAACTGGTCAGTCGCAAATGGTTTGCACTTTCTTTTCATCTACCTGAATTCCTTGGCCGGAAACCAGATAACCCAAAAAAGTGACCTGAATGAGAAAAACTCACATTTTGCCTAGTTGCCATAGAGTTGTTCTCGCTCCAATACCTCAAACAACTGTTGCAGGTGGGTTTGATGTTCAGCTTCTAACCTGCTATATATAAGGATGCCATCAAAATAAACCACTACGAACTTTCCCAAGAATGGCTTTAAAACATGATTCATAAGTCACATGAAAGTTCTGGCGGCGTTTGACAAACCGAAAAGGCATCACTAGCCACTCATACAATCCATCTTTTGTCTTAAAGGCAGTCTTCCACTCATCTCCTTCGCATATGCAACTTTGATGATAACCACTCCTCAAATCAACCTTTGAGAATACAATCGACCCATGTAATTCGTCCAAGAGGTCGTTTAATCGAAGAATATGAAAACGATACTTGATGGTTATTTTGTTTATAGACCTACTATCCATACACATACTCCATTCACTAGTCTTCTTAGGAACAAGTAAAGTAGGAACAATACACGGACTAAGGGACTCCCGAATAAGTCCTTTCTCGAGTAAACCATCTACTTGCTTCCGTATCTCGACTGTTTCCTGCGGATTGGCCTGGTAGGCTTGTTTATTAGGTAGACGGACCCTAGAATCAGATCTATTTTATGCTGGATTGATCGAAGAGGTGGTAACCCAGCATGTATCTCGTTGGGAAATACATGCGAATAGGAATCCAATGTCTACGGACCGTCTTCAAGCAAGTCACATTCCGTAATAAGGTGCTCGAACTCTCGGGTGTATTCCTCAGCAGTCTTGGTTCCTTGTTTGAGAGCATGGAGTTGTGAAAACTAGCTTGGATGTAATAAGTTGGGAGGAACTTACGTTTAAGTGGTTTCTTCATCTTAGGCCACATTTTCACCTTCTCTTTGCCCAATCATTCTCGTTTTGTGCATGTATTTGACCACTAGGTAGAAGCATATTTTCTGAGGTTAAGTGCGACAACCTTCACTTTATTTTTCTCGGTTGTTTGCTTGTAATCAAACACCCGCTCCACTGTATTGAGTCATTTCACAAACTCGTCAGGGTGGTCGAGTCGACCATCATACTCATGGATATCTACCTTCATGTCATTCGAATACCTAGTACCAGATCCTTCTTTGTCACAAGTCTTGATCCTCGGGTAAGGTGTTTAGTGTCATCTTCGTCACGGCCTAAAACGGTTAATTCTCGAATCAGCTCTTGCATTGTCTGAATCTACTGTTGCATATCCCGTTTATCAGCCCCGAGAGTCTCAATGATCTTCTTCAAATCGGTTCTGCTCCTCGTATCCATTGGGTGTAATTTGTAGATTGGTAAATAGAGAAAACAAAAACCAACAGGAGAGTAGCCTGGCTCTGATACCAAGATGATATATAGAGTCTTGCAATGGAAATTTCTATAGACAATTGAATCAAACGGTCGAACAACGAATGCTTCGGGATACAGAACTCACCACCCGATCTACTTGCTGGGCAGCCCAATAAGCCTCGATACAACAATAACCACAAAACTCAATTGGGATTCCTAAGACACCTCTTAATTTGCCAAAATTAAGATTGCATTGGTATTAAACTCAAAGAGAATAATAAAGGATTTTAGGTAATTTCACGCTGCTTTTTCATTTCATCCAAACACATTTCATAAACTGGGAAAACAAGAAAACTACCCAAGTACACATGCACTTAGGGAAATATGGAAAAGTGGGTACCAACTAGCATAACATGAAATAATTAAAAATTAGAAAACTAATAAAGATAAAAAATAACATCTGCATGTGCTTGAAATACGTGGATTGCTTAGCCGACTACTCTGCATGGCTGGGTTGGGTCGAATGAAACTGACCCAGTTTTGACCCGTTCCTGGTGCGGGATCAACAACGGCTAGTGGGACGATCGGGCCATCATATACGCTTTTTCTTTTGAAGATATTATGAGAGTTTAAAACTCGATGGCAGAAGACAAAGCCTAAAAGAAGCTTATTCAAGCCATTATAATGACAGCTTGTTGGTGCATTTGAAAAGCAAGAAATGATCGGGTTTTTAATGGCAAACATTCCTTGGTGGAAAACCTATTTGGAGAGGTCAAGTCAATGTCTTATCTATGGATCAACAATAGTTTGCATAAGATTAAGGTAGAATGGAACAAATGGCGATCTTTCAACATTAATATGTAGTTTTTTTTCTCCTTTTGTTTCTTTCTGTTTATATTGTTTATATAGCCTCTGGCTAGTTTTTTATTATATCATATTGCCGTTCAAAAAAAATGTAAAGCCATCTATACAAATCCATACACACCAACTTACTACTATAACATGTATACATAAACTCACTTCCAACACAAATTCCATGTGGAGTCATTCAATTTACTAAAACACAACTCATCACACATGCAAAGTACATACTTGTTTTAAAACGCAATGCATGTCATGATCATTATCCATAGATTAACTTTTCATGTAATAACACACTTTAATAACACATCAAAAGGTTATAAAGCATAACCTAAACCCCACACCCATACCACACATTAATCACTGAAACATCAGTACATCACACTTAACAACACTAGTTTGCATAACCCAACCACCAGTTTAACATACATACTGCGCTTTACACAAACACATAATCTAGAGTAATTAATTAACATCGCTAGCACCCTAATTATATCCGACCATCAAAACAACCGTGAAATCACACTTTTTAAGCAACATTTGGTTTTAAACACAGCTCACACATGACCCCGTTTACCAACTTTAAAACCATTAGATACACACACATACTTGAATCAACCCAAAAACATTGAAAACATTAAAGGAAGTGCATATAGAACACGCCTTGAGGGAATACCACTTAGGTAGCTTTCTTCATGCTCATTTGACCTGATTTGGCTCAAAATACCACTCACCGTCACATGTATCCGCGTCTAACCACCACAAATCGCGGTAAATTTTGTTGTCTTCGATTGGTGAGCCACCACCACATCCCTCACAACTACAATGAGGGAGAGGATTATAGGATTTGGGTTGTTACAATGTCATCCATAATACTTAGAATTTGAACGAGGGTTTTCCATCCCAACACACTTATCCACACACATATTTAGTTAATTAAGTATAAATTAATTAATTAACACACTTAAATAATCCCACATTTAATTTGACACACACTTTAGTTAATTATAGCATAATCAACCCCACACACAAGGTTAAAGTTGGTCACCCTCACACAACACACACGCAAACGTTTAATTTGTTAAAATTTTATGACTCCCTTTCAAGAAACCGGAGGTTACAGGAGGAGAGAAGAGAAAGAAAGCGGTGATGTGACGCTAGTCGGAGGCGTCCAGATCTTCACACTTCACAGCACCGGGAATGATTTTAAGGATTTAGGAAGGGGGGGGGGGGGTGTAGAGGTGATCCAAAGCCAAAATAAAGAAAAGAAGCAGAAAACACATAAAAGACATGCAATAATTAATAATAAAATTCAAATAACACATGTTGAAATCACAAAACACATAAAAGATGATCATATTTTACTTGAAGATGATAAAATGTTTGCTTATTTTGACTGTAAAAAGAACAATCAAGCAGGTTTCTCATAAGTGTTCTTCTCTCTGAACTCTTGAATGGCACTTCTTATCATCCCATCCACATTGCTGCTAACAAAAAGGTGAGTACCATCCAAAATGTGTATAATGAACTTCTGTGATTGTGGCAATGAAGCGTTGTAGTTGATTATAAATTGAGCCATCGGTATGTCGCTGCAACAACATGAAAGTAACAGCGAGTTCTATTACGGTTTGTAAAAATAGCAACAAAAATGTAGATTTGGACAGTTAAGTGTCTTACCATGAAATAAAGATTCCTTTGGCTGCATGTACCATGATGTTGAAATGCAGATGCAAGTTTTAGTAGTTAACTGCAATACAAACATATGCAAAGTCGGTTTCATAAGATCAACAGATGAATATTGTTGCCCAAAAATGAATGAAAGAAAAACTAGTCAAACCATCATTCTTCAAAGGAATTAAAGAACACGAACACAACACAAATACTTATTCATGTCAAATATCTCAACCCTAAACCGGACACACTAAAAAACTGTATAACCGGAACATGTCCCATATCTAAACAAGTCAACCGGGATGGCGGGTTGTAAATGTGTTGTAATCAAGTTAAACACGTCATAGACAGGTTGGTGTGTTGCAGTAAATGGGTTACAAGAGGACTTAACCAGCCAAAGCTCGGCTCGAGGTTGATTTGGCTACACTGTTTTTAAGTTTACATAAATTACTCTTTATAAAGATGATTCAAAATACTATAGAAAATAAAAGAAAACAGAGAACAAAATGTAAAAAGCATAAGAATTTAAACAAAAACTATGGTTTTTGAGAAGGAAACATGCATCAAAACACAGTAAGGAAAAATGAAAAATTAACCGAAACTTGACATACGAGACAACAACTTTAAGCCCTCGAAATCAAGCGCACCGATTTGTTCATTCGAATAAGCAGCTTCATTTTCTTCAAATATTCATTCATCAATCAACCCCCAAAATCCACAGATAGCTGCTAAGCAATTGAACTGTTGAACTTAAACCTCACACTGTCGCACTAAGGTTGAATCTATGGACAAGGATGATATGTATAAAAATAAAAACTTACAGGAAGTGAAAGTTGTAGCCTTTGATGATAAATCAATGGATGATGGTGTTGAATCGATGATTGATAACGATGAATGACGAGTGGACTCTGGAGGGGATAATCGATTTAGGGCATGGGGATTGTGGGTGTGGTTGCCTGAGAAGAATGATTTTAGGTTCTCCCTTTAACTTTTTACAGCGGGGCAACAAATTGAAAAATATATTAAAACTGAAAAAATAAAATAAAATCTAACCAGGCTCGTTAAGCCAGGCTCACGAGCCTAAACGATTATTGAATGCAAAGCTTGGGCTCGGGCTCAATAACTAAAAGAGTCATATTTTAGGCTCGAGATCAAGCTCAGCTCGTTCGAGCTATTTACTGATGCGATCTTGAGTAGCTCTCGAGCTACCTTGACTTGCTTACATTCCTAACCCGGACATGAACAGGTCAACCGAACATGACCTATTCGTTAAACGCTTTAAGAGTATTTCTGTGCGGTGTTGGTGTCATGTTTTTGGTCACATAAGGAATTTCCACCCCCAAAATGAAACCGAAGACCCGATCCTATCCAGATTTTTTTATCCTGAAGAATGGCTAAAATAACATGATTTCAAATTCTTCCCAACATTGTGAATTTGAATGAACAAAGTCTGTAGCATTGTAGCAACCAATTCTATAAATCTGATACCAAATAAATGGAAGAACTTGATACCAGATTCAAAGTTAGAACAAAAAACAAAAATCTGACTTTGCAGATGACTGAATTAAAGCTACCATGATGCAAACCTTTGTTATGAACTTATGACAATAAAATTTGTAATCCATGGCTACAGTTCTCTGTACCGAACTTATTGATCATAATCATCAAATGAGATTTTCTACATATAAAAAGACCAAACAGAAATGGAATCTGATCAACAAAACGTACTGATGAACAAACTTTGAAAAAAGGAGAATCGACCTAGATTTCTAGATGAAGACATTACCGATTACGATAAGTAAATTAACAAATGACACTGATATTTTTATGGATTCTCTAACATCCACAATAGATAATCAACTTTTGCGTAGAAATCTATGAGAGAAATGAATCAAGAAGGAGATAGCGAGGAAAATCAACAGATAGCTGGAGATGCAGGTAAATTACAGTCTCTGTACTATTTCACAATTGCGCTCTTCTAATGCCATTGATCTTTCTTTAGGGTGTTGATGGTCCAGGTCAAGCTAACTATGCTTTCGGGGAATGACGAACTTAATTGGTCGGGTTGGGTGGGTCGGCTGCACTAGTTGAATCTACTGATCTGCCGGTTTTGGCGATATAGTGGTTAGAACCCATTGTTTTAACTTTTTTCTACATCATTAGTTAGAATTAAAACTCACAAAACGATAAAGATGATTCTTTATTATAATGCGTCTACTGTATATTTCAAAAAAATAAAGATTAAATGACCGGTTCAATATACAAAATCGGTTTCAAGTTTCTAAACGTTCATAAACTTTCAACCAACAGTCCTCAAAAACCGAACCGTATGGATCTCAAACAGTAGGTCTTACTTCAGTTTGAGCAGTTCGGTTGGTTGCAACTATTTATGAATACTCCTGCGTTTGGATGCATGATAATGAGGTCATATATGTTATGACAAACTGGTCAAATTTTAGAAAGAGTACCAAGTACTTTTTAGAATATTACATATTGTACCTAGAAATTATCCCTAGCAAAACAAAGCAGGTCAGGTCGTGTGGAGTGAGGGGTCATGCTGGATTCGGGTCAAAAATATGATATTTTTGTTTGGGTCAGAACGAGCGAAGACCAGAATGGGTGGTACGGGTCAAAATGGGCTGTTAATAAAGATGAAATGATGAATTAAACTGTTACCTGCTGGTGGCATACCACAAATACTAATAATCAACATTACCATCAACAAGTGCAATATTAATAACAAAATTAACAACAGTGAGTCAAATGAACATATATATACCCAAATTAACCACAAATTCAGATTAAATATGCCGTACTGGATAATTTTTAACTCTAAAACTTCATAAAAATAACCCTAATCAATCACAAGATAACCTGCAAGTTCATAAACCTCAGAAAATTCAAGAACCCCAATTAACTAGATTTGAATTGCTTATACTTGATAAACTTTTGTGCATAACTACAATTGCAATTTCGTAAGGATACCTAATAACATGGTAATAAGGCAATTAAGCAACATATGAACACAATAGTTCATTTCGAAGAGGTTTCTAACTGCGATCATTGAGTTCTAATCCTCCATAACTATCAAATTTCAGTTCTTAACCAAACCCATCATCCATAATTCTGTATCAACAAATTCACAATCTTTAAAGATAACAAATGGGTATCTTAAATCTGAACTCACCAATTTCGAAGATCAGAGGAAGAAGGAAATTATTATGGTTAAATTGTTGGATCCAAGAGAACGACGAGATTCAGCTTCACCTTTTGCTGCGATCTTTAGATAATTCCTAAAATCGTTGAAGCTAAAAAAACCCTAATTTGATAGTAAGCTTCGATTACCAGAAGCGACGTATCAGTAGCAAATACTTACAGACCCAGATTAACATTAGAAGTTAGAACATTATATTGCAAGTCCAAATGAGTATGGCTGCTTGACGGCATCTAAATCAGGTTTTCAATGGTTTAAATGTTTGAATGGTTCAACGCAGACTGTTTGTTTCGCAAGCAAATATCTTAATGGTTCAGACATTTGAATCTGAATCGTTAAGCATTATACTAATGTTAAATGGTTAAGAGGTCTAATACTAAATGGTTAAGACCTCTTATCTGAATTAGTCAGACATTTGTCTTTAAATAGTTAAGCGATATACTAGCTCTTAATGGTTCAGACATTTTATTGATTCAACACTTAATGGTTCAAACATCTTATTGGTTTAGTACTTAATCATTCAAAACTTGCCAAACAGCCCCTTAATGTTACGTGACAAATAACTTGGGGTTTCTTTTGTAATTGTTGTATTGTCAAAGGGCTATTGTGTAACAATTAGCTAAGGGATTTGTACTTAAACGAATCTGGTTAATGAAGATGATAGGTATTGATTTTGAGGGTAACATCCTTTCTCTTTTGTGTTTTCTTCTTCTCTTTTATCTTTAGCTATTGATTGTTCTTGATTAAAATTGTGTTTATAACACTAAAACAGTTAGACGAGGACAAGTATCGTTTTTTTCTAAAATTAACCAATGTATTATTAACCTAGTTGGTTTAATCAACGATTATACAAAACTAGTTCTTGGACTAATCGCCTCGGTTGATAGTCGGTTTCCGCTATTCAAAAATCCTAACCTATCAAACTGGTTTCGAGTCATAACCTATACAGTAATTAGTAATTGGTTAAAAAGCCGGTTGTTTTTTACAAAAATTAATTTTTAATAAAGATCATTTTGATGGTAGATACATAGACTAAATTGAAAAAACTTTATATTCAACTTTTTAAAATATTAAAAACTAAAAAACATGATTGCGATATGAAAAACCAACGTACGAGTGGTAGGAAAGATGAAGGATTTGAGAAGACTATAGTGTTTGCGTATGATGGTTTGCACATTATGGATGAGTATGACTATACCTACAAATATTTCGCAAGGTAATGTAGTGTTCAAATATTACGTTTTTAGCGTTATTATGAGTTTTGAGAGTTAGATATGTGTTATGATTAAACCAATACACTCAATATATATTTATACTGACATATGAGGGTAAAATATCAAAAGAACAACTACAATCCAAACTCAACTACTATATAGCGATCAATCCCGACTACTATTTTTCACCAACTGCTATAAAGAGTTAACTGATTTTTATATGCATAGAATAGTCAGTTTGTGATGAGGAAATGAGGAACTAGGTAAAAACAAACAGTTTCAATAAGTTAGGCATCGGTTTTTGCAAGAATAGTTATAATCAGTATTAGGTAGGATTTTAGACCCGGTCGATTAATCGCTCTTTTTTTGCACCTTTAGCTACTATTGCCCCCTTTAACTAGAAATTTTAGATCAAGTCAAGATGGGAAAAGTAACGGGTCAAACCAGATTGCAGACAAAACAAAACCGTTCTAAAATAAGTATCAATTTAGTTCAGGTCAAAGCAAATTATATTCAAAATGTGCCTAGGTTGAAATGAGACGTATTATGAGATGAATATCAAATGGCAAAATACCATATCTATAAGAACATAATTAATAAGATGGACATAAAATAACAATCAAGTGTGCCCCAGATTGCATTATAAAAAACCATGACAAATGAATACCGTTATGAATCTGAAGAACCACAATTGTTCTGCAATTCTTGAAACACAACAAAATCAAAATGATAATAATGATACAACAACAAATGATTTTATAACTGAAAATCTATCCTCACAATCTAAGCCTAAGTATGAGTTGGCACCTAATTCAGACACCAGTGCCTCTGGTTCATCTTCAAGCCTACATTTCATCATCTTCCAACGAGTTATAGATCATCCTACAATGAAAAGACAACCGATTATAAGGATCTAATGAACTCATGGGTCCATAGGAACCCATTGGATGGAGAACATCCTGAATGAGCATAGCATGAATAATCAGTAAAAATTTAAAATGTATTTACCAAAACAAGGTGATGAAGAGAAGAAAAACAAGATATCCGAGTTTGAAAAGCCGTTGCTTCTTTTCCCAATTGAGCTGGTTAAAAATCTCCGTGACATCCACAAGATGTTCTTTTCGAGTGTACCTAACAATATAAAATTAGATACGATCATTACACCCATGGAATAAAGTTCACACACGAAACCTTTAAGTGGGTAACACGGTGGTAAGTGCCTGATTCTCTCTAGCATAACAAAAGTCTCGGGTTTGAATTTTTTAACCCCTTGAAGGCCACATGCACGCAGGCTGCATTTCACCTGGTCCAATTGGTTAGCAGGGTGTTGGGCTGGCCTTTTATGGATTCTCATGGTTAGCAAAAAAGGTTTACATATGAATGGCAAATTTTATGCATATCATTAAGAGAAATCATCACATATTTCATTCAGTCAGATAAAAGTATCATCTTCTTTTGGGACATCCCATGAAAGTGGCAACATTTCCTTATTATTACATGATTTCAAGTTATTTGCTCGTTGACATGATTACAGATTAGTTGATGACCCATGATTTGCAACCACATATTCCCTTAATGTGCATTCAATATACATAAAGAATAATCCTAAGTTACATGCATACTATATGAGATGATTACAAAGGCAGTTTATCATCACCAACATTGTACCAAGTAAAGGTAAACGGGACTTACAATCTCACGTTGTAGTAAAGATATGGCAATGCAAGAAGAAACATCACCCAATGCCCCGTGAGAAGATATAACAAGCATAAGACGCCATGTGTTATGAATTCAGGTAATATCACAAAGTTGATCCGAGATGCAGAGTCATAAGGGTTAATGTAATCAAACTCTAAATCAGCGAAGCACATAAGCTGCAAGATAAAAAAAAAAAGTTACAACCATTCTAAGCCCTAGAAATTAATAAATTATGGATCCAAAATACAAAGTAGTTGCTGATTAATAGATTAACTGCAGTTCACACCCAACCTAAAGATTTGCTTACAAAATTGCAACTTTCTTCATACAGATACATCACATAAAGATTTTACTTCAATGTCATCATTTGCAAAAGGCTTTATAGTGGTCAAAACATGTAATCTTCTTCAACTTCCATGCCTTATTAATGGTTGTTCTTTGAGTTATCGTCTTCTAGAGCAGTTTAAATGGGGAAGGAAACTTCTAATACGACATGAAAATAATCAGGTTTCTGATTGTCACAACTCATACAGTGAGTTAAATCAACTAGTCGTGTTGGTTGACCTGTTTAACCTATTAATTAAACAGGTGGTGTTTGGGTTGACCATGCCATAACCATAACCAAGCCGAATAAATCCCATCCATAGAACAACTATTAATAGGGTCTGAGGAGGGTGGGATGTAGGCAAACCTTACCTCTATCCTAGGGGATAGAGAGGTCGCTTTTAGCAAGACCCTGCACTCCACACACATAATAGGACCTTGGTTTTAAAATGCGCGCATAATGCGTGACGCGCCTGATGCGCCAATGTGAGCGCATCGCAACATCTAATGCGTTGCGTTTCCATGATGCGCCCCTGATGCGCCGATGAGCCCCTGATGCGCCGATGCGCCCCTGATGCGCTGATGCGCAAGATGCACCTTGATGCGTGCATTATGAACTGCTATGTTTTTTCTTCAATTTTGGACCTGGGTCGAATCTTTTCAACATGAGTATGGGTGTAACCTCTCAACATTAGGGTGTGTTGTTTCATATCTGTGTTTATGCTATATATTTACATGTGTTAAACTCTTGTTTCAATAGTCTGTGCATAGTGTAATAGTCTTGAATTTGGGTTTTTATGTTAAAGTATGTTTTATGAGTGTGTTAATAAGTAGTTTTTATGTTGAAGTATCAATCATACAAAATTTTTTTTGTATATTTAATTTTAAGTACTTTTTAATATCTAACGCATCGCATATGTGATGCGTGCGCATTGCGCATCACGCATCGGGATTTGGGACCAAAACGCATCGGAGCGCATCGCGCAATTTAAAACCAAGAATAGGATGAAGGCACCCAATAAGAAAGGAAGAGACATAAAGATGAGTAGGTAATCAGCATCTAATAGAACACTAGAAGAAGCACTTTAAGAGTAACAATATGCAATCATGAACAATAAGCACATAATGTAGTGAGATCAATCAAGTAGCACACATTGAGCGTTCAATACAAAGTAGCTAATAAAAGAAAACATACAAGAGCAACAATACACAAGAATCAATAAGTAATAAATATATACTAGACAACAGACAACAAGAAGCACACAATGAGCAACAAGTTCCAACAATACACACGAAGCACACAAGTTCAACAAAATACAATCATCAACACGAAGCAAACAGTGACAATAGGCAACCAGGTACTAACATACGTGGGCTTCTAGGTATGACACAAATAAAACACATCTAAACCCTTCCCTAGGCATCCTATGATCCTGTCCTCGACCATGTCCTCAGAGAGATGCAACTCTAGAAGATCTTGTCTAACCCTCTCCTCCTAAGTCATTACTTTCCATTTAAAATTAAACAGGCTAATCGTCAACCTGCCAGCCCATTTATTACAAACAACTCATTTAACATGTTTATAACTTGACTACAACCCATTTACAACTTGCCAACTCATCTGAATCATTTAGATATATGGATTAAGCGGTCATGTACTGTCTTTTACACGAATAAACACATGGGTTTTGTTAAGAGTAATCAATTCAACTCATCAATCCGACACGATTGCTACCATTAAGTAATACTTGGCTTTTCACTGCAAAATATACAATCTTGCTTGCAAGAATACATAATTTAATACATTAAAAAAGAATTATTTTCTAATCTAGTTTCCACAATCTATTCACAAGAACAAAATCTTGCAAAAACAATGATCCAAAAGGTCAAATCTGACAGTCTTCTTCTAGTTCAAGCAATGGCAAAGATACAAAATTGCAAAGAGACTGTTTGTGATTGCACAAAGACTACAATAATCAAGGTACAAAACAGAGATACATATAAAACAGACAACAACAACAAATTTCATAGTTATACCCATCCAAATCTCGACGATTAAACGGAATTACAGATGCATATTTCAACCCACCAATAATATTCCCCAAGAACCCTAATTTCACCAATTTGACAAATTAACAAGATCCAGAGGCGTGATTGATTAACAATGATTTCAACCGATAAAAAAGCAAGATTTTGTAACAGTCAAAGGAGTTATAGATCAGGAATTGCAGATCATCAGAGTATATAATTACAATCAAAGTTGAAAATAATTGAAAATGAACCTGATAAATAACGACAACAAGGAGACCTATGAGGATGAAGAAGAACAGTAGCCATGTAAGTATCTCCCCCATTTCACCCTTCCTCTCTCCGGGGGCTTTTCGATCTATGTTAACACTACATTACATATTCTTAATCTTATATTCCTTAATAAAAGATAAAAGATTATAATAACAAATACACACTCATATCTATCTATTATATCTAATAAAATAATATTTATTTTGTCATTTTTTATTCTCTAAGAGCATTCACAATCCGTTCCCTCTAATTATATGAGTGTATTTCTTATATTATATGGTATGTTTATTAGTGGTTGTGAGTGATGGATATGAAAAATTTACTGTTCAATTTGTATTTTTGAGAAACACTGTTTAAAACCCTATGATGTTTTTAATATATTTTAAGTGCTTGTGACTGGATGATAGAGAAAAAAGTAATGTTAAAATTGAAAATAAGAGAGAAAAAATAGTAGTTTTTAACGTAATTATATAATATAATTTTTTATAAAACACTAAACCTTTTTGAAACAAAATATATATTAAATTATTCTTTTTCATAAAAATTACAAACAAGTGTGAAATTTTTTAATAGCAGTCTTATTAAAAAACCAGAATAATTACAAACCAGAGTTTTTAATAAATAAGATTTTTATCAAAAATATTTTTTTATAAAAAGTCTTAAAATAAATGAATAAAAATGAAACTATTTAGATAAAGAGTTAAAAACATTATAATTATTTTATTTCTTGAACTATTAAGTATATATAATTTTAATCATATCTTATATTAAAATATCATACTGTAAATTTATGTGTTTATTACTAACTATAATCCGTTTAATAAATAGGTTTCTGGACTATCTATCTATTGATCTGTCTGTATGTCTGTCTATCTATTTGTTTGTTTGTCTATCTATCTATCTATCTATCTATCTATATTTTTAAAAATATTAAGATAAGATGTGACACAATTATATGTGTTATCATAATAATTTTCTTATTTCTCTCTATTATTAATAATAATATTGAATATTAATAATATTACTTATACCATTTTCAAATTAAAAAATATATAATTTAATAAATAAAAACCTATATTTTAATTATAAACATAATTTATAAAAAGAAAAGTATTTATAAATACATAATACAATGAGTTTTTAAAGAAAAATTATTTTTCTTAAAACAAAATATTTAAAAACCATAATTGTTTTATAAAACACAAGTTTAAAAAATACATTTTTGTTAATTTACTTAATATAACTATTTATACGTAATTATAATCATATTTTATCTTCAAACATGATTTTGTAATTCGTAAATTTGTATTACTAATTATTTAATATTTTATTTATTCATCCCTGTAATACACGGGGTAGTAACCTAGTGGTTATATAAGAGAGTGTTTTCAATTTTTATTCGATTAAGTGCCATACATTATAAGAGATGGTCGTAAGTGAAAGAAAAAAAAATTATGGCGTCGTACCGTGTTTTCTCATATTTGAGGAAACACGGTACAAGCCAATAAACTTTTTAATATTTTTGAAGGTAGTTATTATGAGAGATAAAAAGTAATGATAAAGCTATAAAAATATTATTTAATTGAACATAATAGAGAAAAATAATTAATTTTTCATGTAATTATAAGGATAATGATGAAAAATGAATTATAAATGCTGCACATTTATAATCTTCATCTAATTTAAGGAGTTAAACATGGTAATATTATTTTGAAGACAAACCTAAGAACTGATCATAAATTACTTTTCTAATAAATTTGAACATGAGTTTATTTTAGAGAGGGTTTTTCTTTTTTTAACACTTCTAAATTATATCATAAATTAACATGGGTATTAAACCAAAACATAAAACATTTAGATAAATGTGTCATTCATTTAACATTAACGGTGACATGTATAATAAACATGTTACATGATTGATAAGAAAATTTATGAAAAGTACTATATTCCATTGATATATTTGAATGTCAAATGTTTGTCCAATATATTAAGGAACAAGAAATAATATAGAATAAAGTCAGTATATGGGGATTATTATTTAAAATCTATAATATCTAATCAAAAAAGGTTTATTTTACCAATTATCACTCTCTTGACCCATCTTTTTGTCACATGTCATTATTCTAGATATACTCACATCATTTTTCCTCCAAATAATATTATAATAATTTAAACACTAAAACTTATTTCTCTCTTTAATTAAAGATCAATTTTATTAATTGTAATATTTTCTCTCATCTAGATTTTTTAAAATCAATGCATCTTTATAAAATTAGATTTTATTAAGAAAATAAAAAATCACATCTTTTTATTAAAATAGAACTAATAATAAAAAAATTATATAATATAAAATTTTCAAAAACACTAAACCTTTTTGAAACAAAATATTTTAAATCCGTCCTTTTTTATATTATAAAAAAGGTGAACTTTTCTAAAAACAATCTTATTAAAAACAACCAGAATAATTACAAACCAGAGTTTTTAATAATAAAATTTTTATAATAAAATAAATTTTTTTATAAAAGAATCTTAAGACGAATGTTTAAAAAATAAAACTATTTATATAAGTGAGTTAAAAAATAATACAATTTTTTTAATTTTCTTGAACTATTACGTATATATAATTCATATCTTATATTAAAATATTGTACTGTAAATCTTTGTTTTTATTCCTAACTATAATCTGTTTAATGAATGAGTTTCTAGTCTATATATCTATTTGTAACATGCATACATAAATTTGTTTAACATGCCCTTTCAATTGAAACGAGAAAACATCTTAAAGCTAGATTAAGAGTGTCACAATGAGAGGATGACAATCCTTTGGTCAAGATATCGACAAGGTTGGAGACTGTAGAAATAGATTTGATGGTGAGAGTTTGTGTTAGAACCATATCTCTTATAAAATATAGATCAATCTTTAAATGTTTTGTACGCTGATGAAAAACAGAACTAAATGCTAAATGTGTTGCATCAAGGACACACCAGAGAGTTAATGGATAAAAGATTGGAAACCAAAGCTCAGGCATAAAGGACATAATCTAGAATATCTCTATGTTAGTATGTGCCAAGTAGGGTATGTATGGTCAGTTTGGTTTGCCTTTGGTAACATCCAAAAAATAAAAATTGGGGGAAAATGTGAAACTTACAAATCATAACCCTTGACCTTACGGTCAGTAACATAGTGACCAAGGTGAAATCTATGAGCGCCACATGGAGGCTGACCTAGACCAATGTACGGACCATAACCTTAGATCTTACGGCTTGTAAGATTGAAGTGGTCACAATTAGGCCGACATACAAGGTCACGAGCCATAACATCTTGGACCTTACCATCCGTAAGGTTGATGAGGCCTGCAAATAGAAGGCTCATTTGTTTGAGAAATTCTACTTAGAAAAATCTATACATGTTTTAAACATTCTATTGAGTATTGAAACCCAACCGAGTTAGTATTCTATTGACGAATTTACCTAGCAAAAAATTGGTGGACAATCAGGTAAGAGCTTTCCTTTATAATAGAGTTTAGGGTTGGGTGAGAAACTTAAGAATACGAGTTGAAAACCCATAAGGTATATGAGTTAATTACCCGAGAGATACGGGTAATGAACCTAGAGTATATGGGTGAAATACCCTTGAGAATAAAGGTTATTCACCTAGCTTGGTGAAAGCCCTTTAGGAATGGATTTAAGACCTAAGACTGAGATATGATAATACGTGACTAATATAAAGTATGTTAATGTAAACAAAATACGTAATTCTAAACAGGGAGAAAGCTAAAGGACGGCTTAAGTAACCTTTCATATGGATCTGGGCCAAGACTAAGACCATGCTTAAATAGGTTAGGCCCATTAATAGTGGATTGAGCTTAAGCTTTAGCTATTAGGTCAAGCCCAGTTATCCCATGATGAGGTTCGTTCTTAATATTTTCTAGGTCATCATATGTATTTCCTTTAACGGATAGTTGTCTTGATAACTTATGTATTTTTCTAAAAGAATTTAGGCTCTAGAAACGGGGTTGTCACAACGAAGACACCAATGAACCAAAAACATATAGCTATAGAATACATAAGTTTAATTGGTTGTTTATGATACTTACAACATAAAATATTAGATCTAAATTATTAAGCTGCATTTATTAGTCGGTTTATAAAAGAACCAAAGTGCATAATTTGAAAGCCAAGTACTACTTTATGTTAAAGGAGTTAAAGGCCTTGGTAACGTATTAAAAATATAAAGGATGCAAGATAATTAGATCTAGTGATAGTAGATATGGAGTTTATACATAAAAAGGAAAGGGCCCTACTATAATATTTTTCTATTTCCGAAATAATCCTATCACTTGATGTACACAACATAACCAAGTGCTCTATCATCTTATGACTGTAATAATAACAGCTAAAGAAACACCATATTAGGCATTGTGGCTAAAAATACTACTTAGATAACCGGAAGGAAGAGAAGCTAGCTATAATGGTTGATAATTGATTTAATGAAGAATCCAATATCGTAAGCACATTGATATGCACTATAATATCTTAAGATAATGTTTGAAAAAGAACAAATCAATGTTGAACATATAAGTGGAGAACTTTAAAAAGCAGACATTCTAACAACACCATTACCAATTAAAAGTCAAGCTCATTAGAATGAGGGAACTACTTTGCTTCAAATATCTGCTATAACATGATCATCATAAAGGGGTGATTATTAATATAATACCGATCATTCTTCTAAATAAATTTATTGACCAAACTTAAAATAAGTAAAAGTCTAGTTTATTGTTTATTATGTATATGTAAAAGTCGAGGGTCAATTTCCTAAACCCTCAATACGATCAAGAGATACGAGGCCGGGTAGCCATCAAGCATCGCTTCGATTGTCTCTATGATATAGTAGTATATGTAAAGAGTTTGTAAACACAAAGCGATATAGAAAAAAACATAAGATGCAATAAGATATGGTTGATCCTAATTGTTGTTTTCATCATTTTCTTCACCTTTCTCCGCAACCATATCTTTCTTGCTTGGGGACAATGCCCTTAGTTTCTATAGTAACAAAAAGACATGCCATCAATGGATATTATTAGTAGTAGTAATAAATTATCCAATTTCATCTAAAAGCTAAATAAAAAAAATCAAATTCAATGTACCTCAACAAAATCTGCGGGATCATCAAGGCTAGATGAACCTAGAATGATTTCTCTTCTTAGTTTTGCACTCAATTGGTGACAAACCCGCAGCTAAAGAAATGAAAATGTTATAAAAATATATTATAATTTTACCACAAAAATATTATTTCAATAAAGATGATAAGTGTTCTCACCTCTGATCTAGTTGTTCCACCAATAATGAAAATAAAAAGACGGTTACCCGTCTTCTTAAACTCACTAGTCATGCGACCCAGATTTGATTCACTGCACAAATTAAAGTTCACTTCTCATTAATAATTAATATACATTAACAATGATAATATATAATATATAATATATTAGTTAGAGTTTACTGTAAATATATTTCATTATTAGCATATATGATTTTGTTAGGTTTACTATGTAGTTATTCTTATTCTGTTCCTATGTATAGTGGACTAATAATAATACATGTTTCACTTTGTTCCTAAATGGATACCTTGAATAGCCATCAGTAGACGTAGAAGAATGACGACGACTAGCTGGTGCTGATGGCCAAGATTTCCTTGACCGGAGATGAGTATCATCATCAAGTACATCTGCTGCTAGAGATTGAGAAGCCCCTTGAAGATTAGCTGGACGAGGGTCGTTCATGCATGGATATTCTTTCAGTGAAAGCTCATTGTTGTTAAGTTTTTCAATCAGTTCCTGATGAAAAGTTATGCAATATCAGGTTTTCAATAACTTTTTAAGACGTGTTTCATTATTAAATTAGTTTGTCACGCCATACCTCGATCATGGGATGAAAGCGCGATAATGTTGATGATGATTCTTCACCAAGATAATATTTTGTACGAAAATGCTTCTTCTGAATTCATATCCAAATTTTAAAATCAACAAAACATAGAACTACAATTCATATCATGCGTGTATATATACCTTGCGATTAGACGATGTATAGAAGCAAGTGGTGGAAGTCATTTTAATGTCTTCTGCTGCCTTTAGAAATCTCATATTGTGAACAGCATTCATATCATCAGGAGATAGTTTTGCCAACTGAAAGACCAAGAAATGTCAAATAATTGTTGGCCTTAATTGTTGGATACAAGTTTGATACGGAGTTATGGGTCAAATAAGTAATTAACAATAAGTTATAGTTTCTGTATTTTTTATATTATTATAGAGTTAAAGGGTTCTTAGTGTACATGTCTATTTTATTAACCGTATGTGTGTATATATAGGATGTCAAAATCATGTAAACACAAGGAGTCTTGTTCAATTGATATTGAAGTGTGTATTCTTAATCTTTGTGTTCTTGATGATGATTGAAATTATTAATGATCTCCTGGGATAATAATAATCAGTAAGCTTTAGAATATGAATTGAAATCTTAGTGTGTTATGCATGTACCTCCATTAATTTTTTAAGTTTGTGATGACTGTGGGGACGAGTTGCTGCATAGATCATTAATAATCTCACCTTATATTCAACCTTTATATCCTGCATAAAATGGGCAACTTAACCAAGTAAGAATTTTGACAATTAACATTATAACATATTCATATCATTAATATTTAATTTTCCCACCTTTTGTTTTTTAAGAAAGTGAATGACATCCTTGGTTCTTGCAACTCCAAACACAAGGTCCTGCTCTAGTTTTCCCACATCTTTAAGTAGTGTCTCATCACAAATACTATGAATCCTAGCAGCAATCTATTGTAATCAAATTAGACTATGTTATTTATAGGTAAAATCTTAATTAAACAATTAAAGCAATGAGCCTATGGGCTCATACAAATAAATTTATACTAATAAAACCCTAATACTAATATAATACTAATAACATATTTCAATATGACTTACATTAACATGTAGTGCTAGCTTGTCCACTTGTTCGCCATCTTTTGGCAAATCTTGAACAACTCGTTGCAATTCGATAGTAGACAAATCACCACCATCTCTATAGAGGACAAATTGAAGGATGAATAACATATAAAGACCGATTTGTAAACCATGTAGTTATGTAAATAATGGTCGAATTCATAGAATTGAAAGATTCTAAAAACAGACCTTAAACCTTGATGCATCTCTCCAGCTTTGTCCTTTGAAATCAAATTTGCTATCTTATCATGTAGCTGATTCCTAACCTGAAAAAGAATCTAGCTTGATCTAAAAACCATATTATTATAATTTTAAAAACTGAAGTGAAATGCTGATAGGATACATACATGTGCTATGTTAGAATGGCGGAGTTCTAGCCACACAGGATCATGTTCCTGAAGAAGGACCTCTTTCTTTTCAAAATCACCCATTTCACTTAGAACCTAAGTAGTATAATAGCAATAGAAGAAAAACTTAGTCAGCAATACGTATTGAGAGAGATATTTCGACTAAACAAAAATGTATGTTATGTACGTTAAATGCCAACGTGATAATGTGTTAATAAGTTTTAAAATGTTTAAACATTTACCAACACACGTGTGGTTAATATAAGATATCCATGACTTATGGATGCGTAGATCATATATATGAATACAACTTTTTATGCAAACACATACACACACAGATACATACATATATATACAAATATATGTGTATGCATAATGTATTATTCTCATAATAGATGAATGAATATTGTATTTCTACAATTTGCTTATGTTAATGAAATTTAAGATTGAGAAAATGATTAATTCATTTTATAGTGTGTTCTCACGATATATATAAATAGTGTTTTGCGTAAAACTCTTCCAGACATGTATAATATTGGGGATGGTTGCAGTACAAATCACATGTTATCTAAAAATTATTAGAATAAATCTGCTACCTTATTATCTATAGATATTAAATGCTAATAATGATTACAAAACATCAATTTTAATTAGACTAATAAGTAATGAGAATGAACACAAATTTAGTAACTTCTCTTAAAATTAATTAAGAAATAACTCTCTAAGTTTCATAGAAAAGAAATAAGATTTAAATTGAAATTTTCCCTAAAATACTAATTCCGTCAACTTTTTTAAGATTGAAATAACTTTTACATACTTCTTATTATCGAAATATGTTTATGCGATAGAATCAAACATTTTTATTATTTATGTGTTAAATATTACTATATTGTTTTAAAACTGAAAATTTTAGAAAAGTTTATTAGAATGTGCTGTTACACAAAATCAAAAATAACACAGTGCTATCGATCATAGTGTTGCTTTACATACTACAAATTACATAGTGTTATCATAAAATTTCAAACTTTTTATTATAAAAAAATTAGGGTGCTAGTATGAAAAATAATATGATAATGTGATACTTTTATTGTGTTTTCTTAAAGAACATACAAAAGTAATTTGGATCAAATACATGTTTTTAAACCTATAAATTAAAGTAGTGAACAATAAAAATAAATAAGGGAACATTGTATTTTTTTTTGTTTTGCTAACAATAAAGAAAGTTGTTGTCTATATAATAAAATGCTGGAAAAAAATAAACCAACTTATAATAAATTTCTATCTAAATGACAGGCTTTTAGTAATTAATCAAACGAAAATTTTGATCTCATTTGGGAGTTTGTAAAACAATGCAATGATCAATTTACCCTTGCTACATACTCAACAAACAATTCAGATGGAGAAAAGAAAGTGGTTCTCATGATTAGAAAAGGGGGAAATTATCAAATTGGACATTTAACCCAATCAAACTACCAAAATAAACATTCAAAACTAATAATTACTTAAAAATAAACCAATCAATAGTTTACACATGTCCATTCCTCACCACGTGGCCGGGTGAAGAAAAATCCTAATTTCTCATTGACTGTGTACATCCTCGCTAACCAAGAGAGTAAAAATCATGTTAACGTGTCAGTTTCTCAATTTCTCGTTGATGCGAGGATTTGGTTTTTTTACTCGCTGACGTGTCAATTTGCATACATTCCTCGCCTCAAGTTTCTTAAAATTCCTTTCCTTGCAAGATTTTTTTATATCTTTATATTTATAAAATATTAATATTTTGTTACATAAAATAATATAGATTTTACATATATATAAAAAATGAAAAGATTTTTATACAATCTTTTAAGTTTTTTTTATAATTTTTATAAATTAAAAGAATATCGATTTATTTTATAAATTTTTGTAACTTTTCTATTTATTATTTTTTATAATCACAAATTAATTATTTTACATTCACAATATGGCGAGACTTAAAAAAATATATAAATATTATATAATTTTTTTCAATAATTTTCCATAAAAATACAAATATTTTTCTTGATAAAATACATAACAAGAATGACGGGATTTTCAAAATATACATTTATTTTATAAATTTACTTTTTTGTATAAATTTATAAATAATGTGAAGATATTTATAAAAGTGTATGATATTTGAAAAAGAAAAAGAGGCGAGATTTTGGTGTAAAATCTCGCTAAGATGGCAGATTTTAATTGGTCAAATAATGTTTAAAAATATTGATGGTAAATGTTTATTTTGGCAAGATATATTGGTCAAATAACCATTCTAGTAATTTTCTCTACACTTTGTACATGCTCCAATGCCCCACATATATGTGTGTAATTATTAAAAGTATCTTTAATACTTTTATGATTTATACGTAGGTTGTTATAATAGTTTCTTTTAACTGCTTACTTAATATTTTCTCAGGGAAATTTCTCAAAATAAAATAGCTGTCAAAGAGCAATGCTAGAAGTTAGAATGGATCATGTAAATAGGGGTGTGCATGGTCGGTTTGTTTCGGTTTTAGCTTAAAACCGGAACCAAAAACCGATGTTTCGGTTTAGATTTTTAAAACTTTTCGGTTTTTGATTTTCGGTTTCACCTAGGTTTTGGTTCGGTTTCTGGTTTTTTGGATTTTGATTTTGGGCTTCAAGTTTTTTTTCCTAAAATTTGGTCCAAAGTAAAGAATTTAAGCTAAAACTTTGGTCTTACATTATTTTCTTGATCATTAAACATAATCAATAAATCTTATAAAGCACTTAACATTAAAATTAATTACAATTAATAGATACATAACAAAAAATTCAATAAAACAACTTAATTTACGAAACAAAACAAAAAATTCAATAAAACAACTTAATATACGAAACAAAAAATTTAAAGATTATTCTCGATACCTAAATATCTATCTATTTTGATAGCATAAATTAAATAAGTAATTTATAAGCTAGTCATATTTATAAGTGTATGAATACACCTCTAAATTTACAAATTTGGTTTTATGGTTTCTGTTCGGTTCTTGTTACAAGCGAGACCGAAACCGAACCGAAAAAATCGGTTTTTAAAAATTCATCAAACCAAACCGTCGGTTTCTTATTGGTTTCGATTTTTTCGGTTTGGTTGCATCGGTTATTTCGGTTGTTTTTCCGTTATTTTGGTTTCTTGAACACAATATGGCGAGATTTAAAAATATATATAAATATTATATATTTTTCAATAATTTCGCATTAAAAGATACAAATAAATTTTTTTTGCTAAAATACATAAAAAGAAAGACGGGATTTACAAAATATATATAATCTTTCTACTCTAATAAAAGGGTAACTAAGGTGGACATGTGTCATCACCATATTTCATCTCACCAAAATTTTTCCGCTTCTCTCTCATATTAAATATCTCATTAATTAATTACTAATAATAAATTAAAGAAAACTTTTTATTAATTATTTTTCTAAGTAAATAAATTTTTATAAAATAAAATTTACTTCTAAAACATCAAACTTTTTTAAAAATATAAAATATTTTAAAAATGATGTTTGTAAGTAAATTTTTTATTATAAAAAATAAATAAAATTAGGAGTTAAAATAAGTTTTAAAATTTTAACTTTTTTTTTAAAATGTTTGCTTTAAAACAAAATTATATTAATTTTCTTTTGAAAAAAATAAAAAATTAAAAAAAAATTAAAAAGTTGATATCATTGTTTTATTATTTATAGTCCATACTTATATATGATTTCAATTATGTTTTATCTTAAAATATCGTTTTATAACTAATAAAATTTTTTCTATTTGATATTTTATTTTTTCAACCCGTGTAATACACGGGTTTACTAAAGCTAGTCTATTTTATAAATTTGTATAGATTTATGAATAATGTGAAGGTATTTATAAAAGTGTATTATAGTTGAAAAAGAAAAAAAGGCGAGATTTCGGGGTAAAATCTCGCTAAGGTGGCTGATTTTAATTGCTCAAGGAATATATTGAAAAAATATTGATGGTCAATGTTTATGGGTGCTAATAATGGGACACCCAAAGTTTTAAATCGACACCCCCTATACGCCGCGTATGGGTCCATACGCGGCGTATAGGTCCCTCTAATTATTGCCAATTAATGCCAAGAATTCCACGTCATATCAGTGACCCTATACGCTGCGTATGGACCCATACGCGGCGTATAGGCTTTTCAGAGACAAAGCTGGTGAAGTCAAATCAGTCAGGACTATACGCCGCGTATGGGCCCATACGCGGCGTATAGGCCTGGGTCGTATGGTCTGGTACGCATCCCCACCGACACCTATACGCTGCGTATGGGTCTGTACGCAGCGTATAGGTGTCGGTGGGGGTGCGTACCACCCTATACGACCCAGGCCTATACGCCGCGTATGGGCCCATACGCGGCGTATAGGTCCATCTGAAGCTCTTGATTTGACTAAAGCCTATACGCCGCGTATGGACCCATACGCGGCGTATATGCTTTTTTTCGAATTGTAGTGACGCGACTGAAGATTCTTTCGATTATATATAAACGCAACGAATGCGTTCATATTTCGTTCATATTTCGTTCATATTTCGTTGTAGAAGATGGAAACTGTTGATCTTAACTGAAGGAAATTAGCGTTGTGTGGTTCAACATTTTCTTCTGTCAGATAATTACTCGGTAAACATTTGATTCTTATTTCATTAAGTATTTGCATACATATATACATATATTTGAATTGCATACTTAAAAAATCGTTTCAACTAACTCGGGCTCCATCGATGCTAGTTGGTTACGGTAAACTTAAATAAATTTTAAGCTTTTTTATCATAACCGACTAGTATCGTGGAACCCGAGTTAGTTGAAATGATTATTAAGTAATCAAGACATTTATGTGTACGTAAGTATGTATATAAAAGAAATAAGAGTTATAGTTTTAGAGAAAAATTATTATTTTGAAGAAATAGTTGAACCACAAAACTCTATTTTCTTAAAAAAATCTCATTTGTCTTATAGGGCTGCCAGGGAACGTTTAGCACGGTTGAATTTGAAGTGATCCAAGATTATTCTTTCGTTATGTCGTTTTGGGATAGTAACTATTTGTTTGGTGAATATTCAAGCGTTTCGTACGTGTCAGAAAGTAATCAAGATGATTCGTACGTTCAATCTGGTTACGAATTGCCAGATTTAAACCAACCTTATGTTCCCGATGATGAGATCGAGTTTTGTCGAGAATCAAGTTATGACCCGCAACAAAGTAATATAAACTATCTCTCGAGTGCTGAAAATCAAAACACGAAAATATCGTTTGAAACATGTCAAGAATTTTTATCACTCGATGAGCTAGTCTGTTGGGTTGTTAATAGGGGACGTGATAATGGTTATGTTATTATTACACGAAGATCGAAGAAAAAGGAAGGTCAGGTCGTAAAGGTGTGGCTTATTTGTGATCGTGGTGGTGAACACAAAAGTAAAGCAACAATTAGACGATCTGTTAGCAAAAAATCGGATGTCCTTTTAAATTAGTGGGGATATACGACAACAAACGTCGTTCGTGGAAATTAGAGGTGAGAAATGACGAACATAACCATGATCACAAACAACATATGGAGGGGCACCAATTTGTAAGAAGGTTTTCTCAAAACGAATTCAATTTGGTGGAACAACTTACCGATCAGAACATGGAGCCTCGTAACATCTTATCAGCTTTGAAAAAGCAAAATCCAAATAACGCATCCATAACCAGAGACGTATACAACGCTCAATATAAGATAAGAAGTGAAAAGAAAGTCGGTGAAACACCAATGCAAGTTTTAGAAAACCTTTTATCTTCTAAAAGGTATGTTTATTACACCCGAGAAGATCCCGATACAAATACCGTAGAAGATATTTTTTTTTGTCATCCAAAATCATACGACACTTGGCGTGCATTTCCGCACGTGCTGATGATAGACGCGACGTATAAAACAAACATGTACAAACTTCCGTTTGTTCAGATTGTTGGTGTGACCTCGACACACAAGACATTTTGTGTTGCTCATGCATTTATTAGTAAAGAACGAGAAGATAATTTTGAGTGAGTGCTTAATAGATTGAAAGATACGTTAAACAGGTGTATGGAGCCGCGAGTCATAATAACAGACAGAGATCTTGCTTTAATGAACGCATGTGTTAAAGTATTTCCAAATGCTTCAAAGTGTTTATGCATGTGGCATATTAATGAGAATATCGCGAAACATTGTAAAGCAAGTTTTCCGAAAGATGACTGGCGAAAGTTTAAATATACATGGGCACGTTTGTGTGAGTCTCCCACGACGGAGATTTACGAGTATAACTATAACCTTCTTTACGAACAACTAGTTGAAGCGAAGCGAGAAAGTAAGTTTTTCATTACATACATACATACATACAATACTATTAAATATAACAGTTAATTTGTTTTTTTAAATATATTTTCAGGAGTATTGTCATATATACACAAAAACTGGTTAGAGAATTACAAGAAAATGTTTGTATCAGCCTGGACTAACTCAAACCGCAATTTTGGTCAACACACAACAAACAGAGTCGAGAGTCAACATGCAAATTTAAAAAGATATCTTAAATCAACAAATAGCTCACTGGATAGACTTGTGGAGTTTGTTGATCAATTGGTGAACGCACAAGAGGTAAATTTAAAAGAAAGTTTTGAGACAAGCAAAATTAAAATTATGACTCATCATAATCTCCCGTTGTTTGATTACCTACGAGGCAAAGTGTCACACAAAGCTCTTGATTTATTAGTTGCCGAAAACACTAAATTGCATGTGATGCGCTCAGCAAATGCAACGTGTGGTTGTCAGCTTTTCACTAGTTGTGGGTTGCCTTGTGCTTGTCGGCTGGAAAAATATGAACATTCTGGTAATAGTCGTTCCATATTTATCATTTTTTTGTTACAGTAATAATTTTATATAGATTTATAATTTATAATGCAGGCACTAAAATCCCATTAGATGCAATTGACGTGTTTTGGACGAAGCTTGATACAATTAAACCATCATTTATGGAGAATGAAGAAGTCGATTTTGAAAAAGAAATGGAATGGGTGAAACAACAAATAATGTCACAACCCGCTCCTGTAAAATTTAGTTTGGTGGAAAAAATAAAAAAAATTGTGTATCCATGGAAGAACAACAAAAAACCGCCTGTTATTCAAACAGATATTCGTGGTCGTCCAACGTTAAAGGTTCAACAGCAAAAGCTAGACACTCAACATAGTACGTGTGACATACCAAGACATAGCTCATATACCGGAAGAACAACTTTAGCAGTAAAGTGTCAGAAGCCTGTCATACAACGTAGTCGTTCCACATCGTCTAAGGTGTCACAAAGTACCAATGACTTTTCATCGATTGTCGGAGATCAGCAATTACACAATATAAACAGGTTAAAGAATTGGATTCCTTCAATCTTTCATCAGTATATTTCACGTATACAAGATGTTCGACCCGATGGTAATTGTGGTTTTCGATCTATAGCTTTGGGGTTGGGGTTTAATGAAAATAAATGGATGTATGTGCGTCAACAACTTTTAGAGGAGTTGGACACACATGAATTGAGTTACAGAGAAGTTTTCGATGCTTTGTACGCCAGACAGTATAATGAATTGCGTCACACAATAGATTGGCAACGTGTGGAACCTGCGCCAGAAGAACATTGGATGATAATGTCGTATACGGGAATAGTAATTGCTCAAAGGTTTGGTGTTATTCTTCATCTATTAAGCAATAACGGTTTTCAGATATTTTTCCCCTTATGGGCTGATCCGAACAGTATGATGCCTCATCATGTCGTTTCGATTGTTCATGTCAACAATAATCATTTCGTCCACGTTAAATTAGAAGGAGATTATCTGATGCCTACATTAAGTAATCTTTGGCTTCTTAACCGAAACGTACGTGCTGCAGAATGGGAGATTAGGTATAGGAGTCGTATCTCGGCATACAATACAATAATAGAAGCTAACCGAGGTCCACCAACTTATATAAATTTATTTAAAAAAAAAAAAATACTATACGCCGCGTATGGACCCATACGCGGCGTATAGCCCTACTGACCCCATTAAAGGGACATCTTCTCAGAACCGCTCACCCCACCAAACATTTTCAAACCAAAAAACTCTCTCGTATAGATCGATACTACACGTATTGTTCGTTGATTTCTCTACATTCACTAGTTCAGGTATGTATTCTTGTTCTTATACCTTTGTTATGTCAATCATACGCTTATTTAAACGTTAAACGGATGTTAAATACCTGCTGAAATGGATCTGCAAAACTGGTTGAGGAACTATACGCGGCGTATAGCCCTATACGCGGCGTATAGTTCGTAGGTTGAAGATAACCAGTTGGGTACCTATACGCGGCGTATAGTGCTATACGCAGCGTATAGGACCCATACGACACCCACATAACCATACGTGGGTACCTATACGCGGCGTATAGGTCTATACGCGGCGTATAGGTACCCATACGACACCCCGGACTCATACGCAGCAACCCTATACGCGGCGTATAGGTACCCTATATGCAGTTTTAAAAATTTTTCGTTTTCTTTTGCAGATATGTCTTTCGATTCTGATGTTGAGGTTGAGGTTGATTTTATTGCCACTCATCCATGGCTACAGTTTGAGCACGGTACTATTGAGCACGCAAAGTGCTCAAAATTCATTCGTATGAAGATCGGTCATCAAAAGGCTGTGGATTGGGAGGTGATGACCGAACTTGGGGCGCGATAGGCTCGCTAGGATTATTGGAGATGGTACGCCATGGAGTCGATTATTTGAGTTGGCGTTCTTACCTTCATACCGAGAGCTTACGGTGGAGTTTTTATCCACCTTTATTTATGTTCGTCCTGATGAGATGGTGGAGGACGATGAGCGATCTGAGATTTCGTTTCGACTATGTGGACGATTTCATCAGATGTCGATTGAGGAGTTTGCCGTTCTCTTGGGACTTTATCATGAGCCGGAGACCGTTACCCCTCTATTTACAGAGGGAATTACTGAGATGGAGGAGAACCGATTGAGAGATTGGTGGCCTCAAATTGCCGACGGTCCGTTTCAGAGGACTAAGGGCAGGGTCACTGGTATTAGAGATCCTCTTATCCGTTATTTGCATCGGATGATCGCCACATCCATCACGGCACGTGGCAAGAGTCGGGAGTGGTGTACCATTCCCGACTTATTTTACCTTTATTGTTTGCTTACGGGGACCAGGTGCAACCTGGCGAGATGTTTAGCTGAGTATTATGCTTCATATTATCATCGCCAGGAGCGAGGAGTCGTGTATGGCGGCGCGTACATTACGATGATTACGCGTTGTCTTGGTTATTTTCCTGCCCATACTGCTGACGTATCCCCTCCGATCGAGCCGGAGAGATTAGATCGTCGTACATTATACGGCATGCGTATTATACGCCAGTTTCCGGGTGGCATACGGTTCTCTCTTCGACCCGGTGAGATCTGGCATCCTGCACCTGTTCAGCAGGTCGGCGATGACCATCCACAGCAGCAGCAGCAAGAGCATATTCCGCATTTTCAGCCGCCGCACGACCAGCCGCCTCCTCAGCCACAGTTCCCTCGGCATATTTATAGAGATGTGAGGGTGCCTGCACGTATTGAGACATTTATGCAGGAGATTAACACGAGATTACGGGATCGGGGTCGTCGCCTCGATCGAGTTGAGGATCTTATGGATTGGCACGTTCAGCTTGAGATTGCACGAGCCCGTGCTGCTGGTATTGATCCTCCAGACTTGCCACCGCCTCGACATTACCCAAATTCACCGTAGTTTTATTTTGTTAATTGTACTTTTATTTTGTTATGTATTTAAAAACTTCGTTATTTAATGTACTTCGTTATTTAATGTTTGTTATGTTTTATATGTTTCATTTGTTAACTAAGATTAAAAATTATCGATTAATATGTTAGAAAGTATAACTTATACGCAAATAGTCAACCAAATTTAACGTACAAAATAAAGACGACAAAAATAAACCATACGCAATATACTCATTCACAAATACATAGAAATATTGCAAAAAAAATTGTTTGACCCAATACGCCGCGTATGGACCCATACGCGGCGTATAGCCTCATCGACACTCGTGTGACACGCGTCTTGTCAGAATATTCCCTATACGCCTCGTATGGGTCCGTACGCGGCGTATAGGGAATATTTCGCAACCCTATACGCCGCGTATGGACCCATACAAGACGTATAGGGTCAAAGGGGTGTTGATTTAAATTTTTGGGGTGTCCAAATAAAATGACTCATGTTTATTTCGGTATTGGTCAAATCATTCTAGTAATTTTCTCTTAAAAACACTTTGTACATGCTACTATGCCCCACATATATATGTGTAATTATTAAAAGTATCCTTTAGTACTTTCACGATTTAGACGTATGTTGTTATAATAGGTTCTTTTAACCTCTTACTTAATATTTTTTCAGGAAAATTTCTCAAAATAAAATAACTGCCTAAGAGCAATGCTAAAAGTTAGAATGGATCAAGAAGTATTCCAAAGTTTTAGTAATTGTAAATAGGGGTGTGCATGGTCGGTTTGTTTCGGTTATAGCCTAAAACCAAAATAAAAAACTAATATTTTGGTTTCTAGGTTTCTAAAACCGTTCGGTTTTTATTTTTTTTTCAATTTTTAATTTTCGGTTTTCACTTTGGTTACAGTTTGGTTTTTGGTTTTTTCGGTTTTGAGTTTGGGCTTCAAGTTCTTTTTCTAAAATTTGTTCAAAAATAATGAATTTAAGCTAAAAACTTTGGTCTTATATCATTTTGTTGATCTTTAAACGTAATCAATATATTCTTATAAAGTACTTAACATAAAAAGTTACAATTAATAAAATACATAACAAAAAATTCAATAAAACAACTTAATCTACCAAAAAAAATTTATGGATTATTCTCGGAACCTAATATCTATCTATTTTAGATAACATAAGTTAAATAAGTAATTTATAAGCTAGTTATGTTTATAAATGTATGAATACACCTCTAAATTTACAAGTTTGGTTTTATGGTTTATGTTCGGTTTGTTCGGTTCTTGTTACAAGCGAGACCGAAACCGAACCGAAAAAATCGGTTTTTAAAAAATCATCAAACCAAACTTTTTGGTCTGGTTGCGTTGGTTATTTCGGTTGGGGTTCAGTTATTTCGGTTTCTTGCACACAATATGGCGAGATTTAAAAAAAGATATAAATATTATATAAATTCTTTTCCAATAATTTTGCATACAAAATACAGATATTTTTTTGAGAAAATACATAAAAAGAATTATGGTATTTACAAAATATACATAATCTGTTTTATATGTTTATTTTTTTGTATAATTATAAATAATTTGAAGGTAAAAGTGTATTATTTTTGAAAAAGAAACAGATGCATGATTTTGGGGTAAAATCTCACTAAGATGACAGATTTTAATTTGTCAAAGAATATTTTGAAAATATTGATGGTCAATGTTTATTTTGGTAAGATATATTGGTATTCTAGTAATTGTCTCTTAAAAAACACTTTGTACATGATCCTATGCCCCAAATATATGTGTGTAACTATTAAAGGTATTCTTTAGTACTTTTACAATTTATACGTAGGTTGCTATAATAGTTTTTTTATCTGTTTATTTAATATATTTTCAGGGAAATTTCTCAAAATAAGATAGTTGTCGAAGAGCAATGCTAGAAGTTAAAATGGATCAAGAAGTATTCCTAAGCTATAATAGTTTTTTTTATCTGTTTATTTAATATATTTTTATCTGTTTATTTAATATATTCTTCCAACAAAACGCTCCCTAAGGGAGTGTTTGGTTGGAAGGAATGGAATGAAATGTAATGGAATTGAGAAACTAGTATAATTTTAAAGTAAAATTATATTTGAGTGGGAAATGGAATGTAAAACCAAAGGAATGTATCACCTCAAATTTCCTTGGTTGTATGATTTCAAAATCCTTCCACCTAGAGAGGGATTTGAAATCCCACAACGAAGGGAATTTGATGTGAAACATTCACTTAGTTTTACATTTCATTACCCACTCAAACATAATTTTACTTGAAAATTATACTAGTTTCTCAATTCCATTCCATTCCTTCCAACCAAACGCTTCCTAGTGTGAAAAGAGGGTCCATGTGGCGTCCAATGTGCAAAAACACTCCACATGGACACACTAAGAGTTGACATGAAGCCGTTTGTGCAAAAATGCGTTGGAAAAAATATGCAAAACACCAGCCACGCATCATCTAATGTTTGAACTTTTAATAAAAAAGACAGTACTTTTAACCGTCGGCCATTATTTCTACACGATACCCCTTTCCACCCATCTTCCTACTCTAATAAAAGAGTAACTTGAGATGCCATGTGGCATCACCACAATCATACTCACCAAAATTTTCCTGCCTCTCTCACCTCTTAAATAATTACCTTAATTACTAATAATATGCATTTAATAAATTAAAAAAGAGATCTATTTATTAATGTTGTTTCTAGATAAACAATTTTTTATTAGATAAGTAATTTTTCTAAAGCATAAATCTTTTTTACAAATACGAAATATTTTAAAAATTATATTTTTAAAAATCAATTTTTTAAAACAAAAAATAATTAAATTTGAGAGTTATAATAAGAAAATTTTTAAAAATGACATTTTTATACGGTTTGTTTTAGAACCAAATGTTTATTTTTTTAGAAAAAACTAAAAACAAATTTTTAAAAAGTTGATATCACTGTTTTATTAGTTATAGTCATTTCTCACACGTAATTTCAGTCATATCATATCTTATAATATCATTTTATAATTAATAAATTTTATTAATATTTTATTTATTCAACCCGTTAATACACGGGTTTATTAAAGCTAGTATTTACTAAGGACAAGAATGCTAACCTCATGAATATAGTTATCACCATCCATTTCAAGTAAATCATGGCACATAGCATCATACGTCCATTCATGAATAATAGGTGCAATCTACAAGGGAAAATCGGTTAGAAGCTAGACACATAAATTAGGCTACAAAGAAATAAAATTAAGCAACCCTAACTTTATTTTGTTTTAATTGGAAAAAAAACTAACTTATTCAGCAAAAGAAAAAAACCTGATCCATTGATCTATCAAGAATGAGTAACTCGCATGTTTCAGTCTGTGGAAAATTGTTAAGAGTTTTATATTGCAGAAGATGACTCCAAATAGCAGCAGCTAGTTTTGATGGTAACAAGTTGCCATATGGTGTCATTGTGGTGGATTGAGCTGCTCTGTAACGTACAAATGGGAATTCCTGTAAAGTAAAAACATAAAAGTGACAAGTAAACAAAACAAAAACAACGTAACTAATATAATTCATGCATAGCAGATCAACTATTAGAAGGGTAATGTACTAATGTTACCTCAATTCCATCCTCGGGAATAGAGAGAATAGATAAAATATTTTAATGTATAACAAGAAAAAATGAATAGTCTACGTCAGTGGCGGATCTAGAATAAAAATTCAGGGGTAATGTAATTTTTTTTACCGTACATTTATTTTAATAAAAGAAAAAAAATCACGATAATAAAGAGGTTTGAATGAAGATCATTCAAATCATATTTATTTGGTATTGAAGAAACTGATCCAAAGAAATTAAAACTGAATAAGTAGTTAACCCAACATCATCGTCAATTGGTTGCATATCGTTATCATTATTAGAATAAATATCATTCTCTTGAAAATTTCTTTTAAATAAAAGTTGCCAATAATAACTTGTTTTTTCATCTTTTAAATCCCTAATTTTATAACAAATAACACAAATTGTGCCGAACGAACGATGGTTCAAAGCTTCAGCTGTAGATGGGTGGTCGGCCAGTGTGGGTGGAGGGTAGCTATGGGAAGTTTCGATGGCCGATGGATGTTTATTTTTTCTTTTAAGTTTTATATTTGATTTTTTTATTTGGGCTAATTAGTTAATAGTTTTGGGCTTTTTAAGTTGTTTGATGTTTTTGGTCTTAATTGTTATTTTGGGCTTGTTGATTATTATTGTATTGGACGATTGGTTATTTTTTGCTTCTTAGTTATTTATGTTTTATAAAATGTGATCTTTTTTAAAAAATATTAGACTATTTTTTATAAAATTTAAAACTTATTATGAATTGTTGAGTTTAAAAAATGTAGGGATAACGTAATATTTTTTTAGGGGTAACGTAAACTGTTATTTTATTTTTTTACACAAATTCGTAAATTTTTTTTACTCTACTCGTTAAAAGTTGAGGGGTAGCACAGACTACCCCTTCTATTAAGATAGATCCGCCCTTGCTCTACGTACCAACATTGAAGCAAAAACTGTTGCAATACGACTGGCCATTACATCCAGGCATTCATCTCCTTTTAATTGAATTTCTTCATCTCCATAAAGGTCTTCCAAGGCCTTACCATGATCGGTGATGAAACACTATATAACAATCAAAATGACAAATAATTAACCAACGAAAAGATTATTTATTAAATAATGAAACAATTTTTTTGCACTACAAATATTGAAACTATACACACACATACACACATATACTAAAGAGGTGCTCGGGTGATGCAGCGATTAACGTATGTAAACTTTTTACAAATAAAAAAAAACTATATCAATATCACACTCAAATTGAATAGAAATAACTCTTATTTTTATATTGTCTTTTTTTAACGCATATGAACATGTGTTAACTTTTTACAATTAAAAAAAAAACTATATCAATATCACACTCAAATGGAATAGAAATAACTCTTATTTTTATATTTTTTTTTCTAACACATATGAAAGTTGTTAAATTCAAATTTTTTTGATAGGGCTATATGTAACCCAAAAATGATCTACAAAAGATGGTTATTCCGTTTTTGTCTTCCATCCTTTTGCATACATGAAATTTAATTTATCAATTTAGATTTTAAATCCATTGAATTGTTTTAATCAGTGGTTCAAAATTCTAGCCACCCTACGACTATGCATGAATGTATGTGTACCTGGTTGTCAATGACAATGTACTCCAGATTTATCTGTGCATCATAAATTCCCAAAAAGAGTAATTAAGATAATATGGTGACAATTTTACTTCAAAATATAATTTAAAATATGATTTGACCTCCATGATGTCATACAAGCGGGATTTTATTGTTTGATCATATTTGAGGTGAGTAAGTAATTCTTGTGAAACGGCTGAACTAAAGAAAATGTAGGCACTGAAGATATCATGAAGAATAAAAGTTAGTACCGATTAAGGTTTAACTACAATATTCTACGAACATTTATTGTTTGTGCACGCACATATATAGGTGTGGAGGGTTAACGAGAAAACCACATGTTATGTAAAAACTGGAAAAAAACTAATAGTCACATATTTGTAACTATGAAAAAATATTGGTTATGTATATGTAACTCAATATTCGTCTCGTAAAAAATGATAGGATTTAAAATTAAAATATATATAAATAAAATAACAAGACCATATATTAGTCATATACTCTTTATACAATTAATTAATGAAATTAATTATTTATAAATTTTATGTTTAGCTAGAAGTGGTTTGATAGTTGTCTTAGTAGTTGATGGTTTTCTCTTGATTAGTCCATTACATATAAACACAAGATATATATTAATTGTTAACCCTTATTAGTTATAATAATCAATTAACTCAACTATTAGTTTACAACAGGACACGTCCCCACTATAACTTAGAGATACAATAAAACAATGGTGCAACGAGCGTTTGAAAAAAAAATTAAAGAAATATAGCAAATTGTTTTATAACTCGAACTAAAGATATTAAAAAAAATTATATAATAGTGTAATTTGTATAAAAAATTATATCATATAAAAAGTTAAGAATGTTTTGAAAAACTGTGTGAAGTTTTTACAAAAAGTTAAGTATGTTTAAAAATTCTGGGTTTTTAAGTTTTATAAATATATTTTTTTAAATGGGTGACGTTTTCATAAAAATTAAGTATGATTAAATTAATTTTTTAAACTTTGTACTTTTTATATGCATTTATGTATACTTATGTATAAAAACTATCAAATAAATTTTTTAAAATTTTTTAAAGTTTTAATTGTTTAGATATAGATGTGTAGCTAGTAAAACCTATGTATGACTTACCATGTGTTCGTATATTATAAAAATTTATGATTGTGTAAGTTACCATTTACTTAGGTAAATAAAACTTGTTAAGAATTATTTAGAGAGGGAAGAGGAAAGAAAAATTGTTTAATTTGAAAAAATAAATAATTTAATATCTAATATTAATAAACGTTTTTCATAATAAATAATAGAGTTAAAAACATTTTACATCCCTGACATTTAATATAAATTATAATTTAATCCAAAAGTTTAAATTTTGTCATATGCATCCAAATGTTTCATTAAAACCGTTAAAATTTATTTAACAATTCATAATATACACCGTTAAGTTTTTCCGTTGAGTTTCTTATAGTGGTATTTTAGTAAAAACTATTACAAAATAAAATAAATAATATAATAAAATTTGGTTATTTACGTACTATTTGTAAAGAGGATTTCTTCCACCCATGTCGGATAAGAGCGTGAAAACACTGCACGATCAATTATGTATATATTAACAATAAAATAATAATAATACTAATAATAAAAATGATGATAATAATATTACTTCTCTTTTGTTGGTTGAATGAAATATACCGCAACCCATTTATTCAGTGGTTGTCTTTGCTCGTTTATATCTTCCACCACTACACAAACAAAAAATAAAATTGTTTTTTCACTTCTACAAGGGAATTCAAAGAGTGGGCTTAATTTGTGTCTTACATGAAATTCCTTTATCTCTTAATTCAGTCATTTTGCATAAGTTTGACAAAATTTTGCGAGTAACTTTATCCGTTACGAGTACCTAAAAACCAAGTGTCAATACCAACAAAATAAACACAATTACTGATGCTCCACCAGTCCAAAAAACTATACCTTCCGGTTTGATTTTGAGTCGGGTCTGTATGTGTATCTCATCATTTCAAACAATACTCCTACACGTACAATGTGCGATACAGTGTAAGTATTTTTAAATTTGGAAGAAGCTATACACAAACACGCACACTCCTCATCACAAGCGTTAAACAGAAATTATACAAATTTATAGGAGTGAAGTTGAATAGAAAAACTCACGATGACGAGTAGCTTCTCTGAAATTTTGATGCGTGTTTCCGAGGGAAAACGAATCACAATCCGACATCGACATATTCGCTGAAATGCAAACTGCTTCAATTGATCAAAGAACTCCGAATTCAATAGAAGAAATTAAAAAGATAATGGAGTTGAATAATGAATTATAGAGGGTGGAAATGGTGGTAGACCGGTGGGTAACATGAAATTTCCTAAATGTTACTCATTTTAGAAAAACGGTCGGTATGTTCATATTATTGGACACCTTTTTTAATTTGTCATATTTTTATTTAAGGTAATGGTATATATATATATATATATATATATATATATATATATATATATAGATATCTATATATATATATATATATATATATATATATATATATATATATATATAGCAGTAACAGTACTCCTTTTTTATATTCATATTTACTCTTAAGTTATATTTTTAGCATTTTAAATATCATATGATATAGGATGTTCAAACTCGGATATCCGAAATTTCGGATATCCGAAAATTTCGGATAGTGGAAATCACTATCCGAATCCGTATCCGAAATTTCGGATATCCGAAATTCGGATATCCGAAATTTCGGATACGGATTCGGATAGTGATTCGGATATCCGAAATTCATTTTTTATTTTTTTATTTATTTTTTTTTATTTTTATACAATAATTAAACATATAATATTATAAAAATAACATAAAAAACCAACTCATATCATAAAAGTCACAATATACACTAAAAAATCTCAACCTAAAGTAAAAATATATCTAAAATTCAAAAAATAAAAAATATATTTTTTAGTTTTCGGATAATCGGATATCCGAATATCCGAAACTTTTGAAAATCACTATCCGAATCCGAATCCGAATTTTCGGATATCCGAAATTCGGATATCCGAAAATTCGGATATTTCGGATTCGGATTTTCGGATCGGATTCTCGGATTCGGATATTTTTGAACACCCCTAGATATATGTGTATCAAGAATAAATCTAAAATTTGTTCCACTTATTATGTAAACTGCATTAAAACATATCATATCTAATAAAATCTCAAGTTTATGAATTCATATTCTTTAGAAAATATAAAACTTTATTGACTACACTCTGAACAGTAACATATGAAAAAATTCAATGACCGATGCGGATGAGTGATCCAGTTATCGCTAGGAGAGATCGAGTCTATGAGAAATCCGTTAGCAATTGTGAGAGGACTCCCGTAAAAACAGATTGTGTGAAGACGACCTTAGTTCTACCATACAATAAAAATAATCTCAAATTATTATTTTAAAATAATAAACTTATATTATCATTATTATTACTACTGTTACTCTATGATTAAATTTCATGGCAAATTATTATAAAAACCAAAAACTAGGATCCATTACAGGTTGTCAACCACCACATTACACAAAATTGTCGGATACTTTCCTTCTTTACATCTTTTGTGATGGCTATGGGGAATCACATGTTTCCAAAATTTTCAGACTTTGTTAAGACTTTTAGACTTTGAAATTATTGATGCATGCAACAATATCATGATTTTCTTTAATGGAAAATATAGTTGTTCTTTACGTTTTGTCCTATTGCGTACGTTGGAAACGACTAATTGTGACAAATTATTTAGAAAATCTACGTTGGAAAAACTTCATGTGTAACTCCCCGTTTTCTTGTATTATTCCTATGTTTGAAATTTTAGGTTTAAAAAAAGTAACATGGGGATTTTTAGAGCGATTAAAGGGGGATCATAACCTATCCAAACATGGTTAGCCGCCCCCCTTCTACCATTTGGATTCTATTCGCAAAAGGAACAAGAGAAGAAGAGAGATTAAGAAGAAACACAAGAGTTTTGTCGATTTCAATTTGGTTCAATGATCCACGATCGGTTATTGGCAAGGGAAGGGTATGGTGAATCAACGTGCACCATCATCACCGCCCAAGTCAATGTTTTCTAGTTCTCAACGAAAAGATATAGTTTTGTGATCACAACAAGCATGCTAATGTTGAAATGAGTGTAAAGGATGTTAAATGATGCTACTAATGTGTTCTAACCCAATGTCATAGTTTGAAACAAGATTCAATATAGAAAAAGGAAACTGTCGATGCAAGGGCTTCAGCACGTAAGTTTATGTTTTACATGAAAATGAAGAGTTTTGCCTAGAAGTTTTGGCAAAGGTCCATAGTTTCACCGATTTAAAAGTTTGTAGTTCACCTAAAATAATGTTGTGATTTTATTCTTAGACTTTGTTGTATGAGACTTTCTCCTAAATAGTTTTACGTGTGTCATTCGGTTAGCACCTTCGTTCAAAGACTTTCGTCTAAGGACTTTCACCTGAAATTTCATGTGAAAGCAAGTATATGTTATGATTCTTGACACGAAAGTGAACTATCACACCCCAATCTACATCTTGATTTGTTAAATCATTCTAACAACAATATACAACCAAAACTAGACTGAATTAAAATCTTACAATGATTACTTCCATTCATGCATCCTTTGCGTTCAAATTACAAACATATAAATATATATACGTCAAATGCACTGCCCCGGGCAAGTCTAACTCAGCTCAAATCTTCTATTTGATGTTCTTAATCATACTTAACATGCTAATTAAGTCTTCTTAATCTAGCTAATGCTTCCCAAGATCTCATTCTCCTACATCACGAGCTAAAACAAGTCAATAACGTTGTTGGTGAGTCATAACTAATGACACTAAAACATTTAGACTATATAATCATGTGTATAAAATATTGTTAATCAAATCAAGTTTCACTAACATCCTTACCTATAGGAAAGTGTCCATCAACATACATGCCACTTCAGGTTTTACAGACATAATGGTGGGTAGGTTAAAGATGCTCTAACCAATCGATTTCCGACGTGTCCCAACATTAGAGACAACCCCTAAGTACCATGTACTTTGACGAATCCTAAAGGATGATATCGATGACTCAGTCTAGAGTGTATCCTCATACCAAACCTAAGAGCATGGCCTTTCTACATAGATGGATCCAACTAAGCGCATATATGTCCCTAGGTAAAAAGAAAAGCCACTCTGTGTGATGACCAACCATCGTGCCTGGTATTGCTCCACACGTCAACCTTCCACTTACCTTACTGATTTTCTTGTGACTAACAATGACCAATACGGAACATACCTAAGCTATGGTTTGTTAATCTGCTAGAGACGATTTTAACCTGCCACCACACACATGTCAAATCATTTTCATCAAATCGTTTTACCAACTCGGATACTGATTTGCATATTGATATCCTGAAATACAGTAACATCCATGTCAAGACATTTTCTCAATGGCCATGAAACCCCTTTGGTTTTCCCCACCAGAGATAAATCACGCGACCTACTCTAGTCACGCTGTAACCCCAAGCCAGAGTCTACATGACTATGGTCGACATTCACATCACAGCTCTTGATGAACGTGCATCGAGGAGCTAGGGTTCACGCAACACAGTGACTAGAAGGGATTAAACCACCACATCCCTTTCTTTTGCATTCTCATGCAAACCCCATAGTTACGACTTATCATTACATCACCCATTCCATATTCAAACCAGATCTTGTCCAGTGACAAATCTATCTATCCAAACACGGTTGTTTTCTTTGTCATAATATCAATTTACATCCTAATCATTTAGACACTGATTTGGTTCTTCCACAGATAATGCATAATGTGAGGGTTTAAAACCTTACCATAATAGATTTGAGGCGTATGCGACTTATCAAGGTGTCTATGACCAAGCTATCTACCACTAAAATGGGTTTCACACATAACATTTTCGTACATTTATAGTCATGATTTTTATTAATAAGTGCAATGTGGCTTACCGAACGAACGAAGCCTCTAAACGTCACTTTTAAGCCAAATCAACGTCAAGAGAGCAAATATGAGCTTCGATTGTTACAATGAGCCTTCATACACCTTGAAACCATAGAGCGAGTGAATGCAGTCAAGAGAGAGAGAGAGAGAGAGAGAGAGAGAGCACCGAGTTTTTGGTGTTTAAAATGAGAAAATCCCGATTTTTGGCCTTGTATATCGAATCTATCGGACATGCACCTTGGCACCTCTAAGCTAGTCTTTGCGGTCCGCTACTAACTTAAAGGAGCATATGCGTATATTTCAAATGGATATTCGTATGTTATCAAAGATTATTCCTCGCCGACCGTTATGCTTTACCCATGGCGGTTCGCGACCACCCTGGCGGACCGCTACCACCTATCTTGGTGGTCCGCTATGAGGTCACTTCACCTGACCATGGATTCTTCCCCATGGCAAACCATTATAGCCAACCTATAAAACCCATAGCGGTCTGCTATGGTCCATTTTTCTTAAATACTTAGGAAATTTCCATTTAACTATTCCATTCGTAATTCCGCCCCGTTCATTTGTATGACAACCTGCCCATTATAAAGAGTTGGGGATATTTCTTTTTCATGAGTTCCTTTGGTTACTATGTAAATTCCGGGCCCCTCTTCACATTCCATTTTATCTTAATGATTGAGATTCGTTTCCTCCTTAATCTCATCTCCCGCTTCTCTTTAGTTTCAATGAACTCATCCATAAAATTCAATTGGTCATCCACCTGGACTTCTTCTAGTGGAGACTTTCATGTCTCATCCGACAAATACTTTTGAAGGTTTGACATGTGGACTAACGGGCACTTCACTCATCTTCTTATGAATTTTTGACTTATAGGATACCACACCCATACTTTCGATAATCTCAAAGGGTCTAATGTAATGGGGACGTATTTTACATCGTTTCTAAAATTGAGTGTTGCCCCGCCATGGCGACACCTTTAACATTACCATGCCATTAACAACAAACTCCATCAGTTTTCGCCGCCATTTGGTGTAACTCTTCTGACGATCCTGACCAGCTTTCGATCTTTCTCTTATTATCTTTACTTTGTTGGTGGTATCCAAATATAACTAAGGACTCGTTAGCTTTCCATCGACCACTTCAAACCAACAAAGTGGGTGTTCGACATTTCTGTCTATATAATGCTTCAAAAGGCGAGATAGCAATTGTTGTAGGAAAATTTCATCAATGGAATATGATCATCCCAACTACCACTGATTGATCACACATGCCCGCAACATGTCCTATATTGTGTGGATGGTTCGCTCGCTCTGGTCGCCCGTCTAGGGATGATAAACCAAAATTGTTTCTAACTTAGTCCCCAATGAATTTTGAAATGTTTGTTAGAAGCATGATATGAACCTTGCATATTATCGAATATGATCGATGTTGGTACCACGTGCCTGGACACTATTTTATTGATGTATATCTGGGCCAATTTCTCCATTTTATATGTTTCCTTAATAGGTAAAAAGTGCGCAGACTTATAATACTATCCATGATAACCCATATTGCATCATTGCCTTTTCTTGTCCTTGGTATCTTAACCATGAAATCCATCCCTCAAGGTTATTGGTGTTTGGCCTTTACTTATAGGTAGGTCATGCACCTTTCCATATAAGGGGCAATGTCATTTTTCATCCCCAACCACTAATAATAATCCTTTATTGTATAATACATCTTGTTGGCACTAGGATGTATGATTTACTTTGTTTGTTTGCCTCTATCAATACCAGTTTCCTTAGATTCCCAAAGTTTGGTACCCAAACCCGATTGCCCATACGAAGCAATCCATCATTTCCCACAACCAACTTCTTAACTGCCTCGACCATTTCCTTATTTCCCATATTTTCCTTAGGTAGGGCTTATGTTCGGGCTTTCCTTAATTCACCAATTAGGCTTACTTATATGTCTATACGCATAGCACATTTCCTGATCCTTTCGGTTAAGGCATCAGCGACAAAGCTCACTTCGCCTTCCCAGGATGATACCAAAGCTTGAAGTCATAATCAGCAAGCACTTCCATCCATCATCTTTGTTGCATACTGATTTCTTTCTATTCAAAGATGTGTTTTAATATTTTGTGATCTAATAAATGATAAAATTTGTTCCATAGCGGTAATGTCGCCAGATCTTTAATGCAAACACCACCGCACCTAATGCTAGGTGATGCGTAAGATAATTTCCCTTGTGCTTTTTCAGTTGTCGAGATGCGTATGCAATTACATTGTTTCATTGCATTAATATGCAACCTAGCTCATTTATCAAAGTGCCACAATAAATTATAAAGACATCACTCCCTTCGGGTAGAGTGAGAATAGGTGTGCTGCTCAGTATTCATTTCATTATACTAAATGCTTCTTCTTGTTTAGTACCCCAGCTAAATTTTGCACTTTTTTGGATAAGAGTACTAAGGGGTGTTGCGATATTGGAGAAGTTTTGAATGAATCTCCTATAGTATCTTGCCAACCCAAGGAACCTTTAAATCTCAATTGGAGATTTAGGAGCTTCCCATCCATTATTGCTTTCACCTTCGCTGGATCCACTTAAATCCCTTTGTCATTGATGGCATGTCCTAAGAACTGAACTTCTCTTAGCGAAAATTCACACTTAGAGTATTTCATGTACAAATATTATTTTGTAATAACATTCAAAGGCGTTCTCCATGTCCAGCCTCGATTAAGGAAGATACAAGGATATCATGAATGAACACGATCATAAACTTGTCCAAGTATGGCTTACATACACGATTAACTAGTCTATAATTACTGTAAGTGCATTTCTTAGTCTAAGTGGCATCACTAGGTATTCATATTGACCGTACCTTGTTCGAAGGCAATCTTTGGCACATATTCTTCATGCACTTTCACATGGTGATAGTAGAAATGCAAGTCAATGCTAGAGAAGTAACTTGATCCTTGTAACTGGTTGAACAAATCATCAATGCGTGGTGAATGGTATCGGTTCTTGATTTTCACGTTATTTAGGTCTTAATTATTGATGCACATCCACATTGAACCATCCTTCTTCTTTACAAACAATTCTGGAGCTCACCAAGGAGACTAGCTTAGTCTTATGAATCTGTATTCCACCAACTCTTGAAGTTGCGACATCAATTTCTTCATTTCTAAGGGTATTAACCGGCACAGTGATTTTGCAATTGGGACAGAACCTTACACTAAGTTGATGTGAAATTTGATTTTCTAGCCAAAGGTAAAGTAGGGAAATCCTGTGGAAATACGTCAGGATACTTAGACAACACCGATACGTCCTCAATTCTTCTTTCCTTCTCTAAAATCATTAAATATAACCGGTATCCCTGACACCCTTGTCATAGATACTTTTTTGTTTTCATTATAGAGAACATTTTTGTTGCTCTACGCGGTAGATTTCCCATGATCTTTGTCTTTTGACTGCTCGATAGCTTAACTTTCATTAACAATTTGTCATATTTAGTAAAGGCTTTGTGCTTAGCTAACTAGTCCATCCTAGGACTATATCAAAACCTCCCAAAATTATTAGCACCAATTTTAAGGGAAGTTCATGGTAATGTAATCTTATGTAACAATCCTTAAGCATAACGTTGCCTTATTTTTCGCATATTAGCAATCTCAATAATATGAGGAATTTTTAGCACCTGAGTTAAATAGTATATCTGCTTAAGTGTAATTTACAGGAAACATGCTTGTGATCGTATCATTAATATTTCTTTCCTCATCTTCCTTCATCACTAACACTAGGGCATTGCCTGCATGAGCTACATGGCATTTTCTTTTGCGACCTAACTGATAGCAACTCCTGTTTGCCACTTCAGTCATTGTGCTTTGATATCACCCTCTGGCCACATTTGAAGCAAAATTGGGTGCGAGAAAAACCACGTGTAAGGTGCCCCTTCCTTCCACAGTTGCCACATCCATTCATGTAGAAGAGACTCTAGTGGTTCCGACCATATGTGTTATAGTTAGGGGTGTTCCCTTGATCCGTGTTATCAATATTTCTTAATTTATTTCCATCTTTATTTGACCTTTTTCCATCTTGATTGAACCTTTTAGTATATCCTCCTGAGCTTTCACCATCAAATTTCCTTTAGGTTCAATCTTCGATATTCTGCTATCTTTAAACCTGATCAACTCAATTAATTTTATCACCAACTCAATTGCATGCTAAAGAGTCACCTGTCTGCTAGTCCTGATGGCATCATGTATTTCAAGAATAGTACCGTTGATGAATCGCCCAACTCTCTTTGCCTCTAGAATAACATATTCTTATAACATCCCTACCATTTGCAAAAACCTGGATGTATACTTCTTGTAATTACCTCTATCTACAAATGAATGTATTTGTTTTCCAGTTGCTCCACCTGTGCTAAGACACATAATTTTCTAGGAAAAGCTTTCAAATCCTTGCCCATATTATTACATATACTTTAAACTGCCCTCTAGTGTATAATATTGTCTGCATCATATGTGGGCTTCATTTTTAAAATATTGGATAACAAACTTGATCTTTTCTTTGTTGTTACAACCAATGGCATCCAAAAAATCTACCAGAGAGCATCAGCAACTGTCTTATCTCCCATAAATACCTTAAGTTTACGCGAAATGTAGTTTCAATAGGTGCACCCTTTCGAATCTGACTATCAACTTCCTTAAAATCAGTAGAGCTGGAGCTGTTACTCTCATTCTCATTTTCATTAGATGTCCCAAACAATGACTTTGATGACGCCTTACCCTTTCAGTTGCTTTTGCCTTTGAATCCAGTGGGCTTACCTTCTTCTTGTACTACCTTAGCTGCTTTAACAATGACGGTCAGCATGGTTGTCGTTATCCAAGCACTAATTCGCTATTGTAACTCTACCGCACGTTAAGATTTCTTTTGTTCCTCCAATGTCGGAGGTGGACCGTTTCTCACCTCCAAAGAAGGGGTAGGACCCTTGCTAAGATTAGCATGATTTTTTCCCCTGGTCCTCCTAGACGGACCGTTAATAGTCCCCTCACAACCTTGTTGCCCTTATCTTTAGCCATTCTAGATGAATATCAAACAAATGAAGGTCAAATACAAGAAGTTGTTGTACATACTCAAGTCATGCAAGTACGACTATCAATATCATGATCCTAACCCTAGTCACAATAACCATCCTATGAAGCAGTCATGTCATGCACTAATAACTACAACATAATCAACGTATCATGACACAATCATCATGTAAAAGTTACACTCATCACATATGCTAAGTACATCCAAGGTCCATTCATGCCATAGTACATCATACAACCGGATTGAAATACATTCTATTCGAAATCATAATCTATTCATTAACATTAGACTCTACTATTAATCCTTAAGCTAGAAAGTTTCCTAATCAACTCTTTCATCCTCATAGATGGTACCTTGTACCCAAACGCCAATACCATGTCCAATCGATTTAGATCACGTGATGTGTCATCCTTTTGATCCTCAAATTTACCCTATACCTTGTGTCTATCATCTAGGCGAACACTCTGCGATCATTGAAACATGTCTGCAGCATGGTGAGGGCTAGAAGATTTAGTTCAAAAGAATTCTCGGACGGTTTCGGAGACAAAAGGTATGAAGGATATGGTATTGCTGGCTTGTAGGGATGGTAAGGTGCGTATATCAGTGGTGATGAATTTGTGGGATGTGGTGTTGATGCATAACCTACCAGGGGTGGCTGATAAATAAGGAAATGGTACATCGGTGGTGGCTAGTAATCAGGCGTCGGGTGATACAAATAAGATGGCCAATAATACTCGTAGTGACTATGTCTCGTAGCCTCACATAATTCGGCATTCTCCCACTGCCTAAATCACTAGAAGTCCCGGTAGAAGTCGAAGTGTTCCTTGCCTTCTTATGATTTCTATTCATGCTCGGCCCGAGGTCTAGGACCTCTGGTTCGTGCCGGCGTATCGTCGTAGTTAAATTCCATCAGATCGACTCATCTTGAATACAAGGGCACAATGTCCTTACTCTCAACCTCTCCATCACTAGCCTCCTTATCATCGGCATCACATCCTGTCGTATCGGATTCATTATGACTATTTGCTCTTATATGAGTATCGGCGTTGGAGATCATGATGTGCTTTGGAGCCTCTAGTTCCTCCTTGGGCTCATCTTCTTTTGATGGGGGTGGGCTATGTGCTAATTGGGATACCTTGCGATATAATAAAGGATACTCAAGCCCATCATTAGGTAGGCTTCGAGGCCGTCTTACAACTTCCAAAACTCTTCACCATCTTCGCCATCATGCTCATGACAAGGGGGGTTAGTTCTTTGGTCTCGAAGTTGAAGGTTCCATCGTGTAGTAACCTTTTGCATCAGGTTCAACAAAATATCGTGCCACTCTCACACTTTGTTCCCTTCATTCCATAGATGATGATTTAGACAAAGATGATTTACTTCATTCGAAGAATCCTCCCATAAATGAGCTTTTCTTTTTATCTGACATGTCTTATAAAACATCAATCCTCGCTAGAACACAATAGTCTTCATAGAGAAGGTTACCACCCCACGCAATCCTCTCCTATGCAAAACACATCTTGATAGAGAAGGTTTCCACCCTTTTACAAGGAAGGCCTCGTTCTTCCCCTCAACCAATGTAGGGCTTACATAATGACGACCCTCATAAACCATACCAAGATATTGTCCGCTTTGCTATCGATGGATTGCCCATCTAGAGGCTCATGGTTTTGTCTTTATTCGATAAGTTTCTTGCCCAGGAAAAACATGTGTTGGTTCAGGAGGTTTTCACCTTATTATAATGAAGGCTTTGTTCTCCCCATCAACCAATGTGAGACTTACATTTTGCCCCTCCTACGAATCCCAATGTCTTCACTAGCTCTAATAGTATCAATAACAGCCATGTAAATTGTACCAAGATATTGTTTGTTTTGCCCCGATGGGTTTCCCATCCAGAAACACACTGTTTTGTTTTCACTTAACGAGTTGCTCACCTATGCAAAACACATTCTTGTAAAGAAGGTTTCCTCCCCTTATAAGGGAGGCTTTGTTCTCCCCCACAATCAATATGGAACCTACATCTCCAACTCTTTTACTAAGCTTGACGTCCTTTGCACTCAATAAGTTGCCCATCCAAAAACTCATGAATTTGTTTTCACCTGATGAATGGGTCACCTAGGCAAAACACGTCCTAATAGAGGAGGTATCCACCCCCTTATAAGTAAGGCGGTTGAGGGGGAGAACAAAGCCTTCCTTGTAAGAGGGTGAAAACCTTCTCTATTAGGACACATTTTGCATGCGCGAGCAAGTCGTTGGGTGAAAAGAAATTCGTGAATTTCTAGATAGGCAATCCATTGAGGGAAAAGCGTAGAATATCTTGGTATGATTTACATGGGGTTTTACAAATGGTATCGAAGCTAGGTTTCCTGACCCCTGTGCCATCAAGGATGCTAGGCTCCATAAAAGGGGTGGAGATGTAAGTACCACATCGGTTGAGGGGGAGAATGAAGCCTTACTTATAAGGGGTGGAAACCTTCTCTATCAAGATGCGCGAACAACTAAATGGGTGAAAACATTACCATGAATCTCTGGATGGTTAATTTATCATGGGCAAAACGTACAATATCTTGGTATGATTTACTAGGTGCACACTAACAACCACCCATCAAGCTTACCAACATTCCTAAGCACAATTGATATTCTATAGTGGTTTTTAGCCTTTCAGGGGTTAAAGCTTAAGTATCTACTTGATCCTTAATTTTTTATAATCTAGCCGATAAAAGATGATTTGTGAATAATATGATTAACTAATTTAGCTAATAATTAAACTAATGAAGAAAGTAGACGAAGATGAAGATAATCAATTAGAGGAAGATATCACTTAGACTTTGAATCCGCTTAGCAAAATAATGACAACATACATGAACCTATGGTTAGATCATTTTCTACACATGTAACATGGATGTAAACTAGACTACTATTAAGGTTATCTAATTATAAAGTTATGCCATGAAGACCCAATGATATTATTAAGCCAAAGTTAAAGATGGTTAGGATTCCCGTCAAGGATACCAAACCCATAAATACTTAGAAAGTTAGCACGATAAACACATAGTAACCACCTCAATTCGCGTAATGTAATAATAGCTATGTAAATACTTCAATTTATGAATGTTCTAACACGAATACACGAATCATAAATATGCGCATTATATATGGTTACACATACACAATGTTAGGAGATATTCATAACAAACACAATGGTTTTCACAAACATATGTATTTGGATGCACACTTGTTCAACTTGACCAAATAATCAACCATCATTTACCATTTCTAGTCAAATGCCATAAACCACACACTAATGTATGCATTTCATGAGTAGATGTTCTAAAACACTAAGTTTTTCAACAATATATGATTATAACACCCCCAAGATTCATCATTTCATCAATTTCAACAAGCATACACAATCATTGAAGAACATTCATAGCCTTGTAATAAACATTGATCTAATCATCACCAAAAGTTACATGTAATATGTGAAAGTATGCTAACCTTCATCTAATCTAAGTGATAAAGAGTGTTTAGCTCATGAGGCTTACAAAACCACAACCAAGCTCATAACAATAGAAGAAAACATGATAGATCTAGAGATTTTCAAACCAAAGATTAGTAGATGTGGGTTGTGTGTAGTTGAATCTTCCTTGAAAATGCTTAATCTTCAACCTAGCTTGAACTGTTAAAAGAACTCCTTCAAAGTTGCTACAAGAATGGAGAAAAACTAGGGTTTCTACTCTGAAATTCGTCTCCCCCTTAATTGTCACACCCCCGCTAAAAGCGGAAACACGGGGATGTAACGAGACCGGGATCGTCATAACACATCGTAAGCGATAGAGAGCAATATAAATAAATGATGACATGCGTGTCATGACGACACCCGACAACAAGGGGACTTGTGTCGTGTTTAGTCAATGTTCACGACAACATAGCCATAAGCAACATGATAATGATAACACATATACACATATGATGAAAATGTAAATGTTAATTCCCACAACCCGGGAAGAAGTTTCAAAAGTTGATAATTGTTTACATGCGATAACATTGTTCAAAAGGATTGTTTATCAAAATGAGCTAAGTCCCAATAATGCATCCTAGGGTCTCCACTAAGGCAGCACACCTAGATTCCTGGACTTGCATGATCACCTGAAAAGATATGCTTAAAACGGTCAACATAATTGTTGGTGAGCTCGCAGGTTTATGTAATAAAATGTAAGAGATGCTGTAGTAAATAGCGCGTCGGAATACCGTGAATACAGTTATTTCACAAGTAAATATCACATTACATGAGCTTTGCAACCAAACCTAGCGACGTACACTGAGAAATTGTCGGCATATATTCACCCAAGGGCCCGTTCCTGGCCACTGATGGTACCAACTAGTATACCATCGAACGAGGGTGGGGGTGTCAACCCAGTAGTACTACCAATACCTAATCGTCGGTTCCCACACTGGAATTAAATAGTTGCAAAGATAGAACCACACAGCAGACCCAAGCATGTATCAAATAGTACTTGCAACACAGTATCACGTTGATTCCTTGTATGTAAAATGTATGTAAGTTGTAGAGCATAAAAATTGTGTAAGCATACTTTTCCCCCAATTTGTAAATGATTGAAATATTGTATAAGCGTAAAAGGGGCCACGAAACTCACTTGTTAGGTGGTAAGTATGTATGAGCGATGTAATCCCAAATGTTGAATGCAAATAAACAGTCAAACACCTATTGACAGTCATTGTATAGCATTAATGATATGATATATGCATAAGCGCGCAATAATGAGGGGTCGGTTCGGGTCGTATCGGATGGGTCGCGTACAACACACACAGACTGACACACGTACTAGATCTTATGTAGATCCAAGTACAAGACATTGTTGCCACTGATGATGATATTTAAGTGAAAGTATCGTTGTTAATCGCAAGAATATTGAATAAGTGTCAATAGTTATAAGTCAATTTAGTCGTTCGTAAAGCGTTAGTTAAATTTGCTCAAAATAGTTTCTGTGCCCTTTCTCGCGTTGACTCTAATATTTGTGGCCAAACAATGGCATTATTGTGTTAGTCTTACCTCGACACCACACGACATACTCACGCCACACACAAGGGGTCAAACACAACAATTTCAGTCGCATAACAAGGTCAGACGCACGACTCAACCTCCATTCGTGCGAATCAACCCTCAATCGTGCAAATCAGCTTCATTCGTACGATTGAGCCTTCATTCGTATGATTGGCCTTCAGTCGTACCACACAACACCCAACCGCACGACTAAACTTCCATGCGCACGAATCAACCTTCAATCGTGCGAATTAGCTACTTTCGTACGACTGAACCTTCATTCGTGCGATTGGACCCCAGTCGTGCGAATCACTTTCATTCGCACACATTCAGTCGGTCACCTGACTCAATCGCACACAAACACTCAATCGCATGACTCATTCGCATACACTCATTCGCACGCATGACTCAATCGCACACAGACACTCAGTCGCACAACTCAGTCGCACGACATGCCTAGTCGCACAACTCAGTCGCGCGATTGACTCTGACGCATGATCCAGTCGCACGACCCACTCAGTCGCACGGCTCAATCGCATGGATGACCCAGTCGCCTGATCTGCAGAATCGCGACTGTGGTCGGGAGGAGCAGCCCCCGAGCTGCTCTAAACACGGGTTTTACACCACAAGGACCTCCAGAAACACTCAACAAACATACACAAGCATAAAACACAAGCAAGGAGACCTCACACACACCCATACGACCTTGTGTGTTCGGGTTGAACCCGAACACCCGAAACCCTAGTTTGGACAGCCGTGAAAAGGCTCAAAAAATGGACAACCAAAGACAACTACCTGCTAAGGAGGGGTAGTCTAAGCTGTAGACGGTGTCAAGACGAAGAAAACGAGACCTCTCGGGTCGGATTTGGTGCTAAGATGGAGATTTGGTGTGTGAAGAGGAGATGAAGATGAAGAAGATGGTGATAATGAAGATTAGGGCTGGAAAAGGGGTATTTATACCCAGCCCAAGTTTCCAAAATTACAAGTTTAGTCCCTGTACTTAACCCCCGAGTTTTCCCAAATTTGTTCGGTTGAAAAAAAAAACGACTTTGTTAGGTGTTTCATATTAATTGTAAAAGTTCATTTAATGTTGTCATGACTTAAGAAATGGTTATATTAAAACATTTATTATATTTATAAAATGATATATTTGACGTTTTCAAAAATGAAAGTTTTGTAAGTCTTTTTAAGGTTATCACACGGTTTTAAACGAATGCACACACACAACGATAATATTGCACACATGATATCCACATAAAGAGCCAAATAAAGATGAGGAATGACCAAGTATAGAATAGATGACGGACAAACGCGTCAATTGACGGACCTCAAAGTGACGGATGTCACAGTATCCCCCAGTTGAGAGAATTTCGTCCCGAAATTCAGCTGGAGTTAGGTCCAAGAGAGTCATCCTCGAAAAGATGTGGATATTTGAGTTTCATCTGATCTTCACGTTCCCATGTAAACTCTGGCCCTCGTTTTGAATTCCACCTTACGCGAACAATAGGTATCCTACTGCGCTTCAGTTGCTTGACCTTTCGATCCATGATCTCAATGGGTTCTTCAACAATGTGAAGCTTGTCGTCAATCTTGATTTCCTCAATTGGCACGTGAAGGGATTCATCGGCCAAACATTTCTTGAGGTTGGACACGTGAAAAGTATCATGCACTCCGCTAAGCTCTTGTGACAACCTTAACCGGTAAGCCACTGGACCGATCCTTTCAGTGATCTCAAATGGTCCAACGTATCTTGGGGCTAACTTCCCTTTCTTTCTGAATCGAACGACTCCTTTCCAAGGGGAAACTTTGAGTAACACACGATCCCCAACATTGAATTCTAGAGGCTTCCGACGATTGTCGGCATAGCTCTTTTGACGATCTCGTGCGGCTTTGAGTCGATCTTTAATTTGGAAAATCTTGTCTGTTGTTTCTTGGATGATTTCTGGGCCTGTCAGTTGACTCTCACCAATTTCGGCCCAACAAACGGAAGATCTGCATTTCCTTCCATACAACGCTTCAAATGGAGCACATCCAATGCTTGTATGGTAGCTGTTGTTGTAGGAGAACTCAATCAACGGCAGATGAGCATCCCAGCTACCTCCAAAATCGATTACACACGCTCTCAACATGTCTTCTAGCGTCTGTATAGTGCGTTCACTTTGGCCATCTGTTTGAGGGTGATAGGCTGTACTCATGTCTAACCGAGTACCCATCGCTTTCTGTAGTGTCTGCCAAAAGCGTGAAGTGAATCTGCTATCACGGTCGGATATGATTGACACTGGCACCCCGTGCCGTGTCACGACCTCTTTGATGTACAATCTCGCCAACTTATCCATCTTGTAGTCTTCTCGGATAGGCAAGAAATGTGCTGACTTGGTCATTCTATCAATAATGACCCATATCGAGTCATGACCGCTGTTTGTTCTAGGGAGTTTGGTAATGAAATCCATTGCTATGTTCTCCCATTTCCACTCGGGAATCTCAGGTTGCTGTAATAATCCCGATGGCTTCTGGTGTTCAGCTTTGACTTTCGAACACGTCAGGCATCGGCTGACGTATAAGGCAATGTCTTTCTTCATGCCTGGCCACCAGTACAGATCCTTAAGATCATGATACATCTTGTCTGCACCAGGATGAATAGAATATCGCGTCTTGTGGGCTTCATCCATGACTAAGGTTCGAACACCTCCCCATTTGGGTACCCATATGCGATCCATGAAGTACTGTATACCGTCATCCTTGCGAATCATTGTTTATCCAACCCCCGGAACTCTTCTCCCGCAAGGTTTTCTTCTTTCAATGCCTCACTTTGTGCAATTTGGATCTGAGCTTTCAAGTTGGTTTGGATGGTCAATCCCAACGCTCGTGCACGTAGTGGTTTCACACGTTCTTTACGGCTTAAGGCATCAGCCACCACGTTAGCTTTCCCCGGATGATACCGGATCTCACAATCGTAGTCGCTAAGAAGTTCTACCCAACGTCGTTGGCGCATGTTGAGTTCCTTCTGATCCAAATATGTTGAAGGCTCTTATGATCGGTGAAAATGATGCATTTGGTGCCATACAAGTAATGCCTCCAAATCTTGAGTGCAAATACTACAGCGCCCAACTCAAGATCGTGAGTGGTGTAGTTCTTTTCGTGCACTTTAAGTTGTCGCGAAGCGTAGGCAATCACCTTATCCTTCTGCATCAATACACATCCTAATCCTTGATGTGACGCATCGCAGTAAACCACAAAATCATCTGTTCCGTCTGGGAGAGACAGTATAGGCGCGTTGCACAACTTCTCTTTCAACGTTTGGAACGCTTGCTCTTGTGCATATCCCCAGTCAAACTTCTTGTCTTTCTGAGTAAGCAGGGTTAACGGTTGCGCGATCTTTGAGAAATTCGCGATGAAGCGACGATAATAACCGGCCAATCCTAAGAATTGCCGTATCTCTGATGGTGTCTGGGGCGTATCCCACTTCTTCACCGCTTCGATCTTGCCGGGATCTACGTGAATCCCGTCCTCATTAACCACATGACCCAAAAACTTCACTTCTCGCAGCCAAAATTCACACTTCGAGAACTTGGCGAAAAGTTTCTCTTCGCGTAGCAGCTCCAGAATAGCCCGAAGATGTTCTACATGATCCTCTTTTGATCGGGAATAGATAAGTATATCGTCTATGAACACGATCACGAACTTATCCAAGTAAGGTTTGCACACCCGATTCATTAGATCCATGAACACAGCTGGTGCGTTAGTCAACCCGAACGGCATGACCAAGAACTCATAGTGCCCATAACGAGTTCTGAACGCAGTCTTCGGTATATCGTCCTCGAAGACCCTTAGCTGATGATAACCGGAACGTAGATCGATCTTTGAAAAATACGAAGCTCCTTGCAGCTGATCAAATAAATCGTCGATCCTGGGGAGAGGATATCGGTTCTTCACCGTTAATTTGTTCAGTTCACGGTAATCGATGTACATACGGAACGATCCATCTTTCTTCTTGACAAATAGTACTGGTGCTCCCCACGGTGAATGACTCAGTCGAATAAAACCCTTCTCTAGTAGTTCCTGTAATTGACTAGACAACTCTTGCATCTCTGATGGCGCTAGTCGATATGGCGTTTTCGCTACCGGTGTAGCTCCAGGAACCAACTCAATACGGAATTCCACCTGTCGTGGAGGAGGTAAACCAGACAAGTCATCTGGAAATACTTCCGGGTAATCCCGTACCACTAGAATATCCACCAGTTTCCTTTCCTCGTCTTTCTTTTCAACCACATGAGCCAGAAAAGCGTAGCACTGCTTTCGTAAACTCTGGCGTGCTTTCATGCAGGAAATAATCTTTAAGCTCTTACCCGGTCGTTCTCCCTGAACCTTGAGTACTTCCCCGTTTGGCATAGGGATACGTACTACTTTGTCTCGGCAGACAATCTCTGCTCCATTCTGCGACAACCAATCCATACCCACAATCACATCGAAGCTCCCTAACTCGAAGGGTATCAAATCTATGTCGAATGTATGATCCTCCAACGTCAACGAACACATCCTAATAATCTCATCGGCCTGAGCAACCCTACCATTGGCCATTTCTACGGAGTAGCTAGTTTCTAGCCTACTAGGACTCAAATCAAGTAATTGCACAAACTCAGAAGATATGAAACTATTGTCTGCTCCAGTATCAAATAATATAGACGCGAAGTGATGATTGAGTAAGTGCGTACCCGTGACAACATTCGGGTCCTGACGAGCATCATTAGCTCCAATGACGAATGCACGTCCCCGAGCTGCGTTTCCCTGAGTAGCCGGGCCTTGATTCCCAGCGATAGCCAACACATGCTGCTGGTTGTTCCCCTGTTGACCCGGTGCCCGATTCAGCCTGGGGCACATATTCCTGTAGTGATCGGGGCTCCCACACTCAAAGCAAGCCCTGGCATTCCCGGCGGGGTTAACCGCGTTGACGGGTGCTACAAGATTCGGTGCCGTTCTGCAATCTCTTGCCAAATGACCCGGGCGCTTACAGTTAGCGCACACCCGACACTGTGTCCCTGGGGGATGATGATAATTGCACCTTTCACATTTGGGGTGCGGCCCCACATACTCTCTTCTGGCCTGAGACACGGCCACAAAATTCCTGGTCGGCTTAGACCTCTTCTCAAATCTTCCAGCACTCGACCGGCTCGATTCCCCAACATCCTTTCTCTTCTCGGCTCCTCTGCCCAAAACCCCTGTTCTAACCATCTCATCGGTCAAAGCGCCAACTTTCAGAATTGCGCTCTGAATAGTAGGAGGAGCGGCTGCTGTGACCATAGCTCTAATTTGAGGCGCGAGTCCCCAAATGTACCTCTCGATCCTCTTTGATTCCGGCGTAACCAGATGCGGAACCAACCTTGCCAGCTCATGAAAGCGATCAGTATAAGCTGCATGCCCTGCCCCCACCATAGCATGATTCCAGAACTCATGCTCCAGCTTCTGCATCTCGTTGAGAGGGCAGTATTCCTCGGTGATCAAGGCTTTGAACTCGTCCCACGACATCTGCATCGCAGACTCTCTTCCTCGTGCTTGAATTTGGGTGTTCCACCAGGTTAGGGCTTTACCCTGTAGAGAACAAGTAGCATACTTGATCCTCTGGCTGTCGAGGCACTCACTGATGTCGATCACTGCCTCCATCTTTTCCAACCACCTGGTTAGGGCTATCGCCCCACCTTTCCCATCGAATTCCCTTGGCTTACAAGCCACGAACTCCTTGTACGAGCATCCCCGACGAGCATTAACACACACCGGTTTCGATACCGGCAGTGCCACCATTTCCGGTTTCCTGGTTGCTCTCGTTTCCAGTCGGGTTCCCGTTTCCCGTCTCAGTTTCAATCCCACCTTGGGCTCCATCATCGTTGCCACCATCCCCGTGAGGGTGGTGTTGTTGAAGTGCGTCGCTCACTTGGGCCACGATAGTAGGAATAAGCGCGGCCAATTGCTGAGCGATCAGGGCTGCCATGTCGGCGTTCCCTGTTCCTTGACTGTTACTGGCAGGAGCATCGTTTGCTCTTGGTGCTCTGCCTCTGCCCCTTGGGGCTTCACTCCCGCCACTACTGCTACGGGTGACTCTTCAAGGTGGCATGTTCTAATCATAAAAGAGGTAACATATAAACTTTAGTCACCATAAGATACAAAAGTATTCCACTTATCAAATTCCAATGTTCATGTTCCGGTCAGCCAGACCACCATGCAGCCCATTTCAAGCATATTCTCGGTATACCGGTGATGTTTATATATAGGGTTCCCCGCAGCGTTCCCACCACACCCACGATGTACCGAGAATGATGCCCGATCCGGTTACATGACATCCGACTTTCCCTTACATCATATCCATAATAATCCATCAAGTCCATGTAATTCATGTCAATATCATGCTTATTGTCATCACACAACACAACAGTTGTAAGTCCACGTATACAATCACGTTTAGTCTAGCGGAGGTTGTCTATTTCCTTCCTCTTTCGAGGTTTCAGACATATTCCTCCTCAGAGTTAATCTCAATGTCCAAGGTCAAGCACAATAACATGATCTGTGATGATCTCTTCGGGTTAATACCCGGATCTGATAAACTAACTCGGCGCGCAGAGGAAACGGAAGATCCAATAGAAGCATCCCATAAAAGAGTGAGCACAAGGGCTCTCTCATAGGGTAGAAAGATCACATAACAAATAGATGAACAAATCAAGCAGCGAGGAACACATACACGAGATATAATATGCATACAGAGTCCTAGCATGCAAATCTACATGAAGGTTCCTAGGTTATAGTCTAGGTCAAGCGTATTGCCTAATTCTCTATAACCAATGGCTCTGATACCAATCTGTCACACCCCCGCTAAAAGCGGAAACACGGGGATGTAACGAGACCGGGATCGTCATAACACATGGTAAGCGATAGAGAGCAATATAAATAAATGATGACATGCGTGTCATGACGACACCCGACAACAAGGGGACTTGTGTCGTGTTTAGTCAATGTTCACGACAACATAGCTATAAGCAACATGATAATGATAACACATATACACATATGATGAAAATGTAAATGTTAATTCCCACAACCCGGGAAGAAGTTTCAAAAGTTGATAATTGTTTACATGCGATAACATTGTTCAAAAGGATTGTTTATCAAAATGAGCTAAGTCCCAATAATGCATCCTAGGGTCTCCACTAAGGCACCACCCCTAGATTCCTGGACTTGCATGATCACCTGAAAAGATATGCTTAAAACGGTCAACATAATTGTTGGTGAGCTCGCAGGTTTATGTAATAAAATGTAAGAGATGCTGTAGTAAATAGCGCGTCGGAATACCGTGAATACAGTTATTTCACAAGTAAATATCACATGACATGAGCTTTGCAACCAAACCTAGCGACGTACACAAAGAAATTGTCGGCATATATTCACCCAAGGGCCCGTTCCTGGCCACTGATGGTACCAACTAGTATACCATCGAACGAGGGTGGGGGTGTCAACCCAGTAGTACTACCAATACCTAACCGTCGGTTCCCACACTGGAATTAAATAGTTGCAAAGATAGAACCACACAGCAGACCCAAGCATGTATCAAATAGTACTTGCAACACAGTATCACGTTGATTCCTTGTATGTAAAATGTATGTAAGTTGTACAACATAAAAATTGTGTAAGCATACTTTTCCCCCAATTTGTAAATGATTGAAATATTGTATAAGCGTAAAAGGGGCCACGAAACTCACTTGTTAGGTGGTAAGTATGTATGAGCGATGTAGTCCCAAATGTTGAATGCAAATAAACAGTCAAACACCTATTGACAGTCATTGTATAGCATTAATGATATGATATATGCATAAGCGCGCAATAATGAGGGGTCGGTTCGGGTCGTATCGGATGGGTCGCGTACAACACACACAGACTGACACACGTACTAGATCTTATGTAGATCCAAGTACAAGACATTGTTGCCACTGATGATGATATTTAAGTGAAAGTATCGTTGTTAATCGCAAGAATATTGAATAAGTGTCAATAGTTATAAGTCAATTTAGTCGTTCGTAAAGCGTTAGTTAAATTTGCTCAAAATAGTTTCTGTGCCCTTTCTCGTGTTGACTCTAATATTTGTGGCCAAACAATGGCATTATTGTGTTAGTGTTACCTCGACACCACACGACATACTCACGCCACGCACAAGGGGTCAAACACAACAATTTCAGTCGCATAACAAGGTCAGACGCACGACTCAACCTCCATTCGTGCGAATCAACCCTCAATCGTGCAAATCAGCTTCATTCGTACGATTGAGCCTTCATTCGTATGATTGGCCTTCAGTCGTACCACACAACACCCAACCGCACGACTCAACTTCCATGCGCACGAATCATACTTCAATCGTGCGAATTAGCTACTTTCGTACGACTGAACCTTCATTCGTGCGATTGGACCCCAGTCGTGCGAATCACTTTCATCCGCACACATTCAGTCGGTCACCTGACTCAATCGCACACAAACACTCAATCGCATGACTCATTCGCATACACTCATTCGCACGCATGACTCAATCGCACACAGACACTCAGTCGCACAACTCAGTCGCACGACATGCCTAGTCGCACAACTCAGTCGCGCGATTGACTCAGACGCATGATCCAGTCGCACGACCCACTCAGTCGCACGACTCAATCGCATGGATGACCCAGTCGCCTGATCTGCAGAATCGCGACTGTGGTCGGGAGGAGCAGCCCCCGAGCTGCTCTAAACACGGGTTTTACACCACAAGGACCTCCAGAAACACTCAACAAACATACACAAGCATAAAACACAAGCAAGGAGACCTCACACGCACCCATACGACCTTGTGTGTTCGGGTTGAACCCGAACACCCGAAACCCTAGTTTGGACAGCCGTGAAAAGGCTCAAAAATGGACAACCAAAGACAACTACCTGCTAAGGAGGGGTAGTCTAAGCTGTAGACGGTGTCAAGACGAAGAAAACGAGACCTCTCGGGTCGGATTTGGTGCTAAGATGGAGATTTGGTGTGTGAAGAGGAGATGAAGATGAAGAAGATGGTGATAATGAAGATTAGGGCTGGAAAAGGGGTATTTATACCCAGCCCAAGTTTCCAAAATTACAAGTTTAGTCTTTGTACTTAACCCCCGAGTTTTCCCAAATTTGTTCGGTTGAAAAAAATGACTTTGTTAGGTGTTTCATATTAATTTTAAAAGTTCATTTAATGTTGTTATGACTTAAGAAATGGTTATATTAAAACATTTATTATATTTATAAAATGATATATTTGACGTTTTCAAAAATGAAAGTTTTGTAAGTCTTTTTAAGGTTATCACACGGTTTTAAACAAATGCACACACACAACGATAATATTGCACACATGATATCCACATAAAGAGCCAAATAAAGATGAGGAATGACCAAGTATAGAATAGATGACGGACAAACGTGTCAATTGACGGACCTCAAAGTGACGGATGTCACATTAATGGAGAAGAAGAGCTTAAAAAGGGGGCCTGATGCGTGTCATGGCTATGACAGGATTTGTCATGGCCATAATGCGCAAGAAAAGAGGGCCTGCAGCTTGTTATGGCCCTGACAGCTCCTGTCATGACCATGATAGCTTCTAAACTTTAAAATCTTCATGAATTCCTTGGCTTTTTCTCTTGAAATCATCAAACAACCATTTGAAGCTACAAAAGTCAAATTAATCACAATTAAGTATCGATAAAGATTTAGTTGAAACAAAATTTACTTAAGTTGGGTAAAGATAAGCATTATTAACATGTATATTTATTCATATATCAACCAACTCGGATACAATCCCGAAAATGTTTAAGAAAAAGGACAACTAGACTCACAATGATAAGCTTTCCGATAGTATTCTTACCCTAGTTTTCTAGCGTATTGATATCTAAAAATACATTGACATCCATGTCAAGATTATTCCTCATTGATCGTGAAACCCCTCGGGTTTTTCTAGCCAACATATCTCACCCGACCTATTCTAGTCTTGTCTATGACTTTGAGCTAGACTCTTCTCGACTTGGGTCGACATTCCCATCATAGCTCTTGACGAATGCACGTCGAGGAGCTAGGGTTCATGCACAACCCCAACACAACGACTAGAAGGGATACAACCACCACAACAGGAAATCCTTTTCATGGGCATTACCATAGAAACCCCATTTTTATTACTTTTCATTACATTACCCATTCCATGCATACAAACCACTTAGACACCATTTTAGTTCTTTCCTTTATCATAAAATATCAAAACATGGTTATTTCCTTTACCAAAATATCAATATGCTCACGTCATGTTATGTTTTAAATTATTATGAGATATCATTTATGTTAAGAGACATAAAATATGTTATGCTATGAAATGACATGATATGAAAATGTTAATGCTATATGATATACATTAACGTAGAACTCAACATAGTCGGCTTTTAGTGTGGACATCAAATTAAAAATCTACGTATGCTAAGAAGGTTTAGATACACAAGTTTGACATAAAAGTGAAGGCTACTCTTGTGACATCCGTCACTTTAAGGTCCGTCAATTAACGTGTTTGTCCGTCATCTATTCTATGTTTGGTCATTCCTCATCTTTATTTGACTCTTTATGTGGATATCATGTGTGCTTTATTATCGTTGTGTGTGCGCATTCGTTATAACCATGTGTTAACCTTAAAAAGGATTTTTAAAACTTTTATCTTTAAAAACGTCAAATATATCATTTTATAAATATAATAAATGTTTTTAATATAACCATTTCTTAAGTCATAACAACATTAAATGAACTTTTACAATTATAATAAAACATCTAATAAAGTCGTTTTTCAACCGAACCAAATTTGGGAAACTCGGGGGTTAAGTGCAGGGACTAAACTTGTAATTTTGCAAACTTGGGCTGGGTATAAATACCCCCCTTATCAGCCCTAATCCCCATTTCACCATCTTCTTCATCCTCATCTTCTTCACACACAAAATCACCATTCTTGCACCAAATCCAACCCGAGAGGTCTCGTTTTCTTCGTCTTGACACCGTCTACAGCTTAGACTACCCCTTTCTAGCAGGTAGTTGTCCTTGGTTGTCCGTTTTCTAGCCTTTTCACGGCTGTCCAAAACTAGGGTTTCGGGTGTTCGGGTTCAACCCGAACACACAAGGTCGTATGGGTGCGTGTGAGGTCTCCTTACTTGTGTTTCATGTTTGTGTATGTTTGTTGAGTGTTTCTGGAGGTCTTTGTGGTGTAAAACCCGTGTTTAGAGCAGCTCGGGGGCTGCTCCTCCCGACCACAGTTACGATTCTGCAGATCAGGCGACTGGGTCATCCATGCGATTGAGCCGTGCGACTGAGTGGGTCGTGCGACTGGATCATGCGTCCGAGTCAATCGCGCGACTGAGTTGTGCGACTAGGCAGGTCGTGCGACTGAGTTGTGCGACTGAGTGTATGTATGCGATTGAGTCATGCGTGCGAATGAGTGAATGCGATTGAGTCATGCGATTGAGTGATTGTGTGCGATTGAGTCAGGTGACCGGCTGAATGTGTGCGAATGTGCGTGATTCGCACGACTCGAGTCCAATCGCACGAATGAAGGTTCAGTCGTACGAAAGTAGCTAATTCGCACGATTGAAGGTTGATTCGTGCGTATGGAAGTTGAGTCGTGCGATTGGGTGTTGTGTGGTACGACTGAAGGCCAGTCATACGAATGAAGGCTCAATCGTACGAATGAAGCTGATTCGCACGATTGAGGGTTGATTCGCACGAATGGAGGTTGAGTCGTGCGTCTGACCTTGTTATGCGACTGAAATTGTTGTGTTTGATACCTTGTGCGTGGCGTGAGTATATCGTGTAGTGTTGAGGTAACACTAACACAATAATGCCATTGTTCGGCCACAAATATTAAAGTCAACGCGAGAAAGGGCACAGAAACTATTTTGAACAAATTAAACTAACGCTTTACGACGATCAAATTGACTTATAACTATTGACATTTAATCAATGCTTCTTCAATAACAACGAGACTTTTACTTAAAACATCATCTTTAATGGCGACAAGTCTTGTACTTGGATCTACATAGGATCTAGTACGCGTGTCAGTCTGTGTGTGTTATACGCGACCCAGCCGATACGACCCGAACTGACCCATCATTATTGCGCGCTTATACATATATCATATCATTAATGCTATACAATAACTGTCAATAGGTGTTTGACTATTTATTTGCATTCAACATTTGGGATACATCGCTCATACATACTTACCACCTAACAAGTGAGTTTCGTGGCCCCTTTTTACATTTATACAATATTTCAATCATTTACAACTTGGGGGAAAAGTATGCTTACATAATTTCTATGCTGTACAACTTACATACATTTTATATACAAGGAATCAACGTGATACTGTGTTGCAAGTACTATTTGATACATGCTTGGGTCTGCTGTGTGGTTCTATCTTTGCAACTATTTAATTCCAGTGTGGGAACCGACGGTTAGGTATTGGTAGTACTACTGGGTTGACACCCCCACCCTCGTTCGATGGTATACTAGTTGGTACCATCAGTGGCCAGGAACGGGCCCTTGGGTGAATATATGCCGACAATTTCTTTGTGTACGTCGCTAGGTTTGGTTGCAAAGCTCATGTCATGTGATATTTACTTGTGTATATAACTGTATCCACGGTATTCCAACGCGCTTACTTATTACAGCACCACTTACATTTTTATTACATAAACCTGCGAGCTCACCAACAATTATGTTGACCGTTTTAAGCATATCTTTTCAGGTGATCATGCAAGTCCAGGAATCTAGGTGTGATGCCTTAGTGGAGACCCTAGGATGCATTTTTGGGACTTAACATGTTTTGTTAAACAATCTTTTGAACAATGTTAACGCTTGTAAACAATTATCAACTTTTGAAACTTGTTCCCGGGTTGTGGGAATTAACATTTACAATTTCATCTTATTTGAATACGTGTTATCATTATCATGTTGCTTATGGCTATGTTGTCGTGAACAATGACTAAACACGACACAAGTCCCCTTGTTGTCGGGTGTCGTCATGACACGCTTGTCATCATGTATTTACATTGCTCTCTATCGCTTACCATGTGTTATGACGATCTCGGTCTCGTTACATCCCCGTGTTTTCGCTTTTAGCGGGGGTGTGACAACTCTAACTAAAGACTAGCTTCACTTGCGAACTCTATGTCTAATTAAGATTTATGTCTAATTAAGAATTATATATGCAACTTGAATGGTATATTTGATATGCTCACTGTTTTCCACTACGTATGAATGAAATTCTAATCTAAGATCTATAACTATTTATGTATCAGAACAACTATGAGACCACTGAGTTTCATCATTTCAAGTTGGTACAAAGCTATAATTCAATTGATTTAGACATTCCTTGGTGTCTGGATTTAAACTGAGAATGGAACAAATAAAAGCCATGCAAGTATGGGTAACCCAATGCCATGGGTTTATAGTTAGAGCTTAGGGTTTCATCACAAATTGATTTTTTGTTTTCTGTTTTTAAATTTTTGGCTGCCCTTCTTGCTATTCTAGACATTTAATGAGGTTCCCCTCATGTTAGTATTTATTAGTAGTGATAATAGTGGTTTGTTACACTATCTAATATCGGTAGTGGTGGTTGAAGGGGACTGATCATAGCAATAATAATGAACTTTATTACCTGTACAATATCTTGGGCACAAAACTTTCCTGCTAAAACAACATCTTACCTTGAAGCCAAATACTTTTATTTCGAATAATTACCATTAAAAAAATTCTTTAATTAGAGATCTTTTCAATGGAAGGAAATGTTAACAAAATGTAATAAACCAATCAGAAACATAATTATTAACTAACATGGCATCATAAACAATATACCTGTGTTGAGTAATGTTCAATTACCAGATTTCAAGTTATGGTTGGACCAACATGGCACTATTCACAAGCTAACTACTTGTTAGATATACTAACCTTGGTGTTTTTACTACATGATATTTTAATATTTTTACTTTCCTTTGATTCACTTGATATTCATTGGGAAAGAGTATTCTTTTAAACAATATGACATCAATAACATGTTAATCACTACATGTTATCTAATCTTGTAAGGGTGCAAAAATCAATTCCAACAGTGGCTAATTCGGATCATAATATTTATGCATATGAAGGGAAGTGTTTTAAACATGTATTTGTATCTTTCATCTCTTTCTTTTATGAGTAAAAATATAATGTAAATAATATTCATGTAAATGCATGTGAATTGTCCTGCGAGTATCACCTTACATGTTGGTTCATGCCCCTCTTGAAAACACACACACTTTGGAACTCTTTCTATGTATTATTAAACTCAAAATGTATAATTACATATATATTCTCTAAATAAATGAAAATCCACTACTAACGTTAACAATAAAATAAGGAGAAAAACTAGGAAACATTCCACCACTACTGAAACACACTGTTACCAAGTCTAATATATTTACTCTTCTAATAAAATTAACATAAAATAAACTAAATAGACCTAAATATGTTGACTTCAACTCATGTGCACTAACACAACCTTGTTTCACCCATGTATGCATTATCCAAGTGATATGTGACCCGTGAACAACCGATTAACCCAACAATCACTCCTTAAATCGGTTGATCGTTTACGCCAATCTTCACAACAGTGTTCCCGTCAAAACAACCTTTTCTGTTTTCTTTCTTTGTGTCTTTACCTCCTTCTTTTCTCTGTCTTGTTGGTATAGTCTTCTCATTCTCTTCAGTACATAATTCTTTTAAGTCACCACTCTTTGCCTAGCTTAACGGTGTCTTGGTCTCACACCAGAAATCTTCTAGCCACTATCTTCTTCTTCTCTCCGGTACTTCCTTTCTTGCATCAGTCTCTTTCTTCGGTCTTCACTATGGTGGTAGCCAATCTTCATGTCTTCTTGCAAATCATATAAAATTACCCTCCTTTATTCTAATCGAGCCCTTACCTAGTAGATCTTTCACAGCCACATAACACTAATGTTCACTTGTCATCCTTGTCGTCCTAAACGGTACTTCTCGCATTACAACGACTAAACACCTTGATATATTCGTCTTTTATTGTTGTTGGTTGAGCCTTTTATTTTTTTCTTTTCTTTTATTTTCTACAACACCCTCAAGATAGATAAAAGAAAAGAAATAACGCTTGTGTACCAACAACTTGCCTCCTAAACAAGCAATCAAAGACGATGTTGTCTCAACGCACTTGTGTTGCCAAACTAGTCGCAGACTCATTACCTCCGCCGATCTCACAACCCAATAGCCAAATGTTGCTCCCCCCTTCGACGTTCGACTCTCAAAGCGGCTCCACTTACTTCAACGAAGGCGGCTCTGATACCAAATGTTGCTTCAATCCCCACTTGAAAACACACACACTTTGGAATTCTTTTTATGTATTATTGAACTAAAAAGCTATGATTACAGACTACTATCTATTCTCTAAATAGATGAAAACTCATTACTAATGTTAACAATAAAATAAGGAGAAAAATTAGGGAACACTCCACCACTACTACAATAAACTTCTACCAAGGCTAATATATTTACTCTTATAATAAAATTAACATCAAATAAACTAAATAGATCTAACTTTGTTGACTTCAACTCACGTGCACTAACACCACCTTGTTCCACCCATGCATGCATAATTCTAGTATCAGTGACTCGTGAACAACGAATTAACCCAAAAATCACCCCCTAGTCGGTTGTTCGTTTACGTCATTCTTGACTGCAATGTTTCTGTCAAAACATCCTTTTTTGTTTTCTTTCTTTTTATCTTTACATCCTTTTCTTGGTCTTACTAGTACTGTCTTCTCATTTTCTTTAGTATAAAAATTTTAAGTCACTGGTCTTTGCCTAGATTAACGGTCTCACAACAGTAATTTTCTGGCCACAGTCTTCTTCTTCTTGCCAGTTTTTCCTTTTCGGCATCAGTCTCTTTCTTTGGTATTCGCTATTATGGCTGCCGGTCTTCATCTCTTCCTACGATTCACATAAAACCACCCTCCTTTCTTATAATGGATCCCTAACCTAGGAGCTTTTTCACAGCCACAGAACACTAGTGTTCACATATTACCCCCGTCGTCCCAAACGTTACTTCGCATGACAACGACTGATCTGCAAGACCTCCATATCACTATCTGCTATTGTTGGTTGAACCCTCTATTTTTTCTTTTCCTTTTTTTTGACACCCTCTAGAAAGATAAAAGAAAATAGATCATGCTTGTACAACAACAACTTGCCTCCTAAACAAGTAGTCAAACATGGTGCTATCTCAATGCACATGTGTTGCCAAAACTAGTCACATACTAACTACCTCCGCCAATCTCGTAGCCCTATAGTCGAAGGCTGCTCTCCCCTTCGATTTTCGACTCTCAAACTAGCTCCACCGACTTTACCGAACGCGACTCTGATACCAAATATTGGTTCAAGCCCCTCTTGAAAACCACACACTTTGGAATTCTTTCTATGTATTATTAGACTCAAAAGCTATGATTACAAAGTGTTGCCTATTCTCTAGGTAGATGAAGACCCTTAAACTAGATTCTTACAAAGTATCTAGTTGTTGGTGTTGTCAATGATAATCAGAGAAGAAGAACTGAATAATTGTGTTGTATTGTTATGTCTTTACAAGCATACAAATATGGGTATAAATAGCCTATACAGATTATCTAAGAAAGGAAAAACAATCAATTAGCATTGAAATAAAATGGCTGGCAATAGCTGGAACCAGGAAATTATGCTTAAAAAGGGTTGGTTGATTTTGGCAATGTCAATGACCTGTTTTGGGAGAGGATGGAAACTGATCCCATAATTCCAATCGAATATTTCAACATTCCCCCTCAAGTTGAGTAGTGGGATTTCCAATGATCCCATAATTCCAATCGAATATTTCAACATTCCCCCTCAAGTTGAGTAGTGGGATTTCCAATACTCAACTTGCCAAGACAATGATTAAAAACTTTTCCACTGACGGCCTTTGTCAATATATGTGCGAGTTGATCTTCTGAGCGGACAAATGGAAGTTCAATAACTCCTGTTTCAAGTTTTTCCTTGATGAAGTGCCGATCTACCTCAATGTGTTTGGTGCGATCATGCTGAACCGGATTTTCTGAAATTTGAATAGCTGCTTTGTTGTCACACATGATTTTGCTGGGTTGAGTTGAGGGATACTCAATTTCTGTCAAGAGTTTCTGTATCCATAGTATCTCTGCTAGGCCTCGTGCTATTCCTCGAAATTTTGCTTCTGCGCTTGAAAGTGCCACCACCTTTTGTTTCTTACTTCTCCAAGTAACTAGATTCCCACCAACGAGGGTAAAGTAGCCGGATGTTGATCTCCTATTTCCTTTATCTCCGGCCCAATCTGCATCAGTATATATTTGGGTTTCTAGGTGTCCATGTTTCTTGAACAGAACTCCATGACCTGGTGTCCCTTTTAGATATCTGATAATTCTTCATACCGCTTCCATATGGGTTACTTGAGGTTGATGCATGAATTGACTCACAACTCCCACTGCATAGGCAATGTCGGGTCGGGTATGTGAGAGATAGATTAGTTTCCCTACTATCCGTTGATATCTTTCCTTGTCGGCCAACGTTGCATTTTCCTCCATATAAAGCTTTTGATTTACTATCATAGGAGTGTCAACAGGTTTGCAATCAATCATTCCTGTTTCTGCCAGTTGATCAAGAACGTATTTTTTTGAGAGATAAAATCCCTTGTCTTGATCTCAGCACTTCAACTCCAAGGAAGTATTTAAGTCTTCCCAGATCCTTCATTTCGAACTCTTGGAATAAGTTTGCTTTTAATCTTGTCATCTCTTTCTCATCGTTACCTGTAATTATCATATCATGAACATAAATAATTAAGCAAGTTACACGCCTATTTCTATGTTTAAGAAATAGAGTATGGTCAGAGTTACTCTGTTTGTAACCATATTTATTCATGGCTAACGTGAATCTGCCAAACCAGGCTCGAGGAGATTGTTTTAACCCGTATAACGATTTCTTCAACCGACACACTTCTTTAGGGTTGGAGTTGTCCATGAATCCAGGAGGGGTTTCTGTATAGACTTCTTCTTTAAGCTCCCCATGTAATAAAGCATTTGTTACGTCAAATTAGAGGAGGGGCCAGTCTTCATTTTTAGCTATAGAAAATAGGACTCTAATTGTGTCGATTTTGGCCACTGGAGAAAAGGTCTCGGAATAGTCAATTCCGTATGTTTGGGTGTACCCTTTTGCAACAAGCCGGGCTTTGTATCTCTCGATGGTTCCATCCGGCTTATATTTTATATTGATGACCCAACGACATCCTACTGGTTTTTTCCAGGAGGAAGGATACATTTTTCCCATATGTCATTTTTTGTTAATGCATCCATTTCAATTTTCATTGCTTTTCTCCATTTCTTAGATTCAAGGGTTTGTTCGACGGTAGCTGGAATTTCTTCAGAACATAGGGTTGTAGCAAATGCCTGGGCTTTTGGAGATAAGTTTTCGGCTGCTGTGTTTGATATCGGATATCGAGAACTTCGAGATTTCTTCTCGGGAGAGTATCTTTTTGGAGGAACTCCTCTGTTGGATCTTGGGGGTAGAGTGTATTTGTCTTGTTCAACCTGTTGTGACTCATGTTCTGTTGTATAGTTAGGAAGATCAGAATTTTCAACATGATCATGCGTTTCACAGTTAGTAGATGGATCAGAGTTAACATACTCATGAGTCTTATTGTTAGTAGATGAATCAACACTAATAGGAGAATCAGGTTCAACAGTTTGAGAATTACTTACCTCTGTGGTTAGATTGGGATGGTCATTGTTCGTGGTACCGGCTTCAGGACTAGTGGATTGTGATGTGGTTGGAGCTTCGTGAGTACTATCACCAAAGGACGGTAACCATTTTATCCAACTCAATGTGTCATCATTTTCTTTTTCCCCCTGACCATTGAATTGGGTATTATAGAAGTATTCGGTTTCAAGGAAGTCACAGTTCATTGTGGTGTACATTTGGCGTTTGTTTGGATTGTAACATCGATACCCTTGTTGGTTGACACCATAACCGACAAACACACACTTCTCAGCACATGCGTCAAGTTTGGAGCGTTCTGTTTTTGGAATGTGAACAAATACAGAACAACCAAAGATGCGGGGTTCAAGAGTAAGGGTAGATGGTGGTTTATGGAATTTAGACAGAACTTGGAGAGGGGTTTTAAAGGCAAGAGTTCTTGTTGGGAGACGGTTCACAAGATAGGTTGCTGTGACAAGCGCTTTGGTCCAGAAAGACTTTGGGACTTGGGATTCAATCATGAGTGCACGAGTGATTTCTAAAATGAGTCGGTTTTTTCATTCAGATACCCCGTTTTGTTCTGGGGTATGAGCACATGAGGTTTGATGAATTATCCCTTTTTCTTGGCAGAATTGTCTCATGAAAGTGTTAACAAATTCACCCCCATTATCGGACCTAATAATTTGTATATCGCTTTTGAATTGGGTTTTAACCATGGCACAAAAAATTGTAAATTTTGTAAAGACTTCAGATTTATTTTTTAAGAGAAAAATCCACGTCATGCGGGTGCAGTCGTCTATGAATGTTACAAAATAGCGAAAATTTTGCCCCCCTGCAACCTTTGCTGGTCCCCACACGTCCGAATGAATGAGTAAAAATGGATAATCAACCTTAGTGTTATTTGATTTGAAAGTGTGTCTATGGCTCTTAGCCAAAAAACATGTCTCACAATTCAAGACTTTATTTATTGGTAATAATTCAGGAAGTAAACGATGTAAATAACCACTAGATGGGTGTCCCATTCTTCGGTGCCATAACCAAGCTTCCCTATCTGTAGATCCATGAGCTAGCATTACGGTACCTTGTTGTGTCACTTCATCCATGTCACACCCCGACCAAAGCGGCGGAACATGCCGGGGCGCAATTAAGATTGTTCAAATGCACACGACACTATTTAAAGTGACAATATTTAATCAACTTATTCATTTCATAACATGTTCTTACAAATACAAGGAAATAAATAGTTCTTAACTAATAACCTAACGGTCCAAAATAAAGTAACGTCTTTAAATCTTCAATCAACCGATAATCAAACCTGTAGCATTGCATAAAATATGTTTTGTCAACATGTATGTTGGTGAGCAATTCCATGACTTTATTAATATAATATAAGGCAAAAATCCACAACTCAAATATGTAAAACCGTAAATAAAAGCGACAATTGAGGTATATAAATCATAAATAAATGAGGCTCCTTTCTAATTGATAAAACTACCATATTACAAGGAGGAGCGTATGATCATACTTATTGAGGATGAGGATGAGGCTAACCGATCAAAAGCAATAAACATGTAGCAATTAATCATATGAGGTATATAACATACAATTGGACAATTATTCTAAACAACACATAACCTAGAGGTTGTGGGTTGAGGATCTAGGTGTTAAATATTTTTTTTGGTTGAGTAAGTATGCTTGCTACCCCCAAAGTATAGAAGAGAAAACGGGGATGAAATCACTCACATGAAAAAAAATGGCGTTGATGAATAAACTTAGAATAAAATCCTCAAGCAAGCGAGTCCGACGGTTTAACGTGCATGTCCTAAATTGAAAGATCTTGAGTAAGTATTGAGTCTTGAAGATGAAATATAAATGGTATAAAAGTTCATAAAAATAAGGCTTGAGTTTTCGGGAGTTTTAGTTATATTTTACAAAGTGTGTTTAAATAACGTAAGTATAAAATGAGTTTTACAAGAAAACGGGTCCTTGATGTTTAGTTTTACTCAACCATTGTTAAGTTTTACATAGGGGAGTTGGTTTAGTGCTAGTGTGCACGATCCCGTTAATGTAAGCATCAAGATCCGACTTACACTCTCTTAAACCCGAGTTTGAGACTTTAATTAATAAAGAAATTCGCTTAAACCCGATCTTAGTATAAAACCAAGTTTGGTTCCGTCATACCAAAATCTTATTACTATAAATAATATAAAGTGAAACATAAGTAAAAAAAAAGTTAGGAAAGATTTTTTTTGGCGTTTTGAACGGTGACTAGCTCGTTAAGACGATAAGTTCGACTTTTACTCGGGTTTATTTTTACCCGAAACTTGGTTTGAGCTAATATATGTTCTAACACTTCCAAAATCTTAAGTAATATGAGTAATATAAAGTAAAACATAACTAAAAAGATAGGTTGAACTTTTAGTGGTTTGAACATTGACTAACTCGTTAAAACGGGTGTTCGGTTTTACTCGGTTTTTACCCGAAACTTGGGTTCAAGCCAAGATTTGTTCTAAACCTCTATATCAATCATATAATAACTAAAATGTCAAGAAAAACTCAGATCTAAAGTGTTTGATGTAACATGGTCGCTTAAAAGTTATTTAAAGTGCTTAAATGAGCGTTCGGTTTGGTTCGGTCTTTGACTCGGTATGAACCCGAGGATGGTCACCACATGTCCAAAACCTATTGAACTAAAGATAAGGTAAAATTTCCAGATCTAAACTCAAACAAGAAAGTTAAGCGAGTAAACTTTCCGAAAACGACCCAAACGGGTCTAAAATGCATAAATATGAGTTTGAATACCCACAAGCCTTAAAAAAAGATGAAAATGGTTTTGTAAACATAAAATAACTTAGAAAAACTTAAAATATCCAAAAAAACATACCCAAAATAATTTGAAATGCAAGATTCGGTTCCGTTGACTTTTTAAAGTCAAACTTAAGCAAAACTAGCTAGAACAACTTACAAGATCAAAACTTTTGGGAGAAGAAGATGAAGATGTGCAGGTGAAATGGTTGAGAATGAGTGGTATTTATAGGGAAAGATTAGGGTTTGAGGAAATGGGTAATGCGTTTGTCCGGTGGGTAAAATGGTGCACTTTGATTCTTTTATTTAAAATTAATTTTGATTTAAATAAATTATGACCAGGTATAAGACATGTTTGGAGGGTTCTAGAATAATTATGGGTTAGGTCTTGGTTGGTTTGGATGGTTAAAATATGAGTCCGGACCTTAAACGAGCTTAAACGAACCGAAAGCGTTAAAAAAAACTGATTTTGCTGAAACGAACTGTGGGTCACGCCACGACAAGTATGAAACATGATTACAACATAAAATCCATCATTTTATTAATATTCAAATATCCGAAGACCAAAACGAGTCGGGTTCACAATACAGAATAACAAATACAAAGCTAGTCGAAAATGACGAATGTCACAATCCACATAGTATAACCCTTGCCTCTCAGTATCACGCCCAATGATCTTTCCAGTCCTGATATCCTGTAGGATACAAAAGGTAGGATGCATTAAAACAACACAATTTAGTTCTTTCGTGACATGACTAATAGATAGCAATTTATGAGATAAGGTAGGAACATATAGACAATTTATAATTTCATGTTTGATGAAATTTGAATAGTCCCCCCTCCTTCTACTTGGAGAACTTCTCCATTTGCAGTACGAATCTTTGTTTTTTGTGGTTTTGACATTGAGCACATGTCAGATTTTTCAAATGTCATTGTATCGGTAGCACCACAATCAAATATCCACACATCTTTGTTGTTTTGATTTTTTGTAGCTATGTTAACCTCCCCAATATCGCAAAAAACATTTGATTCCCTTTTTAAAAAATGAGGAGGGTTTTCTATAATTTCTGAAACTTGAGATTTGGTTAATAATTCAATAACTTAGGATTGAGAAATGGAGGGTTCATATCAGTCACATTAGAATTATGGTGTGTTAAATGTAAAAGTTGAGAGAGTGAAGGGTTTGAGGTGTAATTCTCAAACCCTATACCTGTGATACCCCCTTTGTCCTCATCTTTAGTCACCGCAAAGCAGCAACCGCTCCCATGGTGGCTTCAGTCGGTGGTTTCAGGATTTCCGACTTGTTTCGGAAGTTCGGCGGTCCTTGGGGGGTCAGGGTTGTTACCGCCGCTGCTGGTAGTCCTTGGATTGCCTACGGCAGCAGCGGCCTTGCCCTCCTTCCCTTTCTTGTGTCTGTCGGCCCACCACTCCGGGTATCCCACGAGCTTGAAACACTGCTCTTTCGTATGTTTGGGCATACCATAGTGTTCACACTTCAATCTGCTCTTATCGGTTCGGGATGATGCATTTGGTTTCTGGTCTGACCGACGACCTCTTGATATGAGCCCTAACCTATCGGAGTCCGCGGTCGAGTTCAAACCCGATGCTAACCCATGTTGTATGTTCCCGAAGATCCCCTGATGTGCTGTTTGTTTGCGGACAGCGGCATATGCTGCTTCGGCAGTCGGTAATGGATCCCATCTGAGTATTTCCCTCTTAAGGGTATCATACTTTCGATCGAGAGTATTGAGAAATTGAAAAAGTTTATTTTCTGACCTGATTTTGTTGTAAGTGGTGATGTCGGAAGAACATGTCATTGGGTTTGGATCTCGCCGCTCAATTTCTCCCCAGATCCCCTGCATCATAATCCAGAATTCTTCTAACGGTAAGCCATTTTGCTTAAACTCATTTGCCTTGACATGGAGATCGAAAGTTTGAAGTTTGTCTTTTCCACTGCTCTATGTAACCGCGAGAGCCTTCCGTAGCGTTTTCGCTGTCGAGAACTCTGTTAGGTTACTTGCAAGGGCTGGTTCAATATTCTGGATCAGCCACGAGAAGACAATCAAATCGTCTTGTTCCCACTGTTCATCAATGGGTTGTGGTGGATCTTTGGTGAGATGGTTTAAAAGAGCTTTCGATTTCCCCCTATGGCGACTCGTATCATCCGAGCCCATAGAGGATAATTTTGGCTTGTGAGTTTGAGGCTGATTTTTAGGCTATCGGAGGGATTTGGGTTTGGGTTCTGGGCTGGAGTTTGAAGTCCATTTTTTAGGAGGTTGGCTATTTGGATGGCAAGGTTGTTCGTATCCTCTTCTTCTGACATTGTTTTTGGTTTTGGTAGATGATGAGCATCAATGGTTCTTTTGGATCAAGAACACTGCTCTGATACCATGTTGTCAGTGATAATCAGAGAAGAAGAAGTGAATAATTATGTTGTATTGTTATGTCTTTACAAGCATACAAATATGGGTATAAATAGCCTATACAAATTATCTAAGAAAGGAAAAAACAATCAATTAGCATTGAAATAAAATGGCTGGCAATAGCTGGAACCAGGGAATTATGCTTAAAAAGGGTTGGTTGATTTTGGCAATGTCAATGACCTATTTTGGGAGAGGATGGAAACTGATCCCATAATTCCAATCGAATATTTCAACAGTTGGTCTGGCCGGGTCACAACTGCGGGTTTATAAAATGCAATTGAATTGTTGCTACTTGTTGGAAATTTAGTCAAAAATATGTTTTCACTTATTTTGGATAGATATAATTATATGAATATGTTACTAACATAATTCTCATTTGGCACATGTGTTCAACTATGTGATAAGATCAAAACAAACTAAATTCCAAATGAACTAAGATAAATTAACCATTGATGCTGGAATTCGTGTGGTTGAGACTTAAAATTGTACGCCTTCCTACATATATTCAAATCAGTACAAAGGCAAGTATATATTCTATTTTGAGGGAAAAAGATAAGGAAAAGATGGACTATGCCACATGGCCGCTACAAATAGAGGAAAAGTCTTATGCGAGTGATACCAATCGGGCACACTTGGAAAAAAGGAATCATCAGCTACTAATACAGCTGAATCAAAGGAAAAGAAGTGAAAAAGCGGAAAGAAGTCAATGTGAGAAAGCAAAAAAGGTAACGACGCGACCGGAGGAGGGAGAAGTACGATTTTGGGGCTATGGTGCAGTGATTTGCTAGTTAACTATGCACTGTCGAGTTAACTATGCATTATCTTTTAGATTTATTAATAGACTATCTTTTAGGTTTCTAGTGCAATATCTAAGCAATAAAATCGAACTTAATTGTGCATTAATTCCACTAATTACATATTACATGTGTATCGATAGACTATTGACATCCATAATTTCTATAATATCTACTAGGCATATGTGGTTTGCTGAGAACACCTTTAAGTAACATGTTTGTTACACTGTGTTGTTACATGTTTCAACCATCACACTTGGGAAATTTTCCAGCATTTTTGAATCTATACACTCTTGCGTCTGACATTGTTTCAGGTGCTAAAATATCCTGATAATACAATCTGCTTAGTTTATTTTACCATGAGAGATAAACCTATTCACTTGGATGACTCAAAATTTGTTTTAATGGAGTAGTATTGAATAGAAATCCTTAGCCAAACCTACATCTTTATAATAATTTTCAACTTGTTATCATTTTGTATTGGTTAAATTTCAATTGGTTTTATTTTTCATCTCAAGGCTGTATTGTAATCCAAATATTTGAATGGTGTTCCTACACTACTCGACAAGTGGTTCCAATTACACCGGTCGATAACATTAAAAAAAACCTCAGCTTGCATGTAGTTTTCATAACATACTACTAAAAAATTCAACCAAGATGTAGACAAGTAATGCAAAAGTTTATATATATAATCTTAAAATTTAGTAGGGAAATGAAACTTAAATAATCTAGTTTCGCGAACTGAAAATCCATAAGAAATATGAAATGTCTAGATTTCAAGGTCATCCAACGAGATCTTGTTATTGTTTGGAGTCAGCGACTTTAGTTTCTGAAATAAAAACAAACAAATCTGCTATCAATATATTATTCGATCATTTTCATCCAAAAGATAAATAAAAATCACAGACTACCTCAACAAACTGGGTCGGGTCATCAAGACTAGATGAACCTAGAATAATTTCTCTTCTTAATTTTGTACTCAACTCGTGACAAACCCGCAGCTGAAAGAAATTGGAAACGTTAAAAAAGTTATCAGTAAACTATTATTTACAGAAAAAGGATAATTATTCTCACCTCTGATCTAGTTGCTCCACCAACAATAAAAATAAAAATACGTTTACCCATCTTCTTTAACTCACTGTTTGTACGAGTTAGACTTGAATCACTGCATAAAGTTCACTTCTCCATTAGAAACACTAAATAATGACCAAAATCAGCATACATTGAGTTCATTCATAGCCAGTATTATGTTAAAAATGACCCGCCTAAGAACCTATAGGGTTCTATGTAGAATGCTATATATTACAAGAATACACGAAACAAAATGAAAATTCGTATTTTTATAAGCTTATATGTTATTAAAATGTAAGAAAATTAAAGAAATAAAATATTTATTCACGAATGCTAAAGGTGAAAAATAGAATTGAAAATTTTGCATTAATATATATAATCTACACATGTGTAAGTCATGTTTAGGTTATACTACTAACACATAACTTACGCATGTTTACGAAAAAATTTAAACATTTTAAAAATGTATGAACATATTAGTTTGATGGTTTTTATAAACACATTTTTATGTAAAGTATAAAATGCAAGGAATATAAAATAATTATCAAAAAAATACTAAATTATGAAGTTTGTTGTTTTGTTCTAGCAATAAGTTAGTAATCTGTAATGAACATTATCCTATATAAATAAAATAAGTAAATTATAAAAATGGTTTATTTCATACCCCTCGCTCTTGTTTTGAAAACCATGTGCATTACAGTCAATTTATTTAGTAAACAGTACAAAGATTAGAGGAGAACGTTGACATTTCAATATTACTAGTTCTGAAATAAAAAGGCATCTACACACTACACATGTATATACGTATATATGGATACCTTGAATAGCCATCACTAGAACTAGCCTTTCTTGATGGTTTGGAACTCACTGGTCGACCACCGGTATCATGTACACTTGGTGACACAGAATGTGAATCACCATAACTAGTTGGAATTGGGTCATTCATGCATGGATATTCATTCATTGGAAGTTTGTTTTTGCTAAGTTTTTCAATCAGTTCCTGTGGAAAAATTATAAAATAATCTTTTGTATAATATCATACGACATGCTTATTTGGAAAATAGTTTGTCACACTATACCTCAATCATGGGATGAAAGTGTGATAACTGCATTGCTGATTCTTCACCAGGACTATCTTTTCTAAGACCATGCTTCTTCTTCTAGATCAATATTACAATATTTATATTTAACAAATCATATAATTAGAGGTGCTAGTTTTGACTCACTTATCTAGGTTATACTTTGGCCCTAACATGACTAGATGAAATTTGAGAGTTAGCTAGAATCCAAATAGGCTGAAAGGGTTGAATTGTTTGGAATGTTATTCAAAGTGAATTCAAATCAAATAAAATCTTGTTTTTTTTCATAAATTAGATAATTAATATAACTATATCTTTTAAGTGTTACGTGGCGGGACCCCGTCACTTTTTCCACACACAATGCTGCATTACTTTGACATTTAGGACTGGCTTGTCGGAAACCATTGAAGACTTGTGAGGAAACTCTAAAATAGTAAACTTTAGTGGCCAGAATCGAAAAATACATCATGGGAGGCCGGTCATTTTTCCCATCACACGCAACACCGTGTTATTTTGGTTATTTTCGTTTCGACTCATTAAAAATCGTAAAAGAAAAGTTTGGTGGCAAAACTCTTAGATATTACACTTTGGTGGTCAGAAAAATAAAACTTCAGTATAAATAGTTTGATGACCAAACGCTAATATCATAAACTTGATGGTAAAATTTCAAGTATTGGTGGCCTAACCATATATTACTATAAATCTAGTGGGCAAACTTGGCTAAACAAAACGTCACTACGAATAGTCCGATTGCCAAACTATAACATCCAAACTTTTTATGGCCAAAAATCAAGAAAACTAAAGTACACTATTCCTTTGTGAAAACATAACTTAAAAAAAACTAAGTCCATAAAATTTGTGGCAAAATAATAAAAATCTAAACTATAGTGGTTAACCTTTAAAAGCCACAAACAATACTATTCCTTAAGTTTTGTTTTGGCAAAACTCTAAGATACTACACTTTAGTGGTCAAAAAATAAAACTTCAATATAAATAGTTTGATGGCCAAACTCTAATATCCTAAACTTTGGTGACCTAACCGTATATTACTAAAAATCTAGTGGGCAAACTTGGCTAAACAAAACGTCACTACGAATAGTCCAGTGGCCAAACTATAATATCCAAACTTTTTATGGTAGAAATCAAGAAAACTAAAGTACACTATTACTTTGTGAAAACATAGCTTAAAAAAACTAAGTCCATAAAATTTGTGGCAAAATAATAAAAATCTAAACTATAGTGGCTAACCTTTAAAAGCCAAAACAATACTGTTCCTAAAGTTTTGTTTTAAACTATATAGTAATGGTTTAGTATTTTAATCGTATTAAAACGATATAAAAAGTTTAAATATACAATAAAAGAGAAGATAGAAAAGTGATTGTAGGCCAAACAAAGCTAACCCATTTTTACCCAAACTCGAATGCGCTAAATCTGCCCATTATGAAGGTCTTAGTCCTAATTGTTGACATATTAAATGAGTTAATAATGATGGAACCAAGAAGTTAAAGATGAATTTGTCTAACCAAAGCAAATTCATAGAGATAATATTCGTGCATTTGATAAGTACGTTTATCTTGGTATGAAGGAGATTTATAAGAATGGATTATTGAATGTTTAACCTAAAGTTAGGATTATTATTATTATGTATGTATTGTTATGGGTTTGGGTCAAAACAATTAGAGGGTTGGTTAAAGAACATATTAACTAGTATTACCTATTGATATTATTAGTGGTTGTCTTGTATGTTATTTTGTGAGTATTAGTTAGTTATAGATAATTGTATTTCATTAGTTATCTTCTTTGTGTGTATTATTTATAGGATTCATATCCTGTTTAAATGATAATGAGGTATCTCACCTGGTATCACCCTAACCCTACCATCCTCTTTATCGACTGTTTTCGAACCATCATCGTATTTTTGTACTTCCATGCCCGGCAAGCTTGATCATCTTTCTTACACCTCATACCTCATTTAACATTCACAAACATCCAACACATGATCTGTGAGCTCGATGGAGTTAAAGTTTCCTACTCTTCATAGGTAAAATTATTTATACTCCATGATAGAATATGATGTCCTCCATCACATCGGTGGTTCGTTGGTCCCTGCCAAAACTATTGTTGAATATTCTACTTGGGAGAAGACTAATGTAGCGGTCCTGTAATGAATTGATGGGACTCTTACGCATGATCTCCTTGTCTAGTTTCTTACTAATAAATCCACCACTTATGAAACATAACAATTAGTCAAAAATAAGTTTTTAAAGAATAAAGGCTCTCAAGTCGCAAGCCTTCAATACGAGTTCACGAACTTAACTTTTCAAGTCGTGCCTTCTCTCGAAAATTATTTCCAACATCTCAAGACTTCATGGATCAACTATCTAACATTGATTGCCTGGTTAATGAATAAAAATAAGTTCTTTAACTCGTTCATGGGATACCTCAGGAGCATGACATTGTGGCTTTCTACCTCAACCAAACCCACTCTTTTTGGGAGAATGTTTGCAATTTGTTATATATAGTATTACAATGCTAAACCACTTAGGAGACCATCACCCCTTACCTATCATGATTTTTGCCATAACCAAACCCTTATTCCTTTTATAGTCGATAGAAACAACCAACAAACTATGGCCTAGGTCCCAGCCACACAACACGACTCAACTCAAACCCTTAGGATTCTATGAAGACCTGCAAGCCCACTAGGTGAGTGTCTAGACCACCGTAACCATGTTAATATCAGGTGCAAATTCCATCGTATGGCATTCCTTTTCCATACTAGACCCACCTCCTTACTTAGCTCCTTCTACTTGTTCATATCCTATCGAAGGTTAGGCTCAACCTTGGTAGCACAACACCCATTTGGCCTTGTAGATCTAACAACATATCCCATCCTTTGCACTCGCCCTAGGCCTATGTCATTGATGTTGATACGTTAGAACCCAATCAGTAAGCAGATGATATTCAAGCATTCACCATGGAATCAAGGGATGATTAGTGGTATATCGATATACGGGTATCTTCTCATATCACCTTCGCTTAAGGTAACTCTCTATATATTCTTTGTATTCAACAATAACTTCAATATTTGTACGCTTAGTTTTTGGATTGGGAACCGCTACGATTCACACACCATCTTAACCATTACAAATTTAATATGTTCTTTTCAACCCTAATATAATAAAAAATATATTTATCTTCTCAACTATTCAGTATTGATAACAATACTTTTATTGAATTTGTCCCTTTGGGCCTATTTATGAAGGATTCCAAGGGTGTCATGATCCTAAGTCGACATAATAGCTCAAGCGGCCTTTACCCGCTCACCACCAATGCTTTCGCCAATAATTGTTTTACTTCTACTGAAGATTCTAAGTTTTGGCACAATCTACTTGGACGCCCAGGTCAACCCATCGTGGAATTTCTTTGTTCAAAGAACTTTATTTGCAATAAGTTAAATTCTTGGTTTCTTTTTTCATTTGTGTCAGTCATACAAACATAAAAGTATGTTTGTTTTATGTTGTTACTTGAACATTGTTATCATTTGCTATGTTACATTGTGCTTGACCGATAACTTCACCTATTTTAAGTCATACCGATTATATACAGTACATGGTGATTGACCGATAACTTCACCTATTACCGATAACTTCACCTATTACCGATAACCTCATCTAACACACATGGGTGCATTATCCTTAAATCTGATAAATTTATCAAATTCTCTCATTTTCATATATTGAACCCAATATCAACGTCAACTTTTGAGGTTTTCAGCAAAACAGGAACTACGAGGGAATGATTCTTTATTTAAATGAAATCGTGTTTAATTTACTCACCCATGGCTCTCCTCATCCTTGTTTAGGGTAAAAGCCTTATAAACAGCTTCCTACCTCCAAAACATTCTTTTTATAGAACTTCTTCAATACCGAAACCCCACGTCCATTCTTTATGAAACAAACCTCTCTTACGATTACCCACGCGTGTTTAGTTGCCTATGATATCAAAGCACACCTTCCACTCGTCCCATTAAGCTTGCCAAACGATCCACCCCATGCATTTTTCTAGGATATCCAACACACTTTCGAGGCTACTCGTTTCCGTACTATATTTGATGAGACCTAATTCCTATACAATCCCCCCACCAAACCCATACCAGATCACATATTCTTGGACCCATCTCCTATTATATTCACTCAACTTAAAACCAAGCCCAATACTAAGCCCAATAACATGCCTCTACAGCCTATCACATCGTCTCCCACACCTTCTAGTCCAACACGACATTCTAACCAAACACCGCCTATTAACCCACATCCAACTCCAAGATCACCAGCCATCCTTCACCAGTCCTTGCACCCTGCTACATATATTCCAACACCCCTTTTGAACTCTCTCATAATGACCACCCGCACACCTCCACACATTCATTTATAACCTCAACTAAACCTCCGCCCCTCCCAATGACCACCTCATATCACCTTATTTAAATCTAATCATAATTTGGAATTTCTAAACCTCATATTCCACTAAATCTGAACAGTAAAACTCTACATATCTAGCACTATACCTAAATCACATCTTTCGAAGTTATAGATCCAAACTGGATGCCTGGCATGACAAATGAACATGAAGAACTGCTTGCAAATTATACTTAGAAACTTGTACTCAGACCCAAAAATTCTCTGACCATTCAATGTATGTGGCTATTCAAACATAGGTTCCATGTTGATTGTATGTTTAAAATGATACAAAGCATGACTTTGGCTAATCAAAAATGCACCTCACCAGTCTTTGCACCCTACTAGACTTATTCCACCATCCCCTTTGAACTCTCTCACAAAGACCACTCGCACACCTCCACGCATTCATCTATAACCTCAACTAACCCTCTGCCCCTTTAAATAATGTCTTTCTATCACCCGATGTAAATCTGATCATAATTTGGGATCTTCAAACCTCGTTTTCCACTAAATTTGAATTATGAAACCTCTACGTTTCTTCACTTTGCCTAAATCACATCTTTTGGACTCATAGATCCAAATTGGATGCTTGCCATGAAAAATGAAAATGAAGCACTATTGGCAAATTATACTTAGAAACTTGTACTGAGATCCATAAATGCTCCTACCATTTATTGTATGTGGTTATTCAAACACAAGTTCCATGCTGATAATGATACAAAGCATGACTATGGTTAATCATAAATGTCTAATCGTGTGTGTGGATTGTAAGGAGATGTTTAGTCCCTTCATTAAACTAACAATCGTACGCATCGTCCTAAGCTTAGCGACTTCTAATCCGTAGCCTATTCACCAATAGAACGTCAAACATGCTTTCCTCCATGAACAATAAACTCTTTATATGTCTCAACCACTAGAGTTTGTTAGCTCCAAACATCCTAAATATGTCTACAAACGTAACAAATCTCTTTATGATTTAAAACATGTACATGCTTGGTATCAAAGTTTTGCAACTCATATCACCAAATGTGGTTTTTAGAAGAGCATTCATTACATATCTCTCTTAATATATCATAATGGTAATGAAATGACCTACTTACTTTTGTATATGGATGACATTAACCTCACGGCCTCTGATAACTCTCTCTCACGCAACATATCAATCTCCATATCCTCCGATTCAAAATGATGGATCTTGAACCTTTACATCACCTTCTTGGTCTTTAAGTTCAAAATCAAAAGAAAAAATTGTTCTTATCTCAAATTACATATGCTACCGATATGCTAACACAGGCTCATATGTCTAATTGCAAGCATGTTAGCACTATGCTTAAGGGTGGCTCCAATCTTATTACCACCACTGGCTCCCATTCTTTGAAGATTCTCGATACATGAGTTAACATGTGCCGACAATATCTAACCATTACTCGACCGGTTATCTTATGTGTTTTAAAAAATGTCTCTTCATGCATGCACCACAAGAACCACACTTTCAGTTACTTAAAAATGGATCCTATGTGCATCAACTGAGACACCTTATCACAGTCCTCTAATATCTCCCTCTCCATCCACAAAGTTCATAACATATTCGGATGCGGATTGGGGTGGTGTCCCGACTCTCGTTGGTCTGCTTCAGGATATTGTGTCTACGTGGGTGGAAATTTAATTTCTTGGTAATCATAAAGGTAACCTATGATTTATTGATGTAGTGCTAAAGCTGAGTATAGAGGAGTCACTAATAATATTGTCAAAATCAGTTATATGTGTAACCTTTTTCTCGAACTTCATATTATCTGTTTGAGAATTCAACTCAACATCTACGAACCAAACACATCAAGCTGGACATTCATTTCTTTTCAGAAAAGGTTCACTAGGTGCTATTAAAGTGTTACTTGTTTCTACAGATTATCATTATACAGAAATTTTCACTAAAGGGCTACCAAACATATCTTTCAACATTTCACGTCCGTTTACGGGGAGATGTTAACCAATAATATCTATTGCTATTATTGGTGATTATGTTGTGAATATTTAGTTAGTTATAGATGATTGTATTTCCTTAGTTATCTCCTTTGTATTTATTATTTACAGTATTTATATCCTATGTAAACGAAAATGATAATTTGAGAACTTCACACAAGATAGCTATGGTGGTTATAAGATTATGCTAACCGAATGGGTTTAACCCTTTGGTAGTGTCGGTTCAATGTGTGTATAAAGGGTTATGTGTAAAAAATGAATTTAACAGAAAGATATTTTCGTCGCAATAGGTTTTAGAGACCAATTTTCATTGTAATAGGTAAAAAAATATTTCGTCGCAAAAAGTCTTTTTTCTTGTAGCGACAATTAATGTTTATGTCGTTTCATTGTTCTTAATCCATATCATTCTGTCCAACCATATCAATTCTCAATGAAGACATATTCGTTTGTTCAACCTGTGAATCAAAATGGCTTCTGTGATATCTAACAATAGTTTAATCATTTTAGGAGGAAGTATTTGAGTTAAAAAAAATTGCTTGTTAGCAAAGTTAGGAGTAGTATATATACAAGTCATAGTGAAAAGTTTTTTGTGGTTTTCAATGAGTATTTTAGAAAGAGCCTTGACTTGATATAGTCACAAATATGTTGATTGTGTTTGAGAATTGCTTAATCCAGTTACGTCCAATCCATTTAACCACCTACACATTGAATCATGTATATATATACCTTATAATGAAATTTCAGGGAAAAGGCACTAGTGGAGGGCTTCATTATAACATGTGCTGCCCGGAGAAATCTCATATTGTAAACAGCATTCATATCATCAGGATATAAGTTTGATAACTGAAATGCCAAAAAATGCCCATTAATTAATTTAGACAAAGTAAATTCACAAGTTAACTCATGAATAAAATCTAAATAAGTTTTTTTTATATATCTTAATATTAAGTATTCCTACGGACCGAGTTATATCCAAAATAAAGCAATATTTACCTCCATTAACTTTGTAAGTTTGTCACTCTCAAACTCTTTGGGATGAGTTGCTACATAGATCATCAACAATCTCACCTTGCATTCATTTGTTAAACCCTGCATGAATAGGCAACCTTATGAAGTAAGAATTTGCACAAGTAAAACACACATATAAATAATGCTCATGCGTTAGCAGCATTTTCCCACCCTTTGTTGTTTAAGAAACTTAATGACATCCTTCGTTCCTGCATCTCCAAAAACAAGATCCCGCTCTAGTTTTCCCACATCGTTAACTCCTTTCTCTTGACGAATGCTGTGAATCTTTGCAGCAATCTGTTTCAACCAAACCAGTATAATAGCAAATTAAAATGCATAACTTAGTCACAACTTTATCTCTATCAAGTTCCTAAAGAAAGGTGTGAACTAACCTCATGAACACTTTTGTTCCCATCTATTTCTAGAAAATCATGACACAAGGCATCATTGGTCCATTCATGAATGATAGGTGCAATCTACAAAGGAAACATCTATTAGAGGACACAAAAATTAGGCTGCAAATTGATTAAATTAAACTACTTTAACTTAATATATGTTTCATTAGAAAAAAACAACTAACTTATTCAGCATAAGAAAAAACCTGATCTATTGATCTATCTAGGATGAGCAACTCGCATGTTTCAGTTTGTGGAAAATTGTTGAGAGTTTTATATTTCATAAGACAATTCCAAACAGCAGTAGCAAGTTTTGAAGGCAACATATCACAAAATGTTGTCTTTGTGGTGGATTTGGCAGCTCGGTAACGTACAAGTGGGAACTCCTGAGAAACAAAAGCATATAAGCTTGTTAAAGACCAACAATGTTGGCATTCGCATAATATTTCTTATCTAAGTGTTAGATATGTAAATTTCACATGTGAACTAATTGGTGTAATATGGATGTAAGTCCGGGTCATTAGAATAAGAAACAGGTTAAGTGTATAGCCATAACCCGACTGTTAGTTGGCGCCAAATGACTGCCATTTGGCAATTAATTAACCGCCACAACCTACGGGTATAAATAACCGTGTAATCTCAACATTTGTATTTGTAAATGTATGTGTGTTTAAAAGGTAAATTCTTTACAAGTGTGTTTCTCTCTTTGTGTTACTCCGTGAATGTGTGAATGCAAGAAACAAGACACATGTATCTAGTGTATTTCCACTCTTAACAGAGATATAGGTGGGTAATTATACTTCTATGCCAAAATATAGAGAGATGATGTATGAATATTTAAAAAGTACAAGGAAGTGAAAGAGAATTATGTACGTACCGACATTGAAACAAAAACAGTTGCAATACGATTGGCCATTGCTGCAAGATATTCATCTCCTTTTGGATGAATTTCTTCATCCCCATAAAGATCTTCTAAGGCCTTACCATGATCAGTGATGAAACACTGTATGTCAATCACAACAACAAATAATTAACTATAGTAAAGATTATTAATTAAATAACAAAAGTAATTTTATCTATAGTATATAATAAATAAGGCTTTTTTAAGGACAAATGTCATTTTTCCATGCCTTCTCAATCATTATTTTTCACTCTTTCCTATTAAATAATGAGACACGTATCACTCTCTAGTTAAGACTGTTTGGTAGCAGATCATTAATAGTTTATCCCTTAATGATTTATAATTTCTTAATAGTTAAAATGTGTGTAACCTTAAGTCTAAATGGTTAATATATAACATCTGAATGATTAATTTTTAATTAACCATTCAGACTTACGATTGTCTTTTAACAATAAAATGCCTATAAACCATTAAGAGGTTACTTCTTAATTATAAAAGGTTTGAATACAAAATTTTGTTTATCATGATCAATTAAATTGTTCAATCGTTTTATGTTTTATATATTATCGGTATATTTTTTTCAACTCATATAATATACGAGTTTTCTAAGCTATATAAAATTAGTTACATGTAATGAAATTATAAAATTAGTTACATGTAATGAAATTAATGTGAATTGCACTTTTGTTAAGATAGTATATGAGTGGTTGTTTGGTTTATTATTTATTTTTAAAGTTAAATTTTTGTCTGGTTTTATATTAGGAATACATTTCTATGTACGGTTTGTTTCTTAAAAGCATTGTATTTTTCATTGATTTTGGTTTAAACCACTAATTTCAAATTAATAATTTTGGTTGAAAGCATACATTTTAATTAAAAAGCACTAACTTTTCTTTAATTTTTTATTGAATTTTTTTATACTTTTAAGATATCATTGTGAGAAACATTAGGTCTTGCAAATCTAAAACCTACTTCTTTTAATATAATTAGATTCAATTAATGATGATACACTTAAGGATTATTAGGTCTTGCTTCTAAAATTAGGGATCCTATAACGATGAAGATATAATCCTTTATTCAATTGAATGGTACGCTTGAAATTCATTAGCATGATTTTCGATTGTACCTATAAAATAAATTTTGAAAATTTTATTTACTAAAAGTTACAACTAAAATAATAATTTATGATGTATATAATGTCATATTAGATATTTATTTGATATACTTTTTCCCTGTGTAAAGTAAATTATTATTTATTTATGAATTATTTTAAACACTTATGAATGATATAATTATATTCCCACCAACCGTATAGTATACATATACGTATACATATACGTATACATATACTAACCTTTTGTATGTGTATACATGTAACTATGTATGTATATATGTATGTATGTACGCAAGTATGTACGTATACCTGGCTATCAACGACAATGTACTCCAAGTTAATCTGCAAGTTATAAAATTCCTTAAGAATTAGTTAAGTTAATATGAGAATTTACTTATAATACCATTTGAAATATGATTTAACCTCCTTCATGACACGCAACCGAGATTTTATTCTTGACTCTGATGTGATATAAGCAATCAATTCTTGTGGAGCGGGTGAGCTAAAGAAAACGTAGGCACTGAAGAATTGAAGGAGAATGAAAGTTAATACCAAGTAAGGTTTATGTACAATATTTTGCACTGTGTACTCATGTATTTAAGTACAAATGAATATACATATATATACACACACATAGAATAGCTAATATCTCTACAAAAGAAAATTTTATAAAAAATATAGTAACCAATTTGAAACGACATACATATGCATGAGGGTTTAATGAGAGATAATATTTACCTTTATTTACAAAAGTAGATTCGAGACACTCATAATAAGACAAGTATATTATGTGATAATAACAACTACCTTTAATAATCATCACACTATTTCACATCTAGGCACATAACAACACCTCAATTTGATAACTCCTTACTATTTTTAATCAAAATATAATTTTCAAATCTCAACGAACACAACATGTAATTCGATGTTCTCGTAACAACTACTTTAAAAAAAATAATCATGACAGCACGTTGTTGCAACATTTTTAAAACAATTACATCTTATCAAAAGTAAAGTCATATTTTACACATAATAAATACTAAGAAATGTTTGATTATATGATATAAATTATTTTAAGGAATAATAAAGCAAATAAAAATTGTCTTAAGTTTAATAAATTGGTTACTTTTATTACTTAGGGAATTAGGTATATATACTCATGTGAGTATGACTATGAACTAAGACCACATCACCTCTCATTGTTCATCACTCACGAATGAGAGGAATGGTGTGTTATTGTGTGTGAGTGTAATATATAACTACACCTATGTGTACATATATATGAAATGTGTGAGTGATATTGTTTTTTACTCGTATCTGCGAGCTCACTCACAACCCCTTTAATGAAGTATACCTATAACCATTATATTAATCTGATTAGAGATTGTTTCCTATGCTTTTATAACAAGTTTTGTTTTGTATTTGACCATCTCTCTTTTTATATATGTAAACATCCATTTAAAAAGAATAATTTTTCACGTACTTCCTGTAAAGTGGTTTTTTTCCAGCCATGTCAGCTAATAGTGTGAAAACACTGCATAATAAAAAGAAGAAAAAAGAAATTCATTATAAATGCATAACTATTATCGTGGTATGATAATATATTAACAACAATAACAATTATAGTAATAATAGTAATGATAATAGTATTAATAATAATAATAATAATAATAATAATAACAATAATAAATAGATAAATAATATATAATTACTTCTCTTTTGTTGGCTGGATGTAATATACGGCATCCGATTTGGTCTGTGGCTGTCTTTGTTTGTTTATATCTTCCACCACTACAGAAACAAATCAAAAAAGTAAATATATCATTTCACCTCTACCAGCAATCATGATAACTTACACCATGTTCAAATGCCAAAACACCCCTATAATTGCTAGAAATAAACATATATACACAGTAGACAAAGATGAACCTGTATATTAGATTAACAAAAAAGGAAATCTAAAGAGTGGACTTATTTGTATCTTACATGAAATTCCCCCTTCTGTTAATTCTGTCATTTTGCATAAGTTTGACATAATTTTAAGAGTACCTTTGTCCAATAGGAGTACCTAAAAAGTTAAGTGTCAATACTAATTACAAAATAAACACAAATGGGGATAACGGTAGATCAAAAACGACGGATCCAAGAAACTATACCTTCCGGTTTGATTTTGAGTCGGGTTTTACTGCTGATCCAATCATTTCAAACAATAATCCTGTACGTACAATGTGTAATATATGATGTAAGTATCTTTTAATACAGGAAGAGGTTATACACGCGCGCACAAGCGCGCTCATTGTATAAGTCCTCATTAATTAACATGATTACAAGTGCTAATAAACAGAAATTATAGAGAAATATAGGAGCCAAGTTGTAGATAATTGAAAAACTCACGATGACGACTAACTTCTCTGAAATTTTGATGTTTGTTTCCTCCAAGGGAAGGCGAATCACAATCCGAAATCGACATATTTGTTGAAAATGCAAAGTGATTGAATTGATAGGAGAGATGAAGAAGAGAATGGTGTTGAATTAAAGGGGTGGAAATGGTGGCAGACCAGTGGGTCATTTGAAACTTACATGAAATTTCCTATATGTTCGTCTTTTAGAAAAACGGTGTTGCTCTTTCATACGTAAATAACGAGTCAATTATTGTTTCAAATTTAATATTTTTGTTTTAAGATAACTAGAAATTAAGTCGGCATGATGCGACGCGTTTGTGAACTTTATCATATACGTTACGTGGTTAACTTCGTAAATGAAATGTATGAAATTGTGGCTACTCGGTTCTGGAGATCAAAACATAAATATAAAACTAGTTATATAATGATACCAATGTTCTTTGGTAGGTATCAATTTCATTTTTCATGGTACTAGTTATAAGCTACCATCGATCGATATAACGTACGACATCTAAAATCCATTTTAACAAAACTTATAATATGATTCTAAGAAAAATTTAAACATAATCATAAACTAGTTTTTATTAATTAACAGAGTATTGTTATTGAATAAACATCATATTACTAAAAAAGTTAAAAGGGTATATTATATACGCTATAGAAGGTCAAGTTATAAGTTAGAAACTACTAAGGGTTTAGTCACAAATATTGGTATTAATTTAGTATTAACATAAATACTAGTTGTATTTTCATATTGCGATATGCGCGATTAATTCTTTCTTAAATAACTAATTCAAGTATGGGTATGTTGGTTCAGATTTTATAACTCATTGTGGTTGTGAATAGTGTAGATTTAAAGTAAAATCATAGCACGAAATCACATTGACATCACGAACGCCACACCAAACAATGAGATAGATTTAATTTATCATCACCATTTGTTCATGGATTAGAAGTCAATAATCACTGTTATTTACATCCTAAATTTTACATATAGGATAACATTATCAAGTAGAGTCACTGATCATATTTAGAGGCTCAACAATCAAACTCGATGTGGCTGCAAACCAAGGTCTCAATAGAGCTAAAGCTCAACATCATCGACCCGGGTAACAAAGTCTCAGGTAAGCGTCAACCAACCATCATCGACATCAAGAAAATATTAAAAGACCATCGGTATCCACCCAAAAAACCAGATCTAAAAACCCTAAGACCACGCCAAAACGATACAGGTAGCCAACTACGCCATGAACAGACAGAGACAGTTCATCGAACCACGTCAAAGCCAAAAAAGGAGGCAGCGTGTAAGCAGACACACCGCCATCACCATCATCATAAAAAAAATCAGATCTGAGATCGATCTAACATCAAACAGACACACCGCCATCGCCACCATCAGAAACAAAATCAGATCTAAGACTAATCTAACATCGAACCATTGATAGGAGGCCGAAATGCAACCGACCACAAAGGCGTCAACATCAACGCCATCCCTGGCGACAACAAAAACAAGGATGCCGGGAAAACAGAACCTATCGTCTCCTCCTTCTCAGGCCGGCAACGAACAACGGCGCAACCCTCAATCACCAATTCCACTGCCATGGCCATAACAGAGAGACACTAGAAGTAGGTGGCGGTAGAACAGACACATGAGGCGGTGACGAAGGCAAACAACAGCCGTGAACGGCCGACAGGCCACCAGAAAAGGCCGAAGAATGAGTCTGAAACTTTGAGGTACAAATGAAAGCAAAAAAACCCATTTAAACACTATGCACCTAATAAAGATTATACCCCCAAGCCTCACAACTTGTATCGTTAAAGCTTAGATTCCGAAACTACCCCTGAACTACTATTCATTGCGTGACACACGAGGCGCCGAAGACGGAAAATAACGGTCGTGAATGGCCGACCGGCCACCACCAAAGGCCGAAGAATGGGGTCTGCAACTCTAAGGTACAAATGAAAGCAAGAAACCCTTTTAAACACTATGCATGCAATAAAGATTGTACTCCAAGCCTCACAACTTATATCGTTAAAGCTGAAATTCCAAAACTACCCCTAAATGACTATTAATCGCGTTTCTTTATCCATATATAGGAGAATTAACGTAAGTGTTGAAGTGGTAGTTAGTGACATATGTCACACATGTCAATAATTATAACTCAGTTTAATAAATTTTTAATTGAAACTTAGATAAAAAGTAGTAAGTCAACATAGTATATTTAAAGACTATATATATAGAAAATTTTAAATTGCAAGTGTTTTTTGTGTGTAAAGTGTACAAACTGTAGATTAAATTATCATTCAAGAACACGTAATAATCGCAAGAAGAGAAGCAAATATGGAACAATCACGCAAGAATACTTCATGCGTAATAATGTCATCTTTGCGTAATAATTTCATAAATACGTAATTAATTTTAACACTTGCATTATAATTAATTTTAACACTACGCACAGATGAAACACTATGCAAATGAACTCTAACATATATATATATATATATATATATATATATATATATATATATATATATATATATATATATGTGTATATATATATATATATATGTGTGTGTGTGTGTGTATAAAGTTAAATAATATTAAAATAAATAAAAACTTTAAAAGTGAAACAAATTAATGTGTTGTGTGAATGTTAAAGTTCTCCCAAAAATTAGAATAGAAAAAAAAAACAAAAAAGTGGGTTTGAAAATTCAAACAAGGCTTAAAAATAATGGAGAGAAAAGACACGTGGCTTGTAATTGTTATGTCCAAAAGAATCAAAAACATAAATGATGAACAAAAAGTGATTAAACTCAATCAAAATATGACGAAGGGTTTTAATTAGGGTATGAAAAGGATCTAAATCTTAAATCAAATCCAAATTGTTTGAAATTTCGATGTAAAAATATTAGAAAATTCGGATATTCAAAATTTTAAATATTTGAAAATTTTTAATTTAGTTTAGTTTTTTTCGAAGATTTCGGATAGTTTGAATATATTATATTTAAAATATTTTACTAAATACTATTAAATAATAAATACTTCTTAGAAGTCCTGGATATTTCGGTTATTTGTATAAAAATATTGGATATTAAAATAACCTTTTTAACCAATCAATTTTATAATAATTTAAACAATCAAATTAATTTCTCTCTCTTATTATAAATCAATTTTATTAATTGTTAAATATTTTTCTCTCATCTAGATTTTTTAAAATCAATCTTTTTAAAAATAGTTTTTATTAAAAAAAATAAATAAAACATTGTTTAAGTAAATACAAATAAAAATTTTTATATAATATGAAACAGTGTTGTAAAATCGCTAGGCACTAGTCGGGCGGTGAGGTGGGGATTAGTGATTAACTGAGATTAATCGGGATTAATCGAATAAGACTTTTGTGTATAATTTTGCAAATTTATATATACATTTATACTTTTTTATGAAAAATTTATAAGTTTGGGGGATAATTTGTAAACTGATGAATATTATGTAACACTCGGTTATTTATTTATTTTGAAGCCGACGAGTGAAGAAAAAGAAATAAAGTCCAAAGTCGAGGGACCAAACTCGCCACCGAGAGAAAGTCGAGTGTGGCGGTATTTAAAGGGAGAGGGCATCCATAACCCTCTCCCCACACTCATTTTCAGTCAAACACAAGAGGAGAAGAGAGAAAGGGAGAAAAGAGGAAGAAAAGTTGGTTCGGGTTGGTTCGAGTGAGCAAAATCGTTGAGTAGCTAGTCCAATCGAAGTCCTTCTTGTTGTAATCATTTGTGTGAGTTCTAGGACCCCTCATTTACTTGTTTTCAAACGATTTTGGGGCTGAAAAGCATAGAAAACCTGTTTTGAATGTGTGTGTGTTTGACCCATTTGGGTGTGGTTGTGTGTGATGCGTTTGGTGTTTGATTCCGGGCTTGTGTGTGCTTATATGGTGTTATGGTATGCATTCCTAAGGTTAAGGATGGTTGATTTAGGCTTAGAATGGGTTTGGATGAGCTTGGAGGCCGAAAATGGCAGATTGGGTTCGGGATGAACTCCTTTCTGCATCAGCTAGGGGTAGGCGACCGACTGAAGGCCATACGGCCGACTGAGGGGTGATTGAGGTTCATTCGCACGATTGGGGTTCATTCGCACGATTGAGAGTTCATTCGCACGACTAAGGTTTCATTCGTACGATTGGGGGTCCAGTCGCATGAAGAGTCATACGACTGAGGGTCCAGTCGCGTAGGTGCTTAGTCGCATTGGTTCCAATCGCTTGGGACTCATTCGTATTGAGTCCATTCGCATGAGGTCAGTCGCATAGGTGTTCATTCGCATTAGTTCCATCCGCATGAGGTCCATACGCACGACTGGATGTCCATTCGCATAGATGTCCATCCGCATGAGTACAATCGCATGATATTCAGTCGCCTGGAGGCCATGCGACTGAAGGATGTCCATACGCCCAAACAGGGCTGTTGTACCCAGGAAAACGTGTAGTTTAATTACTGATTTTCGGGGGAAAGTGCAGGCGTAAGTTTTGACATGGAAATTCCCGTAAGTTCATGTAAGATGACTATTGAGGCCTTAGAGAGTAGGTTGGGCATGATGATGATGACGGCGTTGCATATTTATGTATGATGTATGTTATGTATGCATGATGTTCCTGATTATGATGAATGTTTATTTTTCTTGTGGCTTTACGTGTTATGCTAATGAATGAACTAAAAGTATTAAGTAACGTAAAGTGAAAGATGATGAAAAGGGGAACATGAATTGAATGTATGCATAAAAGAACGAAAGTAATGAAAGTCTTGCAAGCATTTGATAACGGGACACGCCAATTATAAGGTGTTAGCCTAACGGTGTGCGGGTTCGCTACCCCGGGAGGATGCACATTGGGGTCCGTCTTTGTGACCAACCATTTGTATAGAACCTCTACCGCTTACCCCGGTACTGCGGTATACGCTCAGCTGTCCATTTATAGACTTCGGCCCAATAGCCATATAATTTGGGGTGTAACACATGGTATTGGTACGGAAGATATTAAATGCGCAAGTAAAGATGTAATAATGACGGAACGAATGAAGAAGATAATAATGATATTACCTATGTGTACGTATGATGTGTGATCATGCAAAAGTAACGAACAGTTTTATTGAAAGTAAAGTATATTTTACTATAAAACTAGAACTCATTCAGCAACGCTGACTTTTTATGTGTTTCCAGTTGGCAGGTAATGTTGCTGAGGATGGCGCTGCGAGGCTACTCAGTTTTTTTGATGGCATCCATTTATATAGGGCTTTTGTGATGTAATGCAACAATATATTTTGTAACTGATTAATGATGTATTATTTGGCAAAAGCTATTATATTATAATGAGATGTCTATTTTGATAATTCCGCTGTAATATTTTATGAAAGTTAAATATAATTATTTGTTTTATGTGCGATGAATGACCAACTGTTGGCGTCCCGGGGACGGGGCCTTACAAGTTGGTATCAGAGCCAAAGTTTAAGTGAAACGGGTAAATTTTCAAAATAAACCTTAACTTAAACTGAAAATGGGAAGGAATGGGAATGGGATGCCAATCTGAGTAGCTGCGTGCCATCAGGTATTTTCTTAATTATAACCGGTATTATGTGCGCACGTTATGTAATTTATGTGTTGTATGTAGATTTAGATACTGATGTAGTCAGGATAGGTAATGCTCGGGGTATGAAGAGTAAAGTAAATGGCTAATCACAACTGGCCACTGTAATTAGGGACTTACTATACTTGACATAAACTGAGCTGTTCCCTTGAATGACCGTGTTGGTGTTTGAATCTTTCAGTGTAATAGAGAATGGCTGGTGGTAGATCTTCTAAAGCTTCTAGGGGTGGAGGCCGTGGTGGGCCTGATGCTGAACCGCGACCCAAAAGAGGAAGGCCTAGAGTTGAAAAAGTGGTTCCTTAAGAACCTGAGACCCCTCATCTGGAGGCTGGGGATGAGAGTGCAAACTTGAGGGCCTCGGTAAAGGAGGATGTGGTTGAAGAGGTACATCAGGTCATGCAGACAATCTTACCGTCTGTAGTGACCGAAGTCATCAAGGCTGTGAAAGAAGGAGAAAGAAAAGAGAGAAACAGGTCTTCGGGAGGACAAGAGCAACCGGAGCCTGAAACAATTTTCTTTGATAATGAAGAAGAGGAGGAAGATGAGCCTGTGCAGGAGGTGGCACGAGGCTGTAACTATGGGGCGTTTATGAGATGCAAGCCCCCTACTTTTGATGGAAACGGCACTGATGTCGCTGCTTACCGGTGGGTGAGGGAAATGGAGGCTGTTCTCGACATCAGCGAGTGCCGAGAGGATCAGAAGGTGAAGTTTGCCACTCATTCATTTGTGGACTCGGCTCTGTGCTGGTGAGACAACATTGTCCAAGCCGAGGGTAACGGGCGATAGGGAGGATGAGGTGGGAGGAGTTGAAGAAGATGGTGATCGAGGAGTTCTGCCCTCAGAGGGAGATGGATAAGATTGAGAGAGAGTTCCTGCAACTGGAGGCGGGGACCATGACTCACCAGCAGTACACCACCAGATTCAACGAAATGGCACGGCTGGTGCCGGATTTGGTGACGCCTCTGTATCGGAAGATCAAGAGGTACGTTCAGGGTTTACCAGTAGATGTTCGCAGGCACATGATCGCCGCCCGGCCAGGCACGTTTAGGTCGGCGGTTGATTTGGCAGGGAGACTTTATGAGGAGCGAGAGGTGGTGGTGACTGAAGCGAACAAGAGGGGTGGTGGTGATCGGAACGGAAACAGAAAAAGGTTTGGTCGGGGTAATGCCTCGACGGATAACAAAAAGGCACGGGTGGATGACCGCCGTGTGGCCACATCGGGAGCGGGATCGAAGAGGTGTGGCAAGTGTGGAAAGGAGCATGCGGGAGAATGTAGGCTGGGTTTGAATGTGTGCTTCAAGTGCGGGAAGGTAGGGCATATGGCAAGGGATTGCCGTGCGGGCAGGTGTTACAACTGTGGTGAAGAGGGTCACATAAGTAAGGATTGTAAGAAGCCGAGGGCTGAGGGTTCCGGGGTGAAGAAGACGGGGAATGAAGGACCGAGGGTGAGTGCAAGGGCATTCACCATGACACAGGAGGAGGCTAGGACGGACCCTGACGTTGTGTCCGGTACGTTTCTAGTGAACCAAACTTTAGCTTCTGTGTTATTTTATTCTGGTGCTAGTAAAAGTTTTATTTCTGCTGCTTTCTGTGCTAAGCTGCCTGTTAGTAGTAGACGTGTTGAAGCGCCCTTTGATGTAGAAACTGCCATTGGTAAGTCTACCAGGATTTCTGAGATGATAGAGAACTGTGATGTGGAGCTAGAGGGTCATAAGTTTCATGTTAGACCGTTTGTGATGACCTTGGGTGGTTTCGATTTGGTTCTTGGGATGGATTGGTTAGCGGACTACGAGGCGAACATTGTGTGTCGCAAGAAAATGATTCAGTTGTCAGCGCCTGACGGGAGTTCGGTAACGGTTTATGGTGATCGGGTCACGATGATTCCGAAAGTAATTTTGATGGCGGTGGCGGGAAAGTGTATGAGGCGTGGATGTAGTGCCTTCTTGGCCTACGTAAAGGATGTGGATACGCCAACACCACAACTAGCCGATGTACCGGTTGTGTGTGACTTTCCAGACGTGTTCCTAGAAGACTTATCAGGAGTGCCACCTGACAGAGAGATCGAGTTTCAGATTGATCTGATACCGGGTGCCCAACCTGTTGCCAAAGCACCGTATCGGCTGGCTCCGACAGAGATGAAAGAGTTGATGGAGTAGTTGCAAGAGCTGCTTGATAAGGGGTTCATTAGACCGAGTATCTCTCCTTGGGGTGCTCCGGTCTTGTTTGTGAAGAAGAAAGACGGCAGTGTGAGGATGTGTATTGACTACCGTGAGCTGAACAAGTTGACGATAAAGAACCGATACCCCTTACCGAGAATCGATGATATGTTCGATCAGCTACAAGGTTCCAGTTGGTTTTCGAGGATAGATCTTCGATCGGGCTACCATCAGTTGAAGGTGAAGGAGCAAGATATCCCTAAAACAGCTTTCCGCACGCGATATGGTCACTATGAGTTCCTTGTCATGTCTTTTGGTTTAACCAATGCGCCAGCTGCTTTTATGGATCTAATGAATCGAGTGTGTCGGCCGATGTTGGATAAATCAGTGATCGTGTTTATTGATGATATCTTGATTTACTCGAGGAGTGAGACAGAGCATGCCGGTCACATTCGGGAAGTTCTAGAGACGTTGCGAAGGGAGAAGTTGTACGCCAAGTTCTCCAAGTGCGCGTTCTGGTTGCGCGAAGTTCAGTTCTTGGGTCATGTGGTGAATCCTGAAGGGATTATGGTGGACTCGGCAAAGATGGAGGCGGTTATGCAATGGAAGTCACCAAAGACGCCATCTGAGATTCGTAGCTTCTTGGGTTTGGCGAGTTATTACCGGAGATTCATTCAAGACTTCTCTAAGATCGCTTCTCCACTAACTAGGTTGACCCGAAAAGATGTGAAGTTTTCATGGGGTCAAGCTCAAGAGAAGGCGTTCAAGGAACTAAAGGCAAGGTTGACTCAAGCTCCTGTTCTGTCATTACCCGATGGAAGTAAAGATCTGGTGGTCTATTCTGATGCTTCCTACTCGGGGTTGGGGTGTGTGTTAATGCAGAGAGGAAAGATTATAGCCTATGCATCCCGACAATTGAAGGTTCATGAGGTCAATTATCCTTCTCATGACTTGGAGCTAGCAGCCGTGGTCTTTGCGTTAAAAATTTGGAGGCACTATCTTTACGGGACGAACTGCACCATATTCAATGACCACAAAAGCTTGAAGTACTTCTTTGAGCAGAAGGACCTGAACATGAGGCAGAGAAGATGGTTAGAGCTCATAAAAGACTATGATTGCGAGATCCATTACCATCCGGGCAAAGCCAATGTGGTGGCGGATGCCCTTAGTCGAAAGAAGAGACCCGAGCCGATTCAGGTGAAAGCATACCAGTTGATCATCACCTCGGATGTGATGAAACAAGTCAAAGAGTTTCAAGATGAGGCATTGAAAGAAGATCATCTTAACTCTGGTCGTGGAATTGGGTGAGAACACACTCGGTGTTAGAACCCGATTCGGTCGTATGTGGATTCCTCGTCTTGGGGATCTACGCATGAAGATCATGGAGGAAGCTCATAAGACTCGATACTCCATTCATCCCGGTGCTACAAAGATGTACCAAGACATGAAGAAAGATTATTGGTGGCCGGGTATGAAGCGTGACGTAGTGGAGTATGTGAGTAAGTGCCTTACTTGCTTACAAGTGAAGGCCGAGCATCAGAAGCCATATGGGAAGATCCAACCGTTGGATATACTGGAATGGAAGTGGGAGCACATCACCATGGATTTTATTACAAAGCTGTCGCGTACCCTGAAAGGGTATGATGCCATATGGGTGATAGTTGATCGTCTGATGAAGAATGCTCACTTTCTACCGATCCACTAGACATATTCATCTGAGAGGTTGGCTGATCTGTTCATCAAGGAAATTGTAACTCGTCACGGTGTGCCGGTGTCTATTGTGTCTGATTGCGACACCCGGTTTACATCCAAATTCTGGAAGAAGTTCCACGACGCTATGGGGACGAGGTTACATATTAGCACGACTTATCATCCCCAGACTGATGGTCAGTCAGAAAGGACCATTTAGACATTGGAGGACATGCTTCGGGCATGTGTTATCGATTTTGGAGGAAGTTGGGATGACCACTTACCGTTAGCCGAATTCTCGTACAACAACAGTTATCATGCCAACATTGGTATGCCCCCATACGAGATGCTATACGGTAGGAGATGTAGAACACCCGTTTGTTGGAGTGATATTGGTCAGAAGGAGTTGGGGAGCGTCAAGGTGATTGAGGCTACGACTGAGAAGCTTGAAAAGATCAAAGCCTTCATGAAGGCACCCAAAGATAGACAGAAGTCGTATGCTAATAAACGACGCCGACCGATTGAATTCCAGGTGGGTAAACGGGTTATGTTGAAGGTCTCACCTTGGAAGGGGATCATCCGCTTTCGAAAGCGGGGTAAGTTGAGCCCGAGGTACATAGGCCCTTTCCGAATCATTGCTCGAGTAGGAGAGGTGGCCTATAGACTGGAGTTACCGGATGAGTTAAGTGGAATTCACCCGACGTTCCATGTATCTCATCTAAGGAAGTGCTTGGCAGATGAAAATATGATTGTTCCACTGGAAGATATCAAAGTAGACGAACGGCTCAATTGTGTGGAGCAACCAGTGGCAATCATCGATCGAAAGGAGAAGAGGTTGAGAAATAAAACGGTTCCTCTTGTGCGTGTACAATGGAAGCACAGGAAAGGATCCGAGTCGACGTGGGACACTGAAGAAGAGATGAGGCAGCATTACCTACATTTGTTCGAGGACTAACAGGTTTCGGGGACGAAACCTTTTTAAGGGGGGTGGACTTGTAACACCCGGATATTTATTTATTTTGAAGCCGACGAGTGAAGAAAAAAAAATAAAGTCCAAAGTCGAGGGACCAAACTCGCCACCGAGAGAACGTCGAGTGTGGTCGTATTTAAAGGGAGAGGGCATCCATAACCCTCTCCCCACACTCATTTTCAGTCAAACACAAGAGGAGAAGAGAGAAAGGGAGAAAAGAGGAAGAAAAGTTGGTTCGGGTTGGTTCGAGTGAGCAAAATCATTGAGTAGCTAGTCCAATCGAAGCCCTTCTTGTTGTAATCATTTATATGAGTTCTAGGACCCCTCATTTACTTGTTTTCAAACGATTTTAGGGCTGGAAAGCATAGAAAACCCGATTTGTATGTGTGTGTGTTTGACCCATTTGGGTGTGGTTGTGTGTGATGTGTTTGGTGTTTGATTCCGGGCTTGTGTGTGCTTATATGGTGTTGTGGTATGCATTTCTAAGGTTTAGGATGGTTGATTTAGGCTTAGAATGGGTTTGGATGAGCTTGGAGGCCGAAAATGGCATATTGGGTTTGGGATGAACTCCTTTCTGCATCAGCTAGGGCTAGGCGACCGACTGAAGGCCATACGACCGACTGAGGGGCGATTGAGGTTCATTCGCACGATTGGGGTTCATTCGCACGATTGAGAGTTCATTCGCACGACTAAGGTTTCATTCGTATGATTGGGGGTCCAGTCGCATGAGGAGTCATACGACTGAGGGTCCAGTCGCATAGGTGCTTAGTCGCATTGGTTCCAATCGCTTGGGACTCATTCGTATTGAGTCCATTCGCATGAGGTCAGTCGCATAGGTGTTCATTCGCATTAGTTCCATCCGCATGAGGTCCATACGCACGACTGGATGTCCATTCGCATAGATGTCCATCCGCATGAGTCCAATCGCATAAAAGAATTGAAAGTAATAAAAATCTTGCAAGCATTTGATAACGGGACACGCCAATTATAAGGTGTTAGCCCAACGGTATGCGGGTTCGCTACCCCGGGAGGATGCACATTGGGGTCCGTCTTTGTGACCGACCATTTGTATAGAACCTCTACCGCTTACCCCGGTATTGCGGCATACGCTCAGCTGTCCATTTATTGACTTCGGCCCAGTAGCCATATAATTTGGGGTGTAGCACATGGTATTGGTACGGAAGATATTAAATACGCAAGTAAAGATGTAATAATGAAGGAACGAATGAAGAAGATAATAATGATATTACCTATGTGTACGTATGATGTGTGATCATGCAAAAGTAACGAACGGTTTTATTGAAGGTAAAGTATATTTTACTACAAAACTAGAACTCACTCAGCAACATTGACTTTTTATGTGTTTCCAGTTGGCAGGTAATGTTGCTGAGGATGGCGCTGCGAGGCTACTCAGCTCTTTTGATGGCATCCATTTAAATAGGGCTTTTGTGATGTAATGCAACAATATATTTTGTAATTGATTAACGATGTATTATTTGGCAAAAGCTATTATAGTATAATGAGATGTCTATTTTGATAATTCCGCTCCAATATTTTATGAAAGTTAAATGTAATTATTTGTTTTATGTGCGATGAATGACCAACTGTGAGCGTCCCGGGGACAGGGCCTTACATATTAAGTGGGTTAAATTTAAAAATTCAAGACTATAATTAAATAATCTAACCCTAAAGATTACACAGCCTGTTCCCTTCCGTTCTTCCATCACCACCAGTCGCAACTTTCCATCATTCTAGTCACCGGAGTCGCACATCCTTGCCCGAATCAGCAAATCCTGTGCTGGAATGGGAAAATCCGGCGGTTATCAACGCCTGAACACCGTCAATTAAGACGATTTGGTCCGGCTTTGACCAATTTTGACCAAATACCGCCTAGCACCTCCGATTTGGTGAAATCGAAGCGGTTAATCTCTGATTAGTGACTAATCAGAGGCTAGTCGTGATTTTTACAACACTGATATGAAATTTTCTAAAACATCGAACTTTTTTGTAACAAAATATTTTAAATTGGTCTTTTTTTAAAAAAAATATAAAAAAGGTAAAATTTCCTAAAAAATGGTCTTATTAAAACAAGCAGAATAATTATAAACCAGTGTGTTTTATAAACAAGATTTTATAAAAAAAGAAGTTTTTTTATAAAAAAAAATCTTAAACGAATGGTTAAAAATGAAACTATATAGATAACAGAGTTGACAAAATAATATAATTATTTTATTTCTTAAATTACTATGTATCTATCTATATATCTATCTGTCTATCTATTTATAAAAAAAAAACTAAAATAAGGCGTGTGCATATTGTAATTCTTATCATAGTTACTTTCTAATTTCTTGGTATAATTAATAATTATATTGAATACTAATTACATTACTCATACCATTTTTAAATTTAAAGTTATATATAATTTAATAAATTAAAACCCTATTTTTTAATTAAAAACACACATTTAAAAGTAAAGGTTTTTAAAATATAAAATACAATGAACTTTTTTTAAATCATTTTTCCTAAACCAAAATATTTAAAAACCATAATCTTTTTATAAAACAAAAGTTTAATAAAATATATCATTGTTTATATGTGATGGTCTATGTATTAGTCAATATCTTAATCATCTTTTCAATTCTCTTATATTAGAGTTGTCCATGAGGTTTGCATGGAATAAAAACGGATGATTGGTGTATGTAATCTCTCGTTAGTATCTTACTAATAGTTTTAATAAAAATTTCACCCAGTAATTTAAAAAAAAAAATACGGATGATTGTATTAATTGTTTTATAACACGAACCATTTGTCTGCCCTCCAAGCTAGTCTTTCTTAAATCATACGTCTTATACAACTGGAAAGAAAAATCATCTGCATTTTTCTTGCTCATTTATAATCATTTTAAAAACAAAGATTCAGAAAGACGTTTTTGAAAAAACAATGGTTATCAAAAAGAAGGTTTAAAAGATTGTTTAAAAGAAGATATTTATTAAAGCAAAGGTTTTAAAAAAACATGCTTTAAAACCGAATGATTTAAAAGCTAAATGATTTTAAAACAATTTATAAAAAGACGTCTAGGAAACAAACGGTTTTAAAAAAGAAGTTTCAAACGGTTTAGAAACATTCAGAAAAACAAACATATTTACAAAAAACATTTAAAACATGAACATGTAACTAAAGTATTTTAGTAAATAACTAGCGTGTGAAACCGCATGTTGAGCCGAGTTTGTTGAAATTTGTTGGGTTTGGTTTTAACGAATTGTACATAAGTATTCACCTTATGATTTTGAAAGTTTGTATACGTGATTTTCAGTTTTCCAAGATCATAGATTTGTAGAAAGACAATTCATTAAATATGTTGAGAGAGGTAGTCAAGAAAATATATATTTATATTTAGGATTTACCAAGATATTTTTTAAAATGTATAGGTCACAAGAAGATGTTTTTCCATTTAAAACATGATAATTTATATGAAACATGATAGTGTTATAAGTATTATAAATAATAACTTATACTAACTTAGATAATAATTTATATAAACAAATAATACTTATCTAATAATTTATAATCATCACCAACATTATTAATAAAATTGATTCAAGTCTAAAATATTAATGAAATTAACTAAACTCATCAATTAAGGTTTAATATGCTTAGACTACTTATATATCATGCCGATGGTTATTTTGGTATTATAAAAAAGTTTACAAATAAATTAACTGTCAAAGTATCTTAAAATATATCTAAAATGACAATATTATCCCCTAAGGTACGTGTATAAGTGTTATAGATAAAGGTGATTTATAGAATAATTATAAATTTAAATTAAAGAACTTTAAAAAAATTAGACCGTTTCTTTAGAAAATATAAGAAAAATGTTTCTTTTATATATAGGGTAGGGTAGTGATGGGCAAAAAACCAGTTTGGATCCGGTTTCTAACCTGACCTAGTAAAGGCAAAAAAAAAACCTGTTTGGCCTAAATCGGTTACAACCCGACCCAAACCCTCGGTTTCCATTTTGATTTGCCAGTCCACATTATCAAACTGTTTCCAAACCATTTCGATTTCCAAATCAATTTCTAAACTGGTTTTTATCGTTTTAAAAACCAGTCGTTATGCTAACAGCTATATGATCATTTTTTGGTACATTTTGCCAGTCTTTCCCGGTTTTTTTTTTCATTTTACCCCACTTAAGCAAGTATAAATATATAGTGGGTGTTTTGATGAATTACTACTTAAAACACTTTTACTCTTTAGAATTTCAAAAACGTTCAGTACTCTCTTACGTTCAAAATAAACTCTCGAATTGCTTCATCAAGTGCTAAATCTTCCATTGGTTATGATGTATATTCAAGCAACGAGGTGGTTAGAGTCATCCATGAAGAGAAACCAAGAAATTTGGTGTAGCTACGATTCACGTGAAATATCGAGCGATCGGAACAAGACTCATTGCAAGTTTTGTAAAAAAAATTCAAAAGATGCAAACATTACTTTGAAAAAATTATATTACTTTAAAATAATACAAGACGTTGAAAGATGAACTATTTCGAGGTCAAGCTTCAATGAAAAGCGAAGGAAATTTGTGGGCTAACGTTGATGCAATTTGCGAGCAAATTAAATGACGCATTTTATAATCCATCAAAGCGTGTCATTCAAACACTTCAACAACAAACGTTTGACTCAACTCCTTCAATGAATTCTCCAAACGCGTTATACCAATGTAAGTCTTGCTAATCTTAGAATATATTGTTTTAATATGTGGAAGAAAATAAAAAATAAGTTAATATTTTATTTTGAAAGTTTACAAACTTGTGTTAACTTTACTTGTGATGTTCGATCTACTCTACACGGTTCACTAGACTCATGCATTTGTGTAACCACTCATTAGGTACAACCCGATTCGTGGTAGTGATAAAACGTACGATTGCATTTGAATTGTTTGATTATCATCACACGTGTGAAACTTTATTTTTTGGTGTAGACAAAGTTATTAAAAAATATAAATTGAAAATCAAAACTTCTTTAATATCTTTTGACAACACATCAAATAATACACGTGCAATTAAACAGTTAAAATTAAAATATAAACAGATTTGTAGTGGTATTTTTTTCCGAAGTAGATATGTTGCACACATTATAAATTTAACCATTCAAGACATTTAAAAAAATTAACCCAACAAAACAAGCTTATAAACAAATATTATGTGATACTTATAGCTCCAACAAAAGAAATAATAGATTTCAAGAATTTTGTAAGGACGCGAATTTCATATGTTCATGTTTGAATAGGACGTACTTACAATATGAAATTAGATTTCTAACATGTTTGAAAAGACTATCGAACAAAAAGATTGTCTAATAAAAACTTAGAACATTTTTTAAAAATATATGTGGTTATTATTAGTTCTGCTGCTAAAGGAATTGAAACTTTCATGAAAAAACAATTTACGATTTAGATTTATTGGATGACGACCCATTTTTTTATTAAAACCATAAAATCTAAATTTAATCAAGAATTATCAAATAAGTTTGATGTTTATGCAGCAATATATGGTACATCATCAACATTAATGAAATAACGGAGAAAGGTGGCGTTTTTGGGAAATTCAAGTGATCAAATGTATCCTTTGTATAATACTTTACTAAATAAATATACTATATGAATACGAGGTATCACCCCAAGTAGCAGTCTCGGGAGATATTGTGGGATGCACTTTTTATCCGGTTTTAGTGAACAAGTTTTTAAGAATTTTGATATTATGGCTTGGGCAGAGGTAAGGAAGATTAATTTTTGATCCTATCTGCAATTGCCTGAGTTCTACTAATGGTCTAAGTTTCTATGGTAGCTTCGAAATCTGTGTTTTCTATTAGTGGCAGGATTATATTAATACATAGAACAAGACTCGCTCCTCCTACGGTAGAAATGTCCAATTTTTGAAAGATTATTTAGATGCGGCCGAAAGAATCCAAGATAAATCTTCACTCGAAGGCGAATTGGAATACGAAGCCACGATATACAAGGACGAGATAAAAGATGGATTGACAACCGGAGTGACAAACAATGAAACCGCGTTTGATGAATATTTACGTAATATTTTGTGCTCCGGGGATGAAGAATAAAAAAATTTAGACAAACGACGATTCAAGAAAATAAACAATAAGATAGTCGGGGAAAAAATAAACTTAGGACTTGTAATTTTTTTTGTTTCAAGTTTGCAAGTCTTTACTCTTAAATTGAAAAAGTAAATCTTTAGTTATATTGTTTTATTTATCTTTGAATGTTTTTATACAACAAAAAAATAGTTTTTTACCAGTTTGGACCTGAACTGGTTGGGAACCGACCCAAACTGGTCGAGATAGGTTCCTAATTTTCTCCAAGGAAATCGTTTTAGCACCGAAACGGTTTACCCCCGAACCGGTTCTGGCATCCGCCCGAACCGGTTTTTTTAAATCATTTTGTACACCTTTAGGTAGGGTTATAGTAAGAATGATATCTAATTTGAAAATGCTAAGAATGATTGTAAGATTGATATGTGTTCCTTTATTATTTTTAAAAGAATCAGGTTATTGTGTCTAACTGGTCAGGTCATTGTATCAAATATTTTTTTATTATATGTATTAATCAATGTGTTTTACGTTTTAAATCATTTCATTGTTTTTTTATTATTATGAAATACACAATGATGTCATTTAACCAATATGTTTTTCAAATTTATAGTGTTTAGGAGAAAACAATGACAAGCAGAAAAAAACAACATGACATATTTTTCCGTGTTCTATGTTTTGTATAATTTTATGTTATTTTATTAATGTTATTTAATGTATTAGATTAAATAGTTGTCATTTATCATTGTATTTTACAAAATAGAAGTACACAACAGTGTTATTTCACCGTTTTGTGTTTTAATATCAATCATTTTAGAAAAACTTTATAGTGTTTAAAAAAATATTAAAGAATGAAAAGACATAATAAACTGCGGACACAATAATGTGTATAAAAAATAGTGACGTTTAAAAAAGTTAGGGAACTTTAAAAAATCAATAAAAATGATCATGCATAAAATATTTATCTATCAAATTTTTCTTTACAATTTGATCTTAATCATTAATTGATAAGATTAATAGTTAAATTTATTCTCACACTTAATAAATTTAAAAAGTTTTTGTGTGTATGTGCGCGCGCCCAGAATACGCTTGTGTGTAAGCATAAGGAGTAGGTGGTGGTAGTTATGGTAGACATTTCAGTCTTTGAGTTATTATGGTCTTTTAAAAAAAATTAAATTAAAGAGTCAGACGCGTTGCAAAAATTAAGAAAACCATTGGAAATTTTAAACTTAGGCTATGATAGATTTGGTGAAGTAGTTAACTGAAAGATCTAAACGCACCTCAGAAAAGAAAACTGTAACTTACTCGTTAAATTATTTTTGTAGCATATTTCAAATATAATATGTGACGCATTTGTAAAAATCGACAATTATTATTACTTTTTAAAAACCGAATACCCTAACCGTGTTTTCCATTACAAGTTGTGAACACTCCCACGTCACCAATTTGTCGAATGCTTTCCTTCTTGAACTTTTCTTCTTATTGCAATGGAAATCACATGTTTACAAACCTTTTAGACTTTGTTAGACCTTTTAGAGACTTTGACCTTATTGGGAAAATAATACTCAAAAATCCATAAGATTAGTAAAAATTTATCATGAACAATCCATAACAGATAAATGGTATAAAAAACCAGTTAAAAATTATAGTTTTTCGTACTCATTTTCTACACAGCTATTTTCTATGCTTTTCCAACAAAATATTTTCTTACGTATTGCTCATTAAATTTGAGTACTACTTTTCCTACACATTTCTAATGGATTTAAAAGAATAAACAATTAAAAGAATGAGTTTTGGTTTTCACCATTTTAAAAATATAGAATTGTGAGTATAAATAAAATAAACCTAAATTTTCTATAAATCCATAAAATTACTCAAAAATCTCAAAATCGTTGAACTCTCAAATTATCAACCATTTTACACCGTAACAGTATTTCTATATTCCAATTGGTGACATAGAGAAATATGCAAAAGAAAAAGCTCATTTTTAGCATATATACAACCTGTGAAAATCTACATTCATGTATTGTTGTCTACTTTAGTGTAATGGGATTAACTTGTTGATCAAATTTAATTATAGTATGAATTGAAATAAGCCGGGTGCGGGGTGCACACTAATTTCGATCTTACTATAACTGGGGTTCCAAGGGGGCAACGCCCCTTTGGCAGGGGTCCGGGGGCAGCGCCCCCGGTAGCGGGGTCCAAGGGGCAGAGCCTCTGGCTGGGGTTAAGCTGCCAGGTCAGCTTGGAAAATTTTTATTTCCATTAATATTACTTTATATAAAAATGCATTGGAAATTTAATTTATTAAATTTCGTATGCATTTTATGAAATAAATAATGTACCCGAATTTGTGATTAATTTCGAATTAATTCGAAATTAAATTAATGGATAACTGCCAATAAAACGTCTTTTGATCATACAAATTTCTGGATTTGGTTCATCAATACTCTCTCAAATCGCATACTCGAATTCGCACTCAAAAATCTGAGTTTTATCCGATCATAACATTTGTGAACCACAAATAGTTTTGATCTGAAAGTAAATCACGACTCTCAGATATTCTCGGTTATTTCGATCTTCAGAAAATTCCCCAACAGTATCTTCCTTCGTTCGATTTTCTGTTCATTCAAAAAGGTTGACCGTTCGTTTTGTTTCTTCTTTTCACAAAAGTGTTCACAAAAACATCTGGCATTCCCTTGTTCCACAAAAATTTGTTTACAAGATAGAAACTTCTTGCGAAATATCTATAAACCAAGATAGGAAATATCATCATGAAGCACATTGACTACACGAAGCTGAACATCATTATCAATAAATTTGGGATTTACGCCTCATATTTATCTTAATTCGAGTAGACTTTTTGCCATATTTCACAAAATTGTTCTGATTTGTACACATTAAACACTACTGTTTTGTTTATATTTTATTAGAGAATTCTTTGTTTCTTATTTTCATTCCTATAATATACAAAACAAAATACTATTTTGTAAATATGTATATCTTTTTTTAAACCTCTCACATCTCATTCCTCATATATATTCATATCTCTATTAAATAATTTTTTAAATATTATTTCTTTTGTTTTCTAATTATATCCATTTATTAAAAAATAGGATTATTGGATTTTAATAATCTCAACTTTCATTTATTGGTCGAGATTAATTCCAACTCAAAGAATGTTTATACGCACCCTCAACTTTCACCTTATTTTCTTCTATTGATCTTATACTTTAATTGATAATTAACCCACGTTAGTTTTTTTATGAAATGGGCCAACTTCGAGCAATTTTTCAACTCCACCACCACCTAGTCTTCCTTAGGTCCGTTTTTTGGTGTCTAGCCTCCATCATCAATTGAAATCTACCTCCAACGAGTCAAGTTGTTCAAATCAGGAGGTTTAGATTGACGGGTTTCAGGTTGCAGTAGTTTTAGCACATAAGCAGTGTGTGTCATCAAAAAAAATAATGGGGTTAACTCTCAGTTAGTAAAAAATCGTTGAAGGAAAATAATCTTAAAGTTGGGAGTGTTCATAAACATTTACTGAGTTGGGATTAATCCCGACCAATAAATAAAAGTTGAGAATATTATTAAAATTCAATAACTGTTAAAAATATTAAATATATATATATAGGGATGAATAACAAGTCCCTATATTTGAGGTATGGAGCTGCTTTATCTTAAAAATATAAAGATGCAGTATAAAGATAAAAAATGTGTGCTATAATGATTTTTAGCTAAAATTTAAGTATGAAGATAGGATAGAGAATCGATTGGGAATTATCTTCTACAAATAAAACACAGAGTATTGATTGAACATGTGAAGTCTGACAGGTGATAAATGTTATCTTAACCAGACCCATCTATTCGTTTCTCAACCGGGATCGCACCCGCAGCTCTCTCAGCAGAATACCTATTGCTGAGAAAATCACCTGGCTTAACCCTAAGCATTTAAATTAAAGTAAAATTTGTACCCATAAAATCTCTATATTTACATGCCTTAGGCTAACAATCATTGACGCCGTGAATTCTACATTTAAACAACAAATTTACTAGAATTTTACTTTATCTTACCTCTGGCCAATAACTTTTTCATTCTTTTTTTTCTCTTTGGAATAACAACTTTTTCATTCTTTAAACCGAGTTCAGACGGATTTCTTTTCATAGTATACTATAATTGTAATTAACATAATATAAATAACAGTCTTTTATAACATGTTTAATATACATAGAGCCCAAATGCAACTCTATTCAATAGTCCGCACAAAAATTATTACACAGTGATTTCCTAAACCGGAATGAACTATTAATGGTAAATAAAATAAACACATGTTTGGTTGTTGAATGTAATGAAATGAATCATTACTTAATTGATTGCATTCCCTCAAATATCATTCAATCCCTCTTCTTTTTTTTTATTTCATCTCTTCTTCTATCATTGGTCACTAACACCACCCACCACAACAACCACCACCGGCCACCAAGATCGTTCATCACCGGCAACCACCACCAGGCACAACCACCACCAACCACCGGCCACCGCTTGAAACCGTTCACCGCAGCCACTGTGGGCTGCCACCGCCGCCAGAAACCACCAAAGGCCACCACCACCGCCGGCCACCGTCGCCACCGAAGGCCACCAGCGTCGTAGAAAAACCACCGTCGGCCACCGTCACCGTCGGAAACCACCGAAGCCCAACGTCGCTAGAGGCGGTCACCACTGGGAACCACCGCCGGCCACCGTCGCCGCCGTCGGAAACCACCGTTAGAAACCACCAAAGGCCACCACTGCAGCAGGAAACCACTGCCACCCATCACCGCCGCCGCAAACCAACGTCACCGGAAAATGCCACCGTCGAAAACCACCACCAGCCACCACCACCGCTCAACATCATCATATAAAGTAATGCTTCATTTATTTTTAAAGGGTAACCAAACAATACAATAAAATATAATGATTTATTCCATTCTCTTATCCATTACATTTCCTTATTCATCCTATTCCTTCGTCGTCACTTTATCTTTCTATACCAAACAGAACCAAAACTCTTCTTTTCGTCATCACGTTAAATACCACTACCTCTTGACAATTGTCGTCACTTGCCGCCAATCGTTGAACGATCGCAAACAACCGTTGTTGTTTGCCTTCACCCAAATCACAATTGCTTTTCTTTTTGCGATTCTCATGGCTTAGATCGTAGTGTTGGGGATAGTTTTTCTAGTCGGTATCCCGGAGTATCACGAGAGTAATAGTCTTATCCTGAATATGTCGGCATCCTGAATTATATTGGGAACCAACCGTTAGCAATTGGCTCTCTTTTAATTTGTTTGTAGATTAATGGCTCATGTGTGGATCAACTCCTGAATACTCGCTCAACCATAACATCCACAAAGTTGAAGACGTGGAGGACTAGTCGTTTGAAGGCTGCACAACTAGTTTTACTTAGTTCATAGAATCCCGGATATTTCGGGATATTTGTCATGTAATCTCCAGTATTTATAGGGAGTAACCAGAGTATATAAACACAACTTACACCATACTCTCTTAATTCTAGCATAGAAATACACATAGCGCTCTGATTACTCGCCTTTCATTTGTATTCACACTTGTTTTTATTTAATCAAAATCACTAGGCGCCAGGCTGATTTAGGCTGGCTCCCAAGGTTTTTTGCCAGGGTCCCCGAGTATACTCTCAGGGATTATTGGTTTTTCCTCATACATCCTTATGTCGATTTACTTTTTCTTCAACTGTTCTATTTTAATCATCAAGCACACTACCTCACATACAAAGTTTGATCACTTGATCATTTTGTTGATTTTTGAACAAAACAATTTGGCACCCATCGTGGGGCAAAAGTGCTTTGATTAAACGAAAACCTTTATAAACTTTACGATTTCAATCTTTTTTTTGAAAATGTCAACTCAACCAAAATCTTATTCAGCTTCCATGCCCTCCACTAGCTCTTCTCTCCCAGCTTCGTCCAGTTCTCTGAGTGCTAGTCTTCCTCCTCTTCCGTTGAGTCAACAAAGCGGTGCCCAGCCGACTAGAATGAGCTATCTTGTTTATGGGGCACCAAGGTCCAGCACTAAAGATACTATTATCTCTAACAATGATATCTTTGATTTGTTTAAGCAGGTGAGGACTCATATGCAAGAGCAGACTAAGACGAACGAGCTGCTATTCAAGAAGTTGGATGAAGTCAAGAAATCAGGGAAATCTCCAGAAACAGTCACCCCGCTAATCCCAAAGGCTCTAAACTTTGATTTCCTGGGGTCCTCGGCCTAACACTTTAGTGGGTCCCAGCCCAGTGGGAATCCCGGGACATCTGCCGGTCAAGCCTCGGGATCCCGGATTCAAGTATCCTCAAGTATCCCCGCTTCAGATTATATGGAAATATCCCCTCCGAGAATCTCGATGCCTCAAAGATCTTCAGAAGTACATCAGGGAGATCTAATCCCTATGCGGACGGAGACAACTGTAGGACCATCTTGGGTTCAGAGGGATTTCGACATCAGGGATCCCAGAGTTGGTAACATTTCTACTCAAATTCATAAGTACTCTAACAAGAATTCTATGCAGAATGCAGGTATGGATCCAAATGTGGCTAAGGAGCTCCATAAACTCAAGGATATGATATTAAGCATACCTGGAGTTATCCGTCTGATTCTTGAAGTTCCTGGTGAAAGTCACAGGATGTCCAGGTTTACTTGGCCTATCTGTGGCGTAGAGATCTCGAAGAAATTCCAAACTCTCAACATGAAACTATACGATGGAACAACTGATCTTGATGAGCACGTATCCCAGTACAGAGAAAGAATGGAGATCAATCTGATTCCGTTGAACCTCAAAGAAGCATGCCTATACAAAGGCTTCAGCTCTACCTTAATAGGACCAGCCATGAAATGGCTTCTCAATATCCCTCCTAATATAATTACATCATTTTCTCACTTAGTTTTCCTGGAGTAGATCTTTTGAAAAAATGGCAGATGACTTGTATCGTTTGGTCAAGAATCCCAACTAGTCCCTCCGAGATTTCACTACCACATTTGACCGTGAAGCCCTAGAGATCCCAAATCTTGATATGGTTGCAGTAGGGGAAGCGTACAAAATGGCAATAAGAGGAAGCCCATTCTATGATTATTTGGTCGACTCCCTACAAAAATCTTGATGAAGTGCGAAACAGGGCTCTGTGGTTCTACGATTGGAGGATGATAAAAAATATTCAAAAAAGACTGGAGATCCCAAAGTATGAATCATCCAGTAGGAAGTCAGATTCCCCGCATTAATCATACCGATCAAAGCCCTACTCTAATAATGACAACCCCAGGATAAATGTTGTAGAAGAAGGTGATGCGGGATCAGGTTTTGTCACTTAACACTTGGATTTCTCTCGAACTCACTTATACCACACTCAGATTAGATGAAGAAGAATCTCTTCTAAGAGTTGATAATAATATAATAAGTAGCAAAGAACACAAAGAAATAATTTTCAAGGCACTTGTATATATTACTTCTCAACTCAAAGTATTACAAGACTCTTACAAGCATGAAACAAGAGTTACAATGAGAAACTATATATACTAGATCCTACAGTCGGATATACTTTGATACCAGCTGGAAACCTAAGACTAAAGCATATACTACAATGCTAAAGTTAAGGTATCTTAGATAAAGTATTATCTAAGATATGGTAGTCATGACATGTCCATGACTTACCTTTTGTCACCAACTAAGGTTGGTAACTGTACTAACTGATAAAGGTAAACAGTGGAATAAAGTATGGTCAACTACATGGCTTTTGAGAAAACGCCATGCTGTATCTCAGAGGTCTGCAGCGGAGTGTCAAAGAGACCATACTTATGTCCACTGGATAATAGTAGTGTCTTCCGAAGGTAAATTGGCTTCGGAAGAACAAGTTCTTTCGAAGCCACTTATACTTCGGAAGAGGCTACTATACTTCTGAGGCTTGAGGACTTCTTTCATACTTCGAAAGTTGACTTCTGATCTTTCACTCTAAGTCTTGATCTTCGGAAGTAAATACTTTGTCTTCGGAAGTTGGAGTTTTTCCTTCAGAAGTTGATTTTACACTTTGTCTTCGGAAGAACTCCTTTTCCTTCGGAAGTTCCACACTTAGTTCGGAAGTTCTTTATTAGTTGCACCAAAATAATCTAAGTGATTTGGTTTTGGTTGCACCAGCCTTTCTAGATCCAACAGAGGACGATGATGAAGAGTATCCTAAAGTCTCTGAATATTGTTTCTCTGTTGATGCAACTGGTTTGATGTTTGCCATGTAGGATCTCGGAGAGATCCAGGTGGGCAAAAAACAATGAAAAGTCAGGATCCTGAAAGGATAAATCTAAGTGGTATGCATACCACGGGGATTTCGATCATCTCACCAATGATTGCATCTCTCTCAGAAAAGAGATTAGCTATCTTCTCAACAAAGGTCATCTGAAAGAATTGATGTCTAAGAAGAAGTCAAAGACTCAGGATACCGAGAGGACCGCGGAAAGGGCTCTATCGCCTCCACCTAACGCCAAGATCATATCTTTCATTTCTGGAGGATCAGACATATGTGGCACCTCATTCTCAGTAGCCAAGAAGCATGTTAAAGAAATGAAGCTGGAGAAGGGGGAGAGCCCAATCAAAACCTCTACCATAACCGATCAAAAAGTCACTGCTTTCGAAGATGGGGATAAATACAATATTTAGGATCCTCATCATGATAGTTTGGTTATAACCCTTTGTATTGCTAATTGCTTTATTCGTAGGATCCTTGTGGATGAGGGGGAGTTCAGTAAACATCATCCAGCTGGACGCCCTAAAAAAGATGGACATCCCAAAATCAGAAATCGTTCCAAAATCCTCAATGCTTGTGGGTTTCAGTGGAGAAACCAAAAACACTCTAGGAGACATCAAGCTGCTAATTTCTATCGAGGGGGTAAACTTGTTCCAAAAATTTTGTGTTATTGATAACTAGTCTTGTTGCAATGTGATTCTTGGCAGGCATTGGATCGACATGAAAGTCATGCCATCGACCTATCATCAATGTGTGAAGCTTCCTAGCCCTTGAAAGCGATCAACAAGATGCTAAGGAATGCTACATGTCTTCGATGAAGCCAACTACAAAAAGCTCCTCGGCAAGCAATTAATGAAGCTATCACGCGAAGTTATGAAAGCAAGGGAGCAAGATGTAAAAGAAATTCCGATGATCCCAAAGATCCAGAAATCAAAGTGATGATAGGCACATGGATCCCTGAGGATATTGAGCTCAAGAACGTTGACTTCCTGAAACGAAAGATATCGACATACGCGTGGAAACACGAGGATATGATAGGTATATCCAAGGATATTATCACCCATAAACTTAATGTTGACAAGAATTGCAGGCTTATCCATCAAAAAATAATAAAGTTTGCACCCGAGTGAAATCAAGTTATCCTGGACAAAGTGGAAAAATTATTGAAGACTTGAATGATTAGGGAGGTAATATTCCCTAGTTAGCTCGCTAATGTGGTGGTGGTACAAAACAAGAACGGGAAGTGGAGAGTCTGTGTTGATTACACTGAGTTGAACAAAGGATGTTCGAAATATCATTTCATGTTGCCCCATCTCGACTCGATGGTAGATGCTACAGCTGGCCACGAGATCCTAACATTCATGGACGCCTCCTTAGGATTTCAACAAATCCAGATGGAACCATCCGATCAAGAGGATACAGCCTTCATGACACCTTCAGGTATCCATTGTTATATAGCTATGCCTTTTGGAGGTGTACATCGACGATATCGTAGTGAAGTCGAAAAAAGCTGAGGATAATCTTCAAAATCTTGAAGCCGCATTCAACATCCTGGATCAATACAACATGAAGCTAAATCCTTCAAAATGTCACTTTGGAGTCAGAGCTGAAAAGTTCCTAGGATACATGGTAACCAAAAAGGGAATAGAGGCTAGTACAGAGCAAATCAAGGCTATCATTAACTTGAAATCCCCAAAGAATACCAAGGATATCCAGAGATTGACAGGAAGGATAACTGCACTGAACATGTTTATTTCAAGATCCTTGGATAAATGTAAAGATTTTTATGATTATTCTCAGAAAAAGTCAGAAATTTAAGTGGAATGAAAAACACGAGAAAGCTTTGGAGGACCTAAAAAGTATTTATCTTCAGCACCACTTCTGATGAAACCGGAGCCCGGAGAACCATTATCCCTATACTTGGTAGTATCCCAAAGTGCGGTAAGCGCTGTCCTAGTCAAAGATCATGAGGGACAGAACCATCCTATATATTATGTAAGTAAAACTCTTCTCGATGCTGAAACCAGGTATTTCCATCTCGAAAAGCTTATTCTAGCATTAGTCATGGCATCCACAAAACTAATGCATTATTTTGAAACACATATTATTCATGTTAAAATTAATTATCCCATAAAAGCCAGAGATGTTAGGACGGATGGCCAAATGGGCAGTGAAGATGGGTGCTTACGACATCACCTATAAGCTAAGAATAGCAATAAAATCCCAGGCCCTGGCAGACTTTGTGGCGGATTTCAGCGAGTATCTCCAAAAACATGCAGACTTAAAATCCCAGGCCCTGGCAAACTTTGTGGACTTTGTTCACTAATAGTGCATCCAATGTTCGAGGGACAGGACTAAGGATCCTGCTAAATCGCCACAGGGGGACATAATACCCCAATCTATCTCATGTGCATTCCAAGCCACCAACAACGAAGCGGAGTATGAGGCACTTATAACAGGAATCCAGTTAGCTAGAGATATGAAAATCAGGTTCCTTCAAGTATATGTAGATTTTCTGTTACTCGCTAACCATTTTAATGGATCCTATGCAGCAAAAGGAGAAAAACTTTTATTATATCTTGACATAGTCAAAAGACTATCGAAAGAATTCAAAAATTTCAGAATATCGCAGGTACCTAGAAAAGAGAATGCTGAAGCAAATGCCTTAGCAAATCTGGCATCATCCCTCAGGATCCCGAAAATAGTTAGGATCCCGATCACCCATGTCCTGACACCGGCCATGAAGAGCACAAGGTTGAAGAAATCACAGACGTTGATGAAATTCAAAATCAATATGCTACTCAGGATTCTTGGATATCTCCTATTATGGAATATATCAAGAAGAAATGATCCCTGAATGAGAAAATCCAAGACTTTCCGCATAAAGGTAACACCATATATTATACTAAATGACATATTATACAAAAAATCTCTTGTAGGTCCATACCTTAGGTGCTTGAAGAAGTCTGAAGTTGCTGAAGCCTTGAAAGATATCCATGAAGGAGATTGCGGAAATCACACTGGGGGCAAACCGTTATTCTCAAAGATCCCGAGGACAGGATATTTTTGGCCCACCATGAAGAAGGATGCGATGACCTTCTCCCAAAGATTTGATGCCTGCCAAAGACATAGCAGCATCCTGCACCAGCCAGCAGAGCCTCTTAATTCCTTCATTTCCCCTTGGCCTTTTATGAAATGGGGGACGGACACCGTAGGAAAGCTGCCTAAAGCCCCTGGAGGAAAAGTTTTTATGCTAGCTATAACCGACTACTTCTCGAAATGGATGAGGCAGAAGCATTTGCCCAAGTCAAAGAAGTTGAAGTCATATCCTTTATTAAGCGCAACATCATAACAAGATTCGGGATCCCGGCAGAGATAGTTTGTGATAATGGATCCCAGTATATTGGAATAAGGACCACCAGTTTATAGTGAGAGCTGGGGGATTAAGATGATTACCTCAACACCTGTCCATCCTCAAGCTAATAGATAGACAGAATCAAGTAATAAGATCATCATCAACAACCTTAAGAAGAAGCTAGGATCAAAGAAGGGGAAGTGGGCTAAGGAATTACCATTTGTCCTTTGGGCAGATAGAACTACACCAAAAAATACAACAAGGCAGACTCCTTTCTCATTGGTATTCGAAGTAGAAGCTATGATCCTGACCGAGATGACAATTCCCACAGCCAGGATCTCCAACCAGGATCCTAAAAGCAACAATCCGAATCTTATGCAAGATTTGGATACCGTAGATGAGCTAAGAGATTTGGCAATGATCCAAATGGCGGCATATTATCAAAGAATGGCTAAGTCCTACAACAAAAGCATCAGGCTTTAAAGACTCCAGATTGGAGATATGATTCTGAGGAAATCATTTCAGAATACGACGAATCCGGCCGATGGGAAGCTCGCTCCAAAATGGAAAGGCCCCTATTTGATCGACTCATAAGCAAGAAAAGGGGCATACAGATTAACAACGATCGAAGGTGATCTACTCCCAAAAGCATGGAATGCGATCCATTTGAAAACCTATTTTGTTTGAAGATATCCTGACCCCTATGGATCCCTAGATATCTTGGATTTAGTATGTTTCCTATATCCTATTTGAATGTTATACTCTTATTTTTTGATAAGGTTACTAACTTATTTTTTGATAGGGATCCCAAGACAAGATCAGGGGTTGGCCACCTCTTTTTTTGCCAGTACCGCACGTTAAGATATTTTGATATCATCTAAGGTTTAAAAGGTTTTCACCCTTTCTACGTATCTCTAGTAGCGCACGTTAAGATATTTCGATATCTTCTAAGGTTTAAAAGGTTTTCACCTTTTCTCCGAATCACCAGTTGCATACGTTTAGGCCTTGTCGCCAGTATTTTGGGTATATCCCCAGTTTTGCATAGTCGTCAGCATTCTTAATCTAATTTAATCTGCAAGATGTAATGAATAAGTATGGGATCTTTCTAATATAAACCCTTAATAAACTAAGGATCCTAGAAACACTTATCAAAACCACTTTTTATAAGCAAAAAGGAAAACAAGCACACCATATAAAATAGCCAAAAGATTACTAATGTAGCATGCAGGAATGAATAAAAAAGAGAGCGACCAGGGCTTCGTACTGAAAACTTCAGGATCCCTCCACCCATGGTTACTCAAATTGTCTATCCCATATGCGGGATCCCTAAGCATCATAGTATTTATTCGAATGCAAAGAAAAGTAAAATTGTTTGTTAAACACAAGATCAACTGAATAAAGCTTAACAAATAAAATCACCCTGCAAGCCAAAAAAGTGGGCTCTAGTCTAGTCTTAACATCCTTCATTGTCCAACTCCTTTACTACCCGCACTGCTTCCTTTTTGCTTGCTCCATCTACACCCTCATCCTTAGCCACAAACGTCTCAACATCCTCACCTCTCAGCCTCCTTAGCGCCTTCCTCCATCCATCCGGATCCTACTCCTTGACCAGCAACCCCTGGGCATATGACTCATCAGCCATCTTGACCATCGCTTCCATCACACTGATATCCGCCAACCTTTTAGCATCCTCAGTTATATCTTGCCTTTGTTGTTCCTGAGACGCTTTGAGATAAGCTAGCTCCTTTTTAAGGCAAAGATATTCCTTTTGCTCTTAACGGTACTTCTTGCTACTCTACTCAAACGCTTGGGTAATATCCTTGATTCGGTCTTGGAGATCAAGTACCTTCTATTCTGCTTCAATGGCGCAAAGGCTCAGCAAGTTGGTACCCTAACAATTGATAGGAGTTACGGATAATCTGGCATAAGTGGGGATATTTGATCGGGATTATAGTCCATAAGTATGGGACTTACTTGGTACATTTGGGATTGAAAAGATTGGAGTTTGTTGTGGATCTCAAAGACGGTTAGTCCATCAAAGGTATCCGGTTTGGCAGGAGGGGTCTTTCTTTCTTACTTCCAATGGTTTTGACCCGTCCGATGAGTACTTTTGCTTTGGAAGATTAGGCTTTGGTATCTTCAACAGTGATCAACTCGGGTTTGGGGGCAATGATGTTCTACAAGTCAGTGAGATCAAAGGAGGATTTTGCCTTCGGAATTCCTGCATTCGATCAAGGCAATAGGATCTCTCGGCTTCAAGGATTCTGAGTGCGGTTGGAAGGCGATCCTTTGAAGCTTGGCGGAGAGTAACGAGCTGATCAAATCTTGAAGCTGCAAATAAAAAGAAGGCAAGGTGACTACAAAATGAAAAGTTCACGATCACGAAAAAGCCCTAAGTATCCTACCATTCTTAACCCATAATGAGAGAATAGCATTTCCCCCAGAGATGGAGTCTCTTTTAATAAAGAAAAATTCTCTCTTTTAGTCGGGATCATTCAGGGTGACCTTGGGAATAAGAGAATTTTTGCCTAGGTGAGATTGAAGGAGAAAACGGATGGAGCCATGAGTTATGAGGTTATAGGCTAAAAAAATCTCGGGAACTCCGATGCTTGAATTATGAGAATGATTGAGAAGCTCAATACCCTGTAGGTCTCCAAACCATTGGCATGATCTGGGAGTAGCAGAGTTTGATAGTTGCGAAGAACTCGGTAACTAACGGAGGAAAATGGTAAACAAAACCGATGGTGAATGGATAGTGAGGGAAGTAGACCTATTTGTCAAAAACAATGGTCAGTTTTCATGCTACCATTAAAAGGACGAAGGATAGCTGTTTCAGGAAAGACCCTGGATCCGCGAAGAGCCGAAATGTTGGCATCGTTGAAGGAACAGAGCTCGTCATCGGAGACAGGGATTATGCCTTAGTCAACAAAGATGGGAATAGTTTCGAAAGATAAAATCGAGACGGTTGCTTTTGATTCTCTTGCCATATTCGAAATATTTGGAGTGAAAGAAAAATAAAGAAGGGAGAGAAACTAACCTGAATAGAAGCGAGTGGAGAAGTTAAATGAAAGAAAGAAGATGATATAGATGAATTATAATCTCTAAAGCCCTTGAATAACGGCTACAATGTAGTATGGGGAGTTGCACCATGTACTATCAATAGTAACCGCAAAGAAGTCATGATAACCGTTTTGAATTAATTTGACAGCTGTTGTTAACTGCTATCAAATTGGGGGCAGTTGTTGGGGATAGTTTTTCTAGTCAGGATCCCGGAGTATCACGAGAGTCATAGTCTTATCATGATTTATCTTGGGAACTAACCGTTAGCAATCGGCTCTCTTTTAATTTGTTTGCAAGTTAATGGCTCATGTGTGGATCAGCTCCAGAAGACTCGCTTAACCATAACGTCCACAAAGTTGAAGGCGTGGAGTAGTAGATGTTTGAAGGCTGCAACAGCTAGTTTTACTTAGTCCATAGAATCCCGGATATTTCGGGATATTTGTTATGTATCTCTAGTATTTATAGGTAGTAACCAGAGCATAGGAACACACAACTTACACCGTACTCTCTCAATTCTAGCATAACAATACACATAGCGCTTCGATTACTTGCCTTTATTTGTATTCACACTTGTTTTTATTTAATAAAAATCACTAGGCGGCAGGCTGATTTAGGCAGGCTCTTGAGGCTTTTTGCCAGAGTCCCCGAGGATACTCTCAGGGATTATTGGTTTTTCCTCATTACATCTGTGTCGATTTACTTTTTCTGCAACTGTTTTGTTTTAATCATTAAGTATACTACATCACATACAAAGTTTGGTCACTTAATCATTTTGTTAATTTTTGACCAAAACACGTAGCATTCACAAAAACAAGAAAAAGACCACTCACAACTCTCACAAGTTTTCCTTTCGAGTAAATTAAATTTAACACAAATTGAACATACCAAAATTTTAAGAATGGAAAGTATTTTTGAAGAAGGAGATGGGAAGATCGATTAAAGAGAAAGGATACGAAGAGAGGACATAACAAACTTGCATTTTCTATTAAAAATAAATATTAATAATCCAAACTATTAGTTATTTGCTCATAATAACCCATACTACTAATTTGACCGGTAATAATCTCAACTTTTAAGTTATTACCAATAGTGATCCCATTAACATAATTATCATGCATAGATCTACACTCGAGTTGCATTATCTTTTGTGCAATTTCGTTTGCATGTTATTTCATTTCGTTATTAATTATTACTTTGAGTAGAATCAAGTACAAACTAAGCGTAAAGATTTGATTATTATATTGTTGGGTATGTCACTGGTGATAAAAATAAAAATTGGGATTGACATCGGATAAATTAATAGTATTGATTATTATCGATCAATGATTAATAGTTTGAATTATTGAAATCCAATCTTGATTTTATATTATTCTCTCTCACACTCCTCCCCTTCTATATAACCAATTACACAATCAATTTAATTTAATAATCTGATGTGGCTTCACAGCACACAATTTGTTAGCTTAATTCGTATCTTCTTCTCACAAATGCTTTTCCTTAAATGCCTATCTTCTATAAGTTTAGCCTTCTTCTTTGACTCAGACTATTAACATTTTCGTATCACATGTCTTCCTTCACTAGAAAGCACCTTATCGTCAAAGTACAACTTAGGAGAAGATTTCAAGAGAGAAAATGTATATATCTTCCCAAGTTGCTTCTGTTGTCGAGTTTGTAAGCTACTAATACGGTACGAGCTACCACCTTATATGGACCGAATACTGTCGACCCAACTTATGATGGCGTGGTAGGCGAACCGAGCCTTGATGGTCGGGTTGTAATTTAACATAAATCCAACCCCAATAGAAAATTTGAAGATTCGTACAATGTGAGTCGGCATAAACTTTCATACGAGCTGGGCTTGAGTATGGTAATGTTTAAGAATATGGAAAACTTGATCGCGTTCGAGAAATTGGGTTGCAACCAAGTTGTTCCCAGTGGAGTCCCGAATGTTAGAAGGAATAGTTGGCGGTTTGCAGCGATATAAAACCTCAAAAGCTGTCATTTTAGCAGTGGTTTTGTATGAAGTATTACACTAATGCTCGGCCCGTGGAAGTAAATGAAGCCTAAAATAGAGCCATCATTGATTTTGTGGTCCAGATAGTTAAATGGGTTAGCTCAGAGAGGGATGAGTAAAGCTTGCAATTCCTCACGTTGTTGTATGGTAGTGCTTAAATCCTCCAAAAAGGTTACTTGTTGGCTAGAGTGAGCAATAAATTGGGCAAAAGGAACACGCGACAAAGTGTTGGCTGCTCCATTTTGTTTCCAGGGCGATAGATGATTTCAAAGTCATAACCAAGAAACTTGCCAAGCCACTTATGTTGGTCGGGGGTCTGAAAAAGTTTGATCTAAAAGAACTACAAGTCATTAGTGGTGACCAAACTATTGGACTGTTAGGAAGAGTTTGGTACGCAGGAATGAGAGACGGTATAAAATGAACCATTAAGGGTGAATGAATAAATACATGTTTGGTTGGTAAATGTAATAAAATGAACCATTACATGTTGATTCAATTCCCTCAAGTTCATTCCATCCACTCGCCTTTCTTTTTCATTTCAACCCTTCTTCCATCATTAGTCACCAACACCACCCACTCACCCACCACAACAACCACCACCGGCCACCAAGATCGTTTGTCATCGACAACCACCACCACCACCACCACCGGCCACCGCCGTGGCTCCAACCACCACCACCACTGACCACCGCCATCCGCGCCAACCACTAGCCACCGACGTCCCCGCCAACACTGGCCACCGCCGTCGCCGGTGGTGGTTGTCGCCGCCAACCCCGGTCACTGCCATTGCGGCCGCCCACCACCTGCCACCACCGCCGCCGGGAACCACCGCCGAACCCCACTGATAGCCACCACCACCGCCGGGAACCACCGCCAGCCACCACCGCCACCGGCCACCATCGCCGCTAGAAACCACCACCACCACCACCCGCCATCACCAGCATAACTACTTTTACATTTCAATACTTTATTTTTTATAGTAGTGATTCATTTATTCATAAAGGGTAACCAAACAGGACAATGAAATGTAATGATTTATTTCATTCTCTCATCCATTACATTCTCTCATGCATTCCATTCATTCGTCTATTTCATTACCCCATACCAAACAGACCCTTAGTGTAATAAATAAAATAGTAGACTGTTGAAATATATATATATATATACATATATATATATATACATATATATAATATATATATATATATATATATATATATATATATATATATATATATATATACATACATATATATGTATGTATATATATATACATACATACATATATATGTGTATATATATATATATACATACATACATACATACATATATATATACATACATATATATATATATATATATATATATATATATATATATATATATATATATATGTATGTATATATGTATGTATGTATGTATGTATGTATGTATGTATGTATGTATGTATGTATGTATGTATGTATGTATGTATGTATGTATGTATGTATGTATGTATGTATGTATGTATGTATGTATGCATGTATGTATGTATGTATGTATGTATGTATGTATGTATGTATGTATGTATGTATGTATGTATGTATGTATGTATGTATATGTATGTATGTATGTATATATGATTCCAATTCAATATCAAACAAAAACTTATTATATGCTTATTTTTTTGTTAATGTTTTTACCTTACAGATGAAGGATTGGGCTGCAGGAGCTTTGCTATTGGATTAATTAGTTTGGAGATGGGCTTATGTATCGGGCTTTGCCTTATACATGAAGGAGATAATTAGACTCCAATTAGTATGCAAGGGAATATATATGAGTTGGGGTCTTTATCATTTCATCCCATTTTTTAGGGTTTTAACCCATCTTGGTCCTGTCTTTTTAATTTAGCATAAGATCATCTTTTACATATTTTTTTTGATATGATCTTCGTCATCAAGAACACGCTTCTTCTTTAATCACGAGCTATTAACAATGATGGTGTGATTTATTTGATTGTGTTTAAAGAAGAAGCATGTTCTTGGGATTTAAGTGAATATTTGACTATCTTCTTCATCTAATCTGTTAGGTCTTTAATTTTTTTATTTGTAGTGTTTCATTCTAGATTGTCATTGAATCATTGATTTGCTAATCTTATGAGGTTTTGGATTTAAATTAATCACAGATTTAATATTGAATCTGTAAGTTGTTCAAGTTCTTGCGTTTAATTTCATTTAATACATGTTTTTGACATAAAACCATTATATTCACCAAACCACCAGGACTAAAAGCGTAATTTACTATAAAGATAATTACACACATTGGTCTGAATACTTTGGTAAATATAGGATGTATAAGGTATACTTTGGTAAAAGTAATTAACAAATTATAAATCCCAAATTAGTTTCTTTTTCAAACTTACCATAACAATTCAAATACCATCCAACTCTCATCCATCTCACTTTAGAGTCGGATTTCAACGATTAATTAACTTACTTGACTAAAACATCACACATACTCGAGAACTCCCACATATGGATTCCTATTCCTAACATAACTTCCCTAATCTAGTTAAATTACTAACCTGATTACTATAACATAGTACACCCCAAATCTTCAAGTCATAAAGCTTTATCTCAAGTCTTTAGCAACCCACTTACATGAACTTCTGATCACTGCCTGTTCAACATTACTAGCCTGTGGTAATCTAGTCTTTTATGATCACATCATCTCGTGCCATATTATCTTTGTTGATTTCTTGCCCGGCCATCTTTTACTTTAAAGGAATGTGAGGAAATTCATTTTAAATTTAATTCTCACCACACAAACATTTTATACGTTGACTTAAAAATCTAATTATGTTGAACTACAGCAAACATATCCATCATATGGTTTAGAAGATAGACCTCCATCTACATTCTACTATCATTGCTAGAACTACTAGGCTGGTGGGTGTGTTACACCGCTACATACCCACAAATTATATAATGTCATGTCACACTGCATCATATCACACCACACTATTTTACGAATGCACTCACACCTCACCACATCACATTTTAAAAAAAAAATTTAAAAAGAATCACTTTATTTAATATGTATATAAATTACAAATCTAAATTAAAAACTACAAATTAGAAAAACATAAAAAATTAAAATTTAAATTTATTAAAATATTAAAAACTAAAAATCTACAAGTTAAACTCCCAACGTGTTATAGACGAGGCTCGAACTCCTGAACTTAAGAGGAGATTTTTTACTTTAACTCTTAATAATTATATTATCAAACTTAATCATCCGAATATAAAACAAATAAATATTTAAAATTTCTCCTTTGATTTTCATGATTAAATAATGATTTATTTGATTTGAGTTTGTAAACTATTTATATAAGTATATATTTTACTTTTTATACTTTAACTTTTTGACCAGTTATTGCACAACTTTTCATAATTTCGTATGTTTTGAAATTTTAGTTAAAACTGGATCATGGCTTATAGTTCAAACAGGCACACCTCACATTATAATATTAGGTCAATAGTTCATCTTCTTCACTTCATTTGTTACCTTTCTCGAGTAGAGGTGCAGAGCAGGAGCCGGCAACCGGAAATAGTTCATCTTCTTCACCTCACTGGTTCCGCCGACGGGGTGGGGTGGGTAACAGTCGAAAAAAGGACCGTTGGAACGGTTAAAAAGTGGTGTGGGTGGTGGTGTGGCTCGGCTGTATCCGCCGTGCGGTGGCAAAACTTACTGCATGGGGGACCGGTGGCGATGTTGATGTGTGGCGCCGGCCCCCACCGCGTCCTCACGGCGACAACGCCCCCACCAACCTTATTTATGTACAAGACAGGGTGACAAAACTAAGTTTTTATAATATTAATAATCTACTTTATCATCTGATAAATATGATATTTTGATGTATATAATAATAAAGAAAGACAAATTATATAAACAAATAAAATCCATAAAATACAGTAAACATGTTCTCTGGCAACAAAACTAAATGAAAAGGTTGCATAAAAACAATGACCAAACAATATGTTACAAACAAAAAGATGTCACCATTTACATGGACAATAGAATCTGGGAATGATGATTATTGTTGATGATGTACAAAGTTAACAAGCTAAAAGGAAGCTGATAATAAATATCAAAAAACTTGAGCAAGAACTGCAAAAAACTTGTGGTCGCGACAACTTTTTTCTCACAAAATGATTCGAGTAGAAGATGTGGAAAAGGTTCATCACCTTTCATGGGGGTGCCGCCCAGCAGCCGGTTGTCTGGACCGTGAGAGATGTTGTTTTCAGGAACAAGTGGCGGCTGACCCTCGTTACTGGAAGAGCCACCTGGGTTTGACTTTGATCCGTCCCCATTATGAGCATCATCGGTATCTTCTCTATCATCTTTTGGTTCACTAGAGCTGCCGCCACTGCCACTGCTGCCATCACCGCCAGGTTTTGGGATTCCTGGAACCAGATCTTCCCGAGGTTCTACACCAACCCGTCTCAGGTGTAACTGTCACCATGTTTGTTACAAGTTTTAGCGACCTCTTGCTAGATTATCAAATTCTATTGGTATAATAAAATAAAAATATTAATTATAATAATTATAATACATGTCTACCTTAAGATGGAGATTAATTTCATCTGGGCGCGAAAGAAATGGAAAATCACCACCACTTTTAATGTATGCTTTTCTTGCACCTGGATACCTTTCACTAACTTCATCTTTGAGTTGTTGAGGGATCGCACATTTGTCGTTTGTCTTTAAGAACAAAAATAAACGTAAGTGCATTGTACTAATAAACACAATCAGGATATGCGTACCAAAAATGCATATTGTTATGAGTTATGAAAGCATACGTCGATTATAGTGATCAAAGAATCTGAAAGCATAAGTGGTCCAACCGATGCAGCATCACTTGTTAAAGATAACCTTGAAGCCAAATCCTCTCTTGAGAGGGTCTCAACCTGCATGTTTTGCCTTTTACTTGGTAATAACCGTAGCAACATAACTATAGTATTATTGCTAGGTAGAACTAGAAGTTACATTCTTGTTTTAAAAAAATATTAGCATTTTTATGGAAAGTGAATGGTATAGGATTTAAGGTGGTAAACTACAAATTTTAATACCGATTTTGCAGCTACAAACTATTAGAAAAAGAGTTAATTTTTGTCACCTGTGCAACAACGAAATCCACAGAATCAGCAATAAACGGTTCATGTGGACCACTAGGAATTCCTGTTAAGATGTATCGTTTCAGCAAAAAAGAAGGGGTCCAACTAACACTGCAACAGTAAGAGCAGAGATGGAAAACAATGTTAGTATTTCTTTTATACTTCAAACGATTGTGTACTTGCGCTTGAGGGACCAAAAATAAATTTGGACAAGGTGCAAAAACCTTCTTTAACCAATTTTTTGTAAAGATAATCAGTTCGTTAGATATGGTTACAGAAACTACATTATTACAATAATATTATAATAATATACACTTCGAGGAATTTAAACCAGGTTGGAACTATATTATTTTAGTTAAATCTTTTAAAGAATATGGGTACATACACAGGAGCCCAAGGCATGGCAGCTGCAAAATATTTTGTCTCCAAAAACGCATTTGAGAGTACCAATGACTTCACCCGCCTTGGTCGGTGTTGTGCAAAAAGTAGTGCTAAGAATCCTCCTAGGGATGTGCCGTAAAGATGTATCTGTTGCAAAAATACTCATTTAACATATTATTACACAAACGCGTGCTAAAATAACAATGATAATAATAACAAAACAAAACTTCCAATGTTATGGTGGCCAAAATCAGATACATTTATATAGCAAGTGGTAATCTTACACGATGGACATCAATAACATCTAAAAACTTTTCAAACGCTTGAACCCACTCCTGGCTGTTCCATACGCGAGGAATATCAACAGAAATCACTCGATAACCCTGAGAAAGTAAAAGATAACAAAAGAATGAAGTTGGCACCACCTAGAATCACAGTACACTTCCATTATAATACACTAAAACATGTTTTTGAAGCGTTTGGGGTCAAGTAATAGCCAGTGTCATACTAGTGTTTAGAATATAGTTTCTAAAATGACTATTGTGACATGCAGGTGCAATACATAGTTTCTAGTGTTTAGAATATAAGATTCTGGGTGTAATTGGGGTCAAGTAATAGCCAGTGTCATACTAGCCACTACAATACTTACTTCAAAAGGTACACTAAATTACCTAATCACCCATTTTTATAACATAATTACTCTTTGCATATCTTTTCTTCACATGAATGTCGTTTATCTGTTTTGATCATCCATTATCAAACAATCAAAACTGCTAATTATCTAATTATTACAACTTCATCTGAATATGCTTATTGAAAATTGGATAATGGCTTCCAAAACACAGATCCAAACACTCTAATATATCTCCCAAGCTTCAAAATCCCAACAGTCACAGATGTATATTAAAAATCAAAATTTCACACAAATGTCCTAATTCGACTAATAAATGTTAATACAATTGTTGAAGGAACAAAAGAAACAGAAATTTGTTCATGGAGGAAAAGTAGTGATATGCATTTGTTTTGAATTACAAAAACCTTTATTACATATCATTGAAATTCATGTTATGTTAAAGAAATTCTCAATGGAAATGCAATCACTCATTGGGGCTCACCTTCATCGACAGTGCCATGATTTGTTTGTAGTACACATCAGCTGTACCAGCAGTGCCAGGAATACATATTAGAGGAGGAACTACTTTAGGACCAAAATCATAATATCTCCATTGCTTTGTGCCAATCTGTAAAAAACATAAAACTAAAATTTCAACTAAATGGGAAAGAAGGTAAGCCATTAAAAAATTGGGCATTATGAGGAGCTCACCAACAAACCTAAAAGAAAAAGAATAGAACTTATGTCCCAGGTCATATCTCTTGGTACATAGAACAAAAGTGATCAAGGGAAAACATGTGGTTGATAATATTTCACTTGTGCTTTTAGTGCATACCGTTTATGAGTAAGAATTGCAAACTTGTACATTCTTAAAAGTATAATTTTGTATTTACTCATGAGAGCCTATTGTTATTGTCCATATTTATTATAACTACATCCTAGTATGACAAACAACGAAAAATAACGACCAACACAATGATATAATCATATAAAATATATATCAATTCAGAACCTTATTTGGATACAAACTGGTGATTTGACTTGCTTTTAACAATCACAGCTTAATCCACCATCATAATCCAGATGATCAATTTTAAAGATATCAGAATGCTCAGCCAACAAAATGCTTTTCATAATTTCATCACAGCTGAATCCACCATCAAAATCCTAAGTAAGACAAACTTTTGAAAAATCCTCTTTTTAATCTAATACAATAACTAAAATCAACATCTAAAATTCACAGTCACTGTAAAAGCCCCAATGAGTGGCTAATTGGTTCAAACTAACTCCTTACAGAAAACAAAATTGAATAGCTGCTTGAACCTTTAAGTGAAACATAGTATTTCTCTAACTATAAGATTGATAATGTGGCACCGACTTCAATCTAAATCTAATACCAACATTTTCCATCTATATCTCATGTTATAAGATTCATCATCTATGATCAATACAACATACTTAAAGATGCAAGTTAGCCCCTTTATATCAAAACTGCAGCATACCCACATCAAATTACGCTCAGTGAGACAAAACATCGAACACCTGATGCTCAATTAAACCGCACACAGGGTTTTGACCTAAAGAAAACAGCAATCGAAACCCAACTGCAACAGTGATCTAGAGAATTGGGAACACCTAAATATCTACAAACAATCAATTAAAAGATGGAAAAGATTGAGGGACTCACAGGGATCTTGTGGAGGGGGACCTTGGACTTGAAGTAGATGTAATCACCAGGGGCAGAAAACCCCCCTTTCATTGGCGATTTTGAGGATGATCCTAAAGAGGGTTAGTGAATTTGGTGGTCATTAACGAAGATTCAAGTGTTGATCGAGGGGTTTTGGTCATGGTGTTTTCTTGTTGGTTCTTGGGTTTACATGATTGAGGATGGTAAAGATGAGCCACGTGATCGGGGCCCCGAATATGAATGCATCGAGTCGGGTGACAGATAAGAGTTCAACCTAATTGGCCCGTTTTCTAAAATTAAAAATTTTTTAAATGTCTTTTTATTTCTTATATTTTCTTTAAATTCTCTTCCAAATTTTTTACTTAAAATGTCTATCTTTAGACGAAGAGGCCCACACCTCAGCAGGTCACTCAAAATCATACGTATGTCTTCTAACATAACGTTGTTTTTTACAAAGTCACTACGGAGGCGCCCGCCACCACAATGTGAGCGCCCCCCTTACCGAGAGGAGCTTTACTATCTTTTAAAATTTTCTTTTAAGAAATCGCAACAAACTAAAGTTCAGAAACTAAGAAAACACACGTGTACAATTTTAAATGGTAGGACACCCACGCCTAAGCACCGACATCTTGTCCGAGTTTTGTTTGAATGAAACATTTTGAGAAATATTTTTTAGATGAGACAATTTGAAAGAAAAGTAAGGAAAATTGGGATTTTCCCTTTTTAAAAGGGTGCATGTTCAAAGGAATGGTTTTTTATTTTTAGTTGTGCATAACTAATTACTATTATATATAAACGGTTTGATTAACTTGATGTACAAGAAAGATGGTACGTGGTTAATCATCGGCTTTAGACTTGATGTGAGTATATTTGAACTAATATTGAATTAATAAATTAATGATATCTTTTGTACTAAAGTATTAGTGTTTATATCGTATTATATTAATTTTAGAACTTTTTTAAAATTGATTTGCAACCTCATATGCATTTCATACAACGGTTTAGTCTACAGTGGCCCTTTTAAGTGGGGTTTCCGGAATCATTTTCTTGCTTCTAGAGAGAAACTTTATTTGTGAGGGTGTAGGTGCCGATGAAGGTAGTGGTCGTTCTGGCTACCCCTTTTCTCGCGTATTGTGTGAGATTTTTAGGGGGGTGGGAGGGTGTGAGATTTTCAGGGGGTGGGAGGGGTCTCTGGTTCTCTTTTCAACCTGTACACAAATAGGTGGTTTGTGATATACCATCACCCTTGTTTCCCACTTCTCATTGAGGTAGAGTTGTCTGATGTTTTCTCGCAGATTAGGGTGTTGATGTTTGTGGTGTGACCACCTTTGTGGTTGCTCAACTTTTTTATCTTTGATACTCATTTCTTGTTGTTTGAAACATTAGTGTTTTCAGACTATGCATTTAATTTTGTCGGATCTCGTTGGTGCCTCTGATCTATGATCTTTAGGGTTTCTGGTTGGGTCGTTCAGGGCCGGCTCAAGACTTTTGATGGCCCCAAATGAACATTAAAATTGGGACCCTCAAGTCTTATTTTTAAACCTTTTTTGTTGACTTTATTCATAAATATTGATTTCAAATTGACATGCTATTATTATATATTAAATATAGATAAATAAACAATATAAACAACTAATAAATATAGTAGTTTTAACATAATTGGATATCTTAAAACATAAATTGAAGCACATTTGATAAACTTGTAGAACTAAAAATTAAGAAAGCATTCACTGTAGAACTAAATTGAAGCACATTTGATAAACTTGTAGAACTAAATTGAAGCCATTCGTATGGTTTTGTTTTCACACAAAATAAATCGTGTTGCTTATTTAAACCCTATGGAACGATGATGTTTGTAACTAAGCTTATTTAAGTTGTTTTACAATTGCTCTGGCTTGCTACAACTTTTTGAATGATACAATGGTCTTAATTTTTTTTACCCTTTAGGGTCTTTTTTTCTAGATCTATGTCTGATTTTGTGTTTTCTTTGGGTTAGACTGGTCAAGGAAGATGCGCATACGCTCTTATAGAACTATTTTCATATTTGATTGATTTGTGGCTTTGATGCATGGCCGCCTAGGGATTTCTATTATGACCTGGGGATTTCTATTCCTCTAATGTTGGAGTTTTGGATTTTGGTGTTACTGCCTTACTTAACTACTACAGATTGTTGTTCATGATGGTTATGTACTCGATCTCATTATCTCCTAATGATTTTTGGTGTTTTATGAGTCGGGTGTGTGAGGGTTTTTCATATGACGATGTTGATTTTGAAAAGCACAAGGCAATAAATCGGATAACTATGCAGCGAGGACATGACAGGGTTAGAGGATGGTAAGATTTTACCCACATCCCCCTCCAGCCATGACGGACTAATTGTTGTCAAAACCATGAGCCTGATTATGTATTATATCACCTTGTTAAGTCTTGTGTTGTCAATTTAGTTGATAAACATGATGTGTTTACACCTATGTTTTTTCTTAGTTGTGATTATCAAAACGTCTTCGGATGTGCATTTATCTGAGCCACGGTTCACCATGTCCATCCAACGCCCAAGGGTGGACCTAGCTTATAGGGTGGAGGGGCAGCCGACCCCGTAAAAGAATTTTTTAGTGTTATATGTGTGTGAAAATTTCGACACTACCAACACCCAAAGCGTGCGAATGAATTACCTTAGTCATAGTAATTTATAAACAATAAACAAAAATTAATATATTTGAAAGTTCTAGACAACTTTTTTGACGTAACTATAAAACTCGGTTATTTTGTAATTTGTTTTAGATTTTCTGCTTATTGTTTATTTTGCTTTCGAATCATTCTAATTGAATTTTGTGTTTCTGAAGGTGACGGCAGCACTGTCTTCAAACGATCTCCACCATCACCATCCTTTTCCTCACAACAGACCTCCTTTGTCATCACCCTAACTACCACCATCTAACTCACGTAACACAAATTATTCCAAGTTGTTTACATATGATACACAATGTGTTTGAACACACAAAAGTTTATAATCGATATTTTTATTGATTAACGAACACAGTTACACAAAGTAGAAAAGCCAAATGGATCTTAGAAAAGAACGTGGAGATTTTAAATATAAAAGAAATTACTCTAATTTACAATTTAAAAAAAAAAATATTCTGAAAATGTTCGTTTGACCAATTTTTTCTATCCTTTTGATCAACTCATTACTCACACTGTCCCCACCCTAACACAGGCGCCCTGACCGCAAACCAAGTTCGTTCAAACGCATGATTAGCGGTTCAGATAAAGCCACGTGCCTGTATAGGGTCATCACAATTCGGATGACCGTAAATTTGTTCGGACGAACTTACAAACATTCAAACGACCGTAAGTTTGTTTGAATGAACGGAAACATGTCCTTCATAACGACACTATTTAGACACATGTCTTCATCCGAGCTGACCATCTTGAGTTTGGACTTCAACTCTGTTGGGTAAGGATATTTTTAAAAATTACTTGGTCAAAGAGACATTTTAAGTGAAAAATATAGTCAAAAAGTAACATTTTCAAAATTTTGCTAAAAAACCTCTACTTTATTCTCATAGTACCTATGGGCTATGGTAATCAATTTACAAGATGGTACGTACTTCAATTCCTCGATTCACTCAAAACATTCCCACTCACTGGATAGTAGTGGTATCACGTAATGTCAACATATATAGAAGATAATCTTTCATAAAGATTGTGATAGCAAACCTTACATGTTTCCCTTATGCCTATTGAAGTCTCAATACATGATATCAACATAAGTATTCAGTTCTTAATTATCATATCACGAGTGTAGCTGTCGCTTGGTTGATTTTCAACCTTTTCATTTCTACTTTTAATGTTTAAATTGCAACTTGAGCATTCAGCTTGAACAGATGTGCTGAAAAAAAGATAATAACCATATGTCCATATGTTTAGCACGAGACATCAACATCTTTTTTTTAAGTTTAAATCCCAGGGCTGAGTACTGTAGAATTTGATAAGAGACATGGGCACTGAATTACATGTAACATGTATGTGGTTTGTAATGGTAGCTCATGTTCCTGAGTTGGGAGGTTCTAAACAGGATAATTATATCAGCTTTTACTGCACTAAGTCAAACTTAAAGTGGGGTGGTTGATTCTAGACTTTCTATTACCTACTCCAAGTATGTGATATGATGATAATGTCATGTGACATCAACTTGCAAAACACATCTGGTATGTTTGATCATTGTCATATACATAGAAAACTTAGATTTTTTTTTTGTTTTGATGTTAATTTGAGAAAATAGATAGTTTTTGGTGTGTTTTTCAAATGTTTTTGGTCTTTGGTTGTGATTTGCACTTCTGTTAACATGACTAGTGGAACTTGCCTACGCGATAGGGAGGTTCAACAGGTGTTAGGCGAGGTGGCTGATGTGACATTTTAATTGACTAGCGGATGCCATCAGTACTCGAATTGGCAACTCGGCTTTGTTACTTTTCAAATACTTTTTAGAGTGAATTTTTTTAGTGAAAAAACATGTACAAAAACAAAAAAATAATACATTAGAGTTGTCAAATCGTGCACTATTGATATCTACAAGTCAAATTAGCGAATGCTAGTCATACTAGCGGAACATCCAAACATCAAATTCTTCTCAAAACAGCACCAAACGCCATATATTTTCCATAGTAATAACACCAAACCAAATTTTTTTATAAAAAACTTAGACATAACACCAAACCAATTTTTTTTAAAAAACTTAAACATAATGTCTCCATCTATGTGTGCGCATGTAGTTTATGTTTGACTGTGTTATAAGGTTATGATGTGATGTAACTTCATGTCTTAAATAGAGACATATTTACACAAAGAGAACACAGAAGATGTGATACACTAACCAAATTCCAGTTGCATTGAAATTTATGAGCAAAAAAACATATGTTTTGCTATCTAAATGTGAAAGAAAGATGACATGATAGAGGATTTCGTGTATGACATGATTAGCATTTGATGATATAAAGCAGCACACTGCCATTTAAGACACCTAAACTAAACCAAAAGGACAAATAGAAACAAACAAAGCATGACACAATGATAATAAAATTATAGTTCGAGCATAATCTGTTCACATAAAATATCTAGCATCAGTCATAAAAGAATGTAACTAGAAAAGAATTCATGCAAAAACCTGTTAAGTTTTCTTGTAAAATTATTCATCATCTTCACCATCTTCATCACTTCACCAACAACACTTCTTCTTAACACCATAGTAATGAAGATACCATTTAACAAACTTCTTCAACCCCGTCTCGAGATCAACACTCGGCTTATACCCAAGCTCCACACGCGCTAGACTTATATCCGCATGCGTCAACGGCACATCCCCATTCCGAGGCATCAACACCACCTTCTTCTTCGCTTTCACCTTCAACAACTTCTCTAACGTCCTCACCAACTTATGAACCGAAACAGGCGAAGTATTCCCCAAATTAATAATCCGAAACTGCGCCTCACCCTTCCTCTTCCTCCTCCCCCTCTTCGCCGAATCAATCGCCAATAAACACCCCTTCACAACATCATCAATGTACGTAAAATCCCTCGCAATCGTCCCATGATTCACCCCTTCAAACACCGAAATCTCCTTTCGGTTCAATATATCTTTAGTAAAGAAGAAGTAGGCCATATCAGGTCTCCCCCAAGGCCCATAAACCGTAAAAAACCTCAACCCGGTGATCGACAACCCATGAATATGGTTATACGCATGCGCGATCGCCTCGCCCGCCTTCTTCGTAGCAGCGTAGAGGCTCGCTGGATGATCCGTTCGATCACTCTCCGAGAACGGGACCTTCGAGTTAAGCCCGTAAACCGAGCTAGACGAAGCCCAAACGACCGCGGGTGGATTCACGGTCGCTTTAACCATTTCTAAGAGGTTAACAAACCCTTCAACGTTAGACTTAATGTATGAACCAGGGTTCACCATTGCATACCTCACACCTGCTTGTGCAGCAAGGTGGAGGACATGAGTGAATTGTATCAACCCGAAGAGCTCCCGGAGTAAATCGACGTCGTTGATGTCACCTTTTACGACGAACACTCCAGCGGGGTCTAGAAGGTGCGTTTTCCTTGCGTTTTTCAGCATGGTGTCGTAGTACGGATCGAAATTATCGATCCCTACGACACCATCGCCGCGGCGCTTTAGCGCGACCGAGGCGTGTGCGCCGATGAACCCCACGGCGCCGGTGACGAGAACAGTATGGTGACTGCCGGAGCGAGGTGTAGCTGATAACATGATTTCGGTTTTCCAATTCGATACTGCGGTGGTGGTGGTGGTGGTGGTGGTGGAGGGGGATAAGAAGAAGAGCATGATGATCAGTGATAAGAAGATGATCCACCAGAGAGTGCATTTGGGGGAGGAGGTGTGGAGGCGGAGGCGGTGGTGGAAGTAGTAGACGGAGGATTTCTCCGGCTTGAATTTTCCGGCGGTTGATGGGAGGTTGTCGATGTGATGGAGGATTGGCTTCAATGCGGTCATCGTTGTTGTGGGTTTTGGAATGAAGATGATCGGAATTAGGGTTCCGGCGAGGGAGATGGTGAAGATGATCGGAATTAGGGTTCCGGCGGGGGATGTGATGTGGTTATAGGGGGTGAGAGTAGAATGTTTGAAGATGGTAAAATGAAAAGTGATGAGGGTTTTTGTTTTCGTCAAACCGAAATAATATAAAGTTGTTAAAAGATACTTTTCTGAACTTCATATTATTTTTTAGTAAGATGAGTAGTATAAACTATTTATGTGACAATGTGAGCATTTTTCACATTCAGATTGCGTTTTCATCAAATTTGACTCGTGAGCTTGGTTTTAATTACTTTGCTTTGTATTATAAAGTTTAGACTTTAATATATGAAAGCTGTTTTTGAGGACTTTTTCATAGAAAATAAGAAATTATAACTATTTAAAAATATTTGTAGTTCTCTGAGTATGATTACTTTTTTGGTATTTTTTTGATGAGGGGATATACTTACCATGTTTTCAACATCTTTATACTAAGTAATTAAGTATCATATTACATTGATTTTTTTCTCTTTTTAATGGGTTTAAATTATATCCTCCTTTTGTCTTTAATTTGTTGACCCTAATACAAGTTCAGGTGAGATATATCATTGTCGCGTATCTATTTTAGCTTACTTATCATTTCTTATTTCATGAAATATTAGCTAAAAGTCACATTATACTCAATATGACTGTTATGCATCTGAAATTCAATTTTACGTGACAAGACTTGCATATTGCCGCAAACTCTGTGTACATGTGTATTGGTATTCAAATTTAATCCATGAAGTTTACACATATCTAAACACCCATCTAGACAAACATGGATTAGTATGACTTGATGGAATTTTATTCATAACGATAATCTATAATTTGTTAGATTTTTTTAAAACCACAAGATCAATCAATGAATCTAGTTGGTTCATAAGGTCAATCATGTAAATAATGTTGTCTAGGGTTTTCAACTCATCACAAGGTCATAGCATGACTTTGATCTGATTTAATAGCCATAGGTTTTCATGATTCTATCATAGAACAGGACGACCTATGTCCAGTTTGTTGCCCGTTTACAAAACGTTGAGTCTTTTGCCTTTTTATATGAACTTAAAGACACATGTCTGAATTTACTGGTCTCTCATTGTATTTATAATTACATTATTTAGATATAGCAAAGAAGCTGAGGGATTATGTTTGTCTTAAATTGCCTAAGAACTTATTTCAATCGGGCTTAGTTTCTAGTTTGTATTTCAATCTTCTATGTAAACTCTATCATCAAGGTTTGTATATTTTCAATATCTGACTTTGTTATTGATGTTCATACGTTCATACTTTTTGCTAGATTGGTATCGGCTAGATTTCTTTTCGCCCCTATTAACTTAGTGACCCCTCTTGACAATATAATGTGTGACATTAATAGTGTGATATGGTGTCGGTAATGAATATTTTCTAGATAAATAACAACATTAGTGTGACATCCGTCACCTAAAGGTCCGTCAATTAACATGGACACCGTTAACTTTTCTTCGCTCGTTCATTCCTCATCTTTTACTACTCGTGTGGATATTATACATGCTTTATCATCTTTATGCTTGTGCTCTCATCGTAAACGTATATTATCCTTAAAACTTTTACAATTTTCATCATCGTTATCACTAAATATACCATTTTTATATAATATTATTGTCATTAATAAAATCATTTTTAAGTTACAAATATCATTAAATACATTTTTATCATTAATATAACTAACCTATTAAAGTCGTTTTCAACCGAAACAAATTTGGGAAACTCGGGGGCTAAGTGCAGGGACTAAATGTGACATTTTTCCAAACTAGGGCTGGGTATATATACCCCATTTCCAGCCCTAGCCACCATTTCTTCATCTTCTTCTTCTCCATTTTCTCCTCCTCCTTGCACCAAAACCGCCCCGTTTCTTTGCGTTTTCACCGGCAAGACCTCGGCTACAGCTGAGTCTACTCTTTTCTTGCAGGTAGACCACCTTGGTCGTCCCTTTCCTTGCTTGTTTATGGCTGTCCATTTAGGGTTTCGGGTGTTCGGGGCCAACCCGAGCTCATGAGGTCGTGTGGGTGCGTGTGATGTCTTTTCGAGTGTTCTTCTTGTTTGGGTGTGTGCAAAATGTGTTTCTGGAAGTCCTTGTGGTGTGAATGTCGTGCATGGAGCAGCCGTAGGCTGCTCTGCACTTCTGCAGTCGCGAACCTACTGTTCAGGCGACTGGGTCGACCATGCGACTGAGCCGTGCGACTGGGTGAGTCGTGCGACTGAGTCATGCGTCTATGTCTATCGTGCGACTGAGTTGTGCGACTGGGTCGTGCGATTGTGTGTATGCGTGCGATTGAGTCATGCGAGCGAATGAATGTGTGCGATTGAGTCATGCGAGCGAATGAATGTGTGCGATTGAGTCATGCGACCGAATGAGTGTGTACGATTATGCGTGTATCGCACGACTGAATGCCAGTCGCACGAATGGAGGTTCAGTCATATGAATGAAGCTGATTCATACGAATGAAGGTTGATTCGTGCATATGGATGTTGAGTCGTGGGAGTGGGTGCTGTGTGGTACGACTGAATGCTGAGTCGCACGAATGAAGGTTCAATCATACGAATGAAGCTGATTCGTACGAATGAGGGTTGATTCGTGCGGATGGAGTGTTGAGTCGTGCGTCTGGTCCTGTCGTGCAACTGAAGTTGCTGTGTGTGAATTCCTTCTTGTGTGTGTGGTGTGTGTATGTCGTGTGATGTTAAGGTGACATCGACACGGTTGCCATTGCTAATGACAATGTTAAAGTCAACACTATCAAACTTACTCATGTTATTCCAAATCAAATCAACTTAACATTTTACAATTATCAACAACCGATTCGTAACTACTAATATTTACCAAGTACTTCTCTAATAACAATGGAACTTTTACACAAATATCATCGACAATGGCGACGATTTCTAGTACTTGGATCTACATAAGATCTAATGCGTGTGTCTGCTTGTGTGTGTTACACGCGACCGAACCGATACAACCTGAACCGACCGAACGTTACTATTTACTTTATACATATCATTAATGCTTAACAATAACTGTCAATAGGTGTTTGACCGTTTACTGTATACAACATTTGGAAACTTGATCATTCATACTTACCACTTAACAAGTGAGTTTCGTGGCCCCTTTTTATGCTTATACAACATTTCAATCATTTACAAACATGGGGGAAAAGTATGCTCACCCACTTTCTATGTTGTACAACTTACATACAATTTTCATACTTGGAATCAACGTGTTACTGTTTTGTGAATACTTATCTGATACATGCTTGAGTTCGCTGTGTGGTACTTTCTTTGCAACTATTTAATTCTAGTGTGGGAACCGACGGATAGGTATTGGTAGTACTACAGGGTTGACACCCCCACCCTTGTTTGTTGGTATACTAGTTAGTACCAACAGTGGCCAGGAACGGGCCATTGGGTGAGTATATTCCGACAAGATTCTTTGTGTACGTCATTAGGTTTGGTTGCAAAGCTCATTGTCATGTGATTTTACTTACTTATAACAGTATTCACGGTATTCCACAACATTTACTATACAGCATCAATTACTTATTTACTATTTAAACCTGCGAGCTCACCAACAATTTCTTGACCATTTTGAGCATATCTTTTCAGGTGACAATGCTAATTGAAGATCTAGGTGTGCTGCCTTAGTGGAGACCCTATGATAAATTTTTGAGACTAAACATATTTGACAAACAATCATTTTGAAATATTGTTGTAGTCTGATTAAACAATTACATTCTTTTGATACTTGTTCCTGGGTTGTGGGAATTATCATCATTTGATTTTGTGAATCATATATCATGTTATGCTTATGGCTATGTTGTTGTGAATATTGACTAAACACGACACAAGTCTCCATTTGTGTCGGGTGTCGTCATGACACGCTTTATCATCATTTATTATATTGCATCTCTATTGCTTACCATGTGTTATGACGATCCCGTCTCGTTACCTCCCCGTGTTTCCGCTTTTAGCGGGGGTGTGACAGACTGGTATCAAAGCCATTGGTTATAGAGAATTAGGCAATACGCTTGACCTAGACTATAACCTAGAAACCTTCATGTAGATTTGCATGCTAGGATCTGTGTGCATTTTATATCTCATGTATGTGTTCCTCTTTACTTGATTCGTTTATCTATCTGTTTTGTGATCTTTTCACCCTGTGAGAGAGCCCTTGTGCTCACTCCTTATGGGATGCTTCTATTGGATCTTCCGTTCCCTCTGCGCGCCGAGTTGGGTTATCAAATCCGGGTATTAAACCCGAAGAGATCTTCACAGATCATGCTATTGCGCTTGACCTCGGACATTGAGATTGACCCTGAGGAGGTTATGTCTGAAACCTCGAAAGAGGAGGAGATGGACAACCTTCTCTAGACTAAACGTGATTATATACATGGATTTACAATTGTTATGATGGACTATTGTTGAGACATTACCAATTCATGGTGTGAGAACTACACGACTTGCATGTGATGTGTGGTGGACTATAAGTGTGATATTAACTTGGAATACTGGACTTTGATGAACGATGTGGACAATATAATTTGAAATGGTTAAAGCTTATGTGTTTACTACTTTTATTATTAGAAAATGCCGCCTCGAAGAGTTACCCGCAGCAACAGTGGCGGAAGTGAAGCCCCGAGGGGCAGAGGCAGAGGCAGAGGTAGAGCACCAAGAACAAGTGATGGCCCTGCCAGTAATAATCAGGGAACAGGAGACTCTGATATGGCAGCTTTGATCGCTCAACAACTGGCCGCACTGATTCCGACTATAGTGGCCCAAGTGAGCGATGCACTTCAGCAACACCACCCCCACGGGGATGGTGGCAATGATAATGAGGATGGTGGAGAAAGAGGTCAAGGTGGGATTGAAAGTGAAGTAGGTAATGGGAACCCGACTGGGAACGAGAGCAATCAGGAGACCAAGAATGGTGGAACAACCGGTAATGAAACTGGGGTTGTTAATACGAGAAGGGGATGTTCCTACAAGGAGTTTGTGGCCTGCAAACCGAAAGAATTTGATGGGAAGGGTGGAGCGATAGCCCTAACCAGATGGCTGGAGAAGATGGAGGCAGTGATCGATATCAGTGAGTGCCTCGATAGCCAGAAAATCAAGTATGCCATGTGTTCATTACAGGGCAAGGCGTTAACTTGGTGGAACACTCAGGTTCAGGCTAGGGGAAGAGAATCGGCAATGCAGATGTCATGGGATGAGTTTAAGGCATTGATCACCGAGGAATACTGCCCCCTCAACGAGATGCAGAAATTGGAGCATGAATTCTGGAATCATGCTATGGTGGGGGCCGGGCACGCAGCTTACACTGACCGTTTTCATGAGTTGGCAAGATTGGTTCCACATCTAGTGACTCCGGAATCCAAGAGAATCGAGAGGTATATTTGGGGACTTGCGCCTCAAATCCGAGCGATGGTAACAGCAGCTGCTCCTCCTACGATTCAGAGCGCAATTCTGAAGGCTGGTGCTCTAACAGACGAGATGGTGAGAACAGGGGTCTTGGGAAGAGGAGCAGAGAAAAGAAAGGATGTTGGGGAAACGAGCCGGTCGAGTGCCGGGAAATTTGACAAAAGGGCCAAGACAACCAGAAATTTTGTGGCCGTGACACAGGGCAAAAGAGAGTACGTAGGGCCGCACCCCAAATGTGATAGGTGCAACTATCATCATCCCCCAGGAATGCCGTGCCGGGTGTGCGTGAACTGTAAACGCCCAGGACATCTAGCGAGAGACTACAGAATAGCGCCAAATCTGGTGGCACCGGTCAACGCGGTTAACCCCGCCGGGAATGCCAGGGTCTGTTATGAGTTCAGAGGCCCTGATCACTACAGAAACATGTGCCCCATACTTAATCGGGCGCCGGGTCAACAAAGGAACAACCAGCAGCAGGTGATGGCCATAGCTGGAAATCAAGGCCCGACGAATCAAGGAAATACAGCTCGGGGACGTGCGTTCGTCATTGGAGCAAACGATGCCCGTCGGGACCCGAATGTTGTCACGGGTACGCACTTACTCAATCATCACTTCGCATCTATATTATTTGATACTGGAGCAGACAATAGCTTTATATCTTCTGAGTTTGTGCAATTGCTTGATTTGAGTCCTAGCAGACTAGAAACTAGCTACTCTGTTGAAATGGCCAATGGTGGGGTTGTTCAGGCCGATGAGATTATTAGGATGTAACATCGTGTACTTTTTGGTTAATTAAATGTTATCGTCGTTAATTCTTGTAAGGGTTATTGTTGGCATTTATGAAACTTAGGGTTTACCTATGTTCGTTCTTTTATCATTATTAAAGTTTAATTTATAACGTTAATAATTAAAGAAGTAAATTGTATAATAATAATAATAATAATAATAATAATAATAATAATAATAATAGTAATAAAAATAATAATAATAATCATAACCATAATCATAATAAAGTTAATAATAATGATAATAATAATAACTATAATAATAATAACTAACAAAAAATAATAATAGATTATAATATTAAAGTTAATAATAATAATAATAATATTAGTAATGATAATAACTTATAAACAAATTAGTAACTTAAAAATGTTTAAAACCTAAATTTAGTAAGTTAAGGGGTTGTTTTTGTAAACTTTGAAACTTTAAAAGAAAGTTTTTATACTTAAATAATAAACTTTAAAACTTCAGGGACTAAAGGTGTCAATTCAAAACCAATCACCCCTTTTCTTTCTTTTCCCCCCCGTTTTTCCGGTGGAGTCCGGCCACCCTCCGGCCGCGGCTCCGGCCGCCCTTAAACCCACCGAAAACTTATAATTTTCGTTACCCAATCGTTCCAAACGTTTCGTGAGCATGAATCGAACACCACCATGAACTTTAATTGCAATTAAACGTCGGTTTTGATCTCGAACGAATGGGTAACCGAAACTTTCAATGGACATAGCCGTTCGAGCATTTAAGATTCAATAATAATCCAATTAACTCGACCTAATCGAACGTTTATCTGTACCTAAATCACTACAACGCTCAATTTCACTTGAAACAAACACAATCACCCAAACCGTCGACCTCGTGCATCGCGATTTGCTTATACTCGAACACCATCAAAAGAGCTTGCTAATCACAAATTGTTAAAGGGCTTTCGTTTCTCATCTTCTGTCGAAGCTTAACCTGCAACTAATTGAATTTTCATCAAGCAAACCCTTTAGGATCAACATCCCTCGGTCGCGACTAGTACACGGTTCGTCTACATTGATTCGAACTACAATCTAGGTAATTAAACACTGTGGTATACTCGATTCTATGTATGGATCAAAAGCCCTATGACTAATTTCATTAACAACCACGAATTGGGGTTCAATTTGATCCATCTTGATCTAGGGTTCATATGGGGGATTCATTGGAGTTGTGTTTAAAAGAATTAAAACCCAGCCTTTGTCAGGCATAGGCGACCTCGCCTACTGGTAACCCGTCCCCATCAGAACCTGGAGGTCCCGGGTTCGACCCCGGGCCACTCCACTTCTTTTTTTTGAGGCTTTTTAGCCTTCTACAACATTTTTAAAAATTTTTAAAAATTATAAAAAGGCATTGTATAAAAGTTAAAAATTTTAGATGTTTTAAATATTGTCTAGAAGTTTATTTTTACAAAATAGATGATATAATTAGTTAAATGTTTATAAAAAAAAAGGATTTTTGATGTTGATTAACTATTTAAATTATTATTTGTTCAAAAGGTATATTAAGATTATTTCTTGTAAGTTAAACTTAAAATATGGTGTTAATCTAATAAATAGTTCTTTGTTCAAACGATACGTTTAAATTATTTTCTTGTAAAATAGACCTTAAATATTGTTATAACTTATCTAATTATTATTTGTTCAAATAACAAATATATATTATTGTTTAAAGTAAGAGTTGTCTTAAAAGAATGTTTTAGATTATATTTAAACTTTGGGACAAATGTTTCCTTTATTTCGTAGTAATAAAACGATTAAATAATATATTGACAAGGCATAACCAAAAATTTATCATGTTAGTTGAGTATAAATTATCAACATCCCAAAAATTCCATTAAAACTTTAGTTCCCATTAAAACGTTAAACCTATTTTAATTTAACCCTAACTTTGTGAACACATATATTTAGGTGCATTGTGAAGGACTACTTTGTATCGACGCTTTTGATTATTTTCTTATTAATCATCCAATAAATACTTTGATCATGTGAGTATTCCATACCCCCTTTTCATTTTATTTCACACTTTGGGGTGAAACATGTTAACCTATACTTTGCATTGTAAACTTATTTGAGACTTGTAAACTTTATGGCAATTCATCATGTTAAGTTGTGGTTAGTTGAATTTATGTGGTTACCATGTTATGGCGTTATATGTACAATCATTAACTATTGCTAGCCCAGCGAAGTCATAGATCTATGGGTAAGACAAGCCTGCTTGGTTGATCCAAGTACACTTAGCTGATCGTATATACTTTTAACGTTTGAGACTTGTAAAACATTGTCAAGGTTTGATTGTTGCATTGTTCATAGCATCCCTAATCACTATATATTCACTAACTTATGACTTGAATTGCCATCTTTTATATGTACTTATGTATTAAAAACTATGGAATGCTCACCAACTTTATTGTTGACCCTTTATTTTTAACATGTTTCAGGAAATGCCCAAGTTTGATTATCTTCACTTTGAAGCTTGCATCTAGGAATGGACCTAGACTAATAAATAAGATAGAATGATTTATTGCATTCTATGTTATGTTTTTGTTTCCTTTGGAACTTATGATTGTAGTGTGACAATTTAAAACTTATGTTTAAACTTTATTTGGTTTATTAATTGCGTTATGTGGCTATGAACGATCTTAACTCTCACTCCTCGACGTTTCCGCCGTCAAGGTTGGGGTGTGACAGATTGGTATCAGAGCCCATAACTATAGGGATCTAGGTTATTAGAAATGGTGACCTAGGCTATAGTATGCATGAACCTTATAGAATTATATTTCTATCTTGTAAATTATATACTTTTCATGCTACATAATGCTATGCCTCTTATGTGCCATTTGATGCCTTAGCATAGGGTTGCCTAAACATTGTCACTTGTCTCCCTAAACTTAACTTTGACTCTTTGACTCTCCCCGAACATGAACTCTCTTAATCTTATTCTCGTCGACACGTGGAATCTTATGCTTATGTTATGACTTGGATCTTTAGACGTTATGTCTAATCTATATAAATCTCATCAAGGTTTTGATTCTATGAACCTAAGAAATATTGTGTGACACATAGACACCTGTATCCTGGTTTTCCTGGCAAAAGGCCCTCGGGCTAAGGCAAGCATATCGCATAAATCCTACGGGACTAGTTATGCTTACCTGGGGATTTCTGGGATGAGTGATAAACTATGGTCAACATACACAAGTTTCTAAGGTAAATGGGTCAATTCACCTTGACGTGTCAACGTTTTCAAATGGTAATGCGTTACCAAATGGAAACATCCCGTGTACCCTATAACCCCTAGCTTATCTTTGTTAAACTACTATCCTTTGATATCCCCACTCCTGTAACTAACTCATTTTTGTATATTCAGCATGTCTCGTCATCATGGAAAGCGTGGAAGTTCCGACCGTAAGCTGGCTGCCATGATTGCCCGACAAATGGCTGCCGTTCTCCCGACTATGGTTGCTGAACTCAATAGCACACTAATGGCTAATAGCAACAACAACAACACCAATGGGAACAATGGTGGTGCTAATGGAGACAATAGCAACAATCAAAATGGGAACAATCAACAAGAGAACAACCGTACTTGCACCTTCAAACACTTCAACTCGTGCAAACCCACTAGCTTTAGTGGAAAAGAAGGAGCCACTGGACTTCTCGAGTGGTTTGAAAGCATGGAGAACACGTTCATTGTTAGTGAGTGCCCCAACGAGTTCAAGGTTCGCTATGCCACAAGTGTTCTTCAACAACGAGCACTCACATGGTGGAATAGTGAAAAAAGAAACCGTGGAACCGAGGTTGCTTTGACCTTACCTTGGGAGGAATTTAAGGAGATCATGATCCAAAAGTTTTGTCCAAGGAGCGAGCTGCAAAAATTAGAGGAGGAATTCTGGAACCTTAAACAGGATGGTGGGAATCATTTGGCTTATTCCACCCGGCATCATGAATTGAGTATGCTCCTACCACACATGGTGGACACCGTGCCCCGTAACATCGAGAAATTCATCAAGGGGGTGCCACCTTAAATTCAAGATGCCGTGGTGGGTAGTAGGCCCACAACTTTGGAGGAAGCAATTACCATTACTGCACAGCTCACTGAGAATCATATAAGAGCTGGTACTATGTCGGCAAAGGGTTCCAAGTCTGTTGCGAAGGTGATACCCGAGGCAACAAAGGAGGTAAGGGCCGAGTCATCTTCGCAAAACAAAAAGCGTAAGTTCATCCCGACACGCAACTACGCCGTGACCGCTCCTAATGCTCCTCAAAAACAAATGGTGGTTGCGAATCAAGTTCCCATGGCTAAGGTTTATGCTGGTCCACATCCTATGTGTAACACGTGCAAGTACCATCATGCAAACAACATTCCATGCCGAGTCTGCTTGCTGTGCGGAAAGTATGGTCATTTGGTGACTACCTGTCTTCGTGCACCAAATAACACTGCCATGCTTACCAATCGAACCTGCTACAACTGTGGCGAGGCTGGCCATATTCGCCCTCAATGTCCTCGCAATGCGGGAAATGTGCCACCGGCTCGTGGAAGGGCTTTCAACATCAACGCCAATCAAGCACAAGCCAACAACGACGTGGTGAATGGTACGCCGTTGAACTTCTTTTAGTCTTTTCTTGTCTTGTGAAACTTCCTATCTATGTTCATCATACCAATAATAGGTTGTTACCAAACAGGTATGTATCTTGTAAATAAACGTTATGCATCTGTATTGTTTGATTCGGGTGCCGATAGGAGTTTCGTGTCCCTGGAATTCGAGTCCTTACTTTCTAAACCGCGCGTCAATCTAGAAAGATCTTTCACTGTCGAAATCGCCGATGGAAAATCTATTGTTGTGGACGTCATAATACGTGACTGCACTTTAAGCCTTAACGAACACGAGTTCTTCGTCGACCTTATTCCTATGCAATTGGGAAGCTTTGATGTTATCATTGGTATGGATTGGTTAGCCAAACATCGTGCGGAAATTCTATGTTTCGAGAAGTGTATCCGAATTCCTTTACCGTCTGGGGATACTTTGAAGGTCTTTGGGGAGAAATCATCCCAAAGACTCAAACTCATGTCTTGCATCAAGGCTCGCAAGTGCTTAAGTAAAAACTATATGGCTTTCATGGCATATGTAGTTAATACGAAGGCCAAGGGTAAGGAGTTGAAAGACATTCCTGTTGTGCGAGACTTTCCCGAGGTTTTTCCCGAGGATCTTAAAGGGTTACCTGCCGTGCGAGAAGTTGAGTTCAAGATTGATTTAATCCCTGGCGCAAACCCTGTGGCTAAATCACCTTATCGTCTTGCACCGTCTGAAATGCAAGAATTAGCTAGTCAATTGCAAGAGTTGACCGATAAGGGTTTCATTCGCCCTAGCTCATCACCGTGGGGTGCACCTGTACTGTTTGTGAAGAAGAAGGATGGTTCATTTCGAATGTGCATCGACTACCGGGAACTCAACAAGCTTACTATCAAAAACCGATACCCTCTTCCTCGAATCGATGATCTCTTCGACCAACTTCAAGGAGCAACTCAATTCTCAAAGATCGATCTACGTTCTGGGTATCATCAACTACGTGTTCACGATGATGACATTCCAAAGACCGCTTTTCGTACTCGATATGGACACTACGAGTTCATGGTTATGCCTTTTGGCTTGACCAATGCGCCTGCCGTGTTCATGGATCTCATGAATCGAGTATGTAAACCGTATTTGGATAAGTTCGTAATCGTGTTCATTGATGACATTCTTATCTATTCCAAGACGAAAGTCGATCACGAGACACACTTGCGACAAGTTCTTGAACTTTTGAAGAAGGAGCAATTGTACGCCAAGTTTTCCAAGTGTGAATTTTGGTTGGAAGAAGTTCAATTTTTAGGACATGTAGTGAATAGCCAAGGAATTCACGTTGATCCCGCTAAAATTGAAGCCGTGAAGAATTGGTGTGCTCCCACAACCCCAACCGAGGTTCGTTCTTTTCTGGGTTTAGCGGGATATTACCGTAGGTTCATAGCAAATTTCTCGAAGATTGCTAAACCATTAACGGCGCTAACCCAAAAGAATCGACTTTTTGAATGGGGACCCGAGCAAGAAGAGGCTTTCGAGACATTGAAACGCAAGTTGTGTAACGCTCCTATTCTCACACTTCCCGATGGAAACGACGACTTTACCGTATATTGCGATGCCTCTAATCAAGGTCTTGGTTGTGTTCTCATGCAACGAGGCAAAGTTATAGCATACGCGTCGAGGCAATTAAAGGTTCATGAAGTGAACTACACAACTCATGATCTCGAACTTGGTGCTGTGGTTTTCGCATTGAAGATTTGGCGACACTATTTATATGGGACGCAATGCATAGTCTACACCGATCATAAGAGTCTCCAACACGTGTTTAACCAAAAGGATCTCAATATGAGACAAAGACGGTGGATCGAGCTAATTAGCGACTACGACTGCGACATTCGCTACCATCCTGGCAAGGCGAATGTTGTAGCCGACGCGCTAAGTCGTAAGGTTCACAACAAGACTGTCTCGCTTCAAGAGATTCGAGATCGAAGGCAATGGTTTGATACGCTAGGAGAATTTGATACCGAGATCCATGTGGATGTCAACGAGGCTACTATCATGCTCCAAAACATAAGGATCGATAGTGACCTCGAGTTATGCATTCGCGAGGCTCAACAAGCGGCACTAACCGACGAAGGGAAGGATGAAGATTTGATGTCTAACGTTCGGTCGCAACTGGAGACAAAACCGAATGGCATGTGGTATTTCTTGAATCGACTTTGGATCCCGAATCGTGACAATCTTCGACACTTCATTATGAACGAAGCTCATCAAACCCGATATTCTATTCATCCTGGCTCCGATAAGATGTACATGGACTTGCGTGGTCAATATTGGTGGCCTGGAATGAAGAAGGATATCGCGTCTTATGTTTCTAAGTGTCTCACGTGTGCAAAGGTCAAAGCCGAGCATCAACGACCAAGTGGTTTACTTGAGCAACCTGAAATCCCTATGTGGAAATCGGAGCATATATCCATGGATTTCATAACCAAGTTACCTCGTACACCTCGTGGTCATGATAGTATTTGGGTCATCGTTGACCGTTTGACCAAGACAGCACACTTCATACCTATACGAGATACATACAAGGTTTCAAAGCTGGCTCGAATCTACATTGACGAAATTGTGAGTCGTCATGGCGTGCCCTTACACATTATTTCCGATCGAGATGCTCGTTTCACTTCACACTTTTGGTCTTCGATGCAAGAACTTTTGGGTACTCAATTGGATTTAAGTACGGCTTACCATCCTCAAACCGATGGTCAAACCGAACGAACAATCCAAACCCTCGAGGATCTGCTACGTCTTTGTGTCCTTGATTTTGGTGGTGATTGGGATACGCATTTACCGCTCGCGGAATTTTCGTATAACAATAGTTATCACTCAAGTATCAAGATGGCACCATTCGAGGCTTTGTATGGTTGTAAATGTCGTTCTCCGATCTGCTGGACTGACATTGGGGAAAATCTTATCACTGGTCCGGAACTTATTCAAGAAACGACCGACAAAGTTTCCAAGATCCGAAATAACCTTGAGGTGGCTAGAAGTCGTCAAAAGAGTTATGCCGATAAAAGACGCAAACTGTTGGAGTTTCAAGTCGACGACATGGTTCTTCTTAAAGTCTCTCCATGGAAGGGTGTTGTACGTTTTGGGAAGAAGGGTAAATTGGCCCCACGCTTTGTAGGACCTTTCAAGATTCTGAAAAGAATTGGGAAAGTGGCTTACAAACTGGAGTTACCTTCTGAACTTAGCGGAGTTCATCCAGTCTTTCATGTCTCAAACTTGAGGAAGTGCCTGACTGATAAAAATTTGCATGTTCCACTAGAGGAAATTCAAATTGATGAGTCATTGCACTTTGTTGAGAAGCCTGTTGAGATTATGGATCGAACCCTGAAGAAGACCCGAACAACTACCACGCCTATCGTTAAAGTCCGTTGGGAAAACAAACGTGGAGCGGAGTTCACTTGGGAACGTGAGGACCATATGAAGGAGAGATACCCGCATTTGTTCTCTTAACTTTATTCTTAATTTCGGGACGAAATTCTTTTAAGTTGGGGAGACTGTAACATCGTGTACTTTTTGGTTAATTAAATGTTATCGTCGTTAATTCTTGTAAGGGTTATTGTTGGCATTTATGAAACTTAGGGTTTACCTATGTTCGTTCTTTTATCATTATTAAAGTTTAATTTATAACGTTAATAATTAAAGAAGTAAATTGTATAATAATAATAATAATAATAATAATAATAATAATAATAGTAATAAAAATAATAATAATAATCATAACCATAATCATAATAAAGTTAATAATAATGATAATAATAATAACTATAATAATAATAACTAACAAAAAATAATAATAGATTATAATATTAAAGTTAATAATAATAATAATAATATTAGTAATGATAATAACTTATAAACAAATTAGTAACTTAAAAATGTTTAAAACCTAAATTTAGTAAGTTAAGGGGTTGTTTTTGTAAACTTTGAAACTTTAAAAGAAAGTTTTTATACTTAAATAATAAACTTTAAAACTTCAGGGACTAAAGGTGTCAATTCAAAACCAATCACACCTTTTCTTTCTTTTCCCCCCCGTTTTTCAGGTGGAGTCTGGCCACCCTCCGGCCGCGGCTCCGGCCGCCCTTAAACCCACCGAAAACTTATAATTTTCGTTACCCAATCGTTCCAAACGTTTCGTGAGCATGAATCGAACACCACCATGAACTTTAATTGCAATTAAACGTCGGTTTTGATCTCGAACGAATGGGTAACCGAAACTTTCAATGGACATAGCCGTTCGAGCATTTAAGATTCAATAATAATCCAATTAACTCGACCTAATCGAACGTTTATCTGTACCTAAATCACTACAACGCTCAATTTCACTTGAAACAAACACAATCACCCAAACCGTCGACCTCGTGCATCGCGATTTGCTTATACTCGAACACCATCAAAAGAGCTTGCTAATCACAAATTGTTAAAGGGCTTTCGTTTCTCATCTTCTGTCGAAGCTTAACCTGCAATTAATTGAATTTTCATCAAGCAAACCCTTTAGGATCAACATCCCTCGGTCGCGACTAGTACACGGTTCGTCTACATTGATTCGAACTACAATCTAGGTAATTAAACACTGTGGTATACTCGATTCTATGTATGGATCAAAAGCCCTATGACTAATTTCGTTAACAATCACGAATTGGGGTTCAATTTGATCCATCTTGATCTAGGGTTCATATGGGGGATTCATTGGAATTGTGTTTAAAAGAATTAAAACCCAGCCTTTGTCAGGCATAGGCGACCTCGCCTACTGGTAACCCATCCCCATCAGAACCTGGAGGTCCCGGGTTCGACCCCGGGCCACTCCACTTCTTTTTTTTTTTTTTTTTTTGAGGCTTTTTAGCCTTCTACAACATTTTTAAAAATTTTTAAAAATTATAAAAAGGCATTGTATAAAAGTTAAAAATTTTAGATGTTTTAAATATTGTCTAGAAGTTTATTTTTACAAAATAGATGATATAATTAGTTAAATGTTTATAAAAAAAAAAGGATTTTTGATGTTGATTAACTATTTAAATTATTATTTGTTCAAAAGGTATATTAAGGTTATTTCTTGTAGGTTAAACTTAAAATATGGTGTTAATCTAATAAATAGTTCTTTGTTCAAACGATACGTTTAAATTATTTTCTTGTAAAATAGACCTTAAATATTGTTATAACTTATCTAATTATTATTTGTTCAAATAACAAATATATATTATTGTTTAAAGTAAGAGTTGTCTTAAAAGAATGTTTTAGATTATATTTAAACTTTGGGACAAATGTTTCCTTTATTTCGTAGTAATAAAACGATTAAATAATATATTGACAAGGCATAACCAAAAATTTATCATGTTAGTTGAGTATAAATTATCAACATCCCAAAATTCCATTAAAACTTTAGTTCCCATTAAAACGTTAAACCTATTTTAATTTAACCCTAACTTTGTGAACACATATATTTAGGTGCATTGTGAAGGACTACTTTGTATCGACGCTTTTGATTATTTTCTTATTAATCATCCAATAAATACTTTGATCATGTGAGTATTCCATACCCCCTTTTCATTTTATTTCACACTTTGGGGTGAAACATGTTAACCTATACTTTGCATTGTAAACTTATTTGAGACTTGTAAACTTTATGGCAATTCATCATGTTAAGTTGTGGTTAGTTGAATTTATGTGGTTACCATGTTATGGCGTTATATGTACAATCATTAACTATTGCTAGCCCAGCGAAGTCATAGATCTATGGGTAAGACAAGCCTGCTTGGTTGATCCAAGTACACTTAGCTGATCGTATATACTTTTAACGTTTGAGACTTGTAAAACATTGTCAAGGTTTGATTGTTGCATTGTTCATAGCATCCCTAATCACTATATATTCACTAACTTATGACTTGAATTGCCATCTTTTATATGTACTTATGTATTAAAAACTATGGAATGCTCACCAACTTTATTGTTGACCCTTTATTTTTAACATGTTTCAGGAAATGCCCAAGTTTGATTATCTTCACTTTGAAGCTTGCATCTAGGAATGGACCTAGACTAATAAATAAGATAGAATGATTTATTGCATTCTATGTTATGTTTTTGTTTCCTTTGGAACTTATGATTGTAGTGTGACAATTTAAAACTTATGTTTAAACTTTATTTGGTTTATTAATTGCGTTATGTGGCTATGAACGATCTTAACTCTCACTCCTCGACGTTTCCGCCGTCAAGGTTGGGGTGTGACATAGGAAGTGCTCGATAATATTGGAGGATCATGCCTTCGATATAGACTTGATACCCTTTGAGTTAGGAAGTTTCGACGTGATTGTGAGAATGGATTGGTTGTCGAAACACGGAGCTGAGATTGTATGTCGGGACAAAGTAGTACGAATCCCCATGCCAGACGGGGAGGTACTCAGGATCCAAGGAGAACGACCGGGAAGAAACTTAAAGCTTATCTCCTGCATGAAAGCACGCCGAAGTTTACGAAAGCAGTGCTACGCTCTTCTGGCTCATGTGGTAGAAAAGAAGGAAGAGGAAAGGAAGTTAGTAGATATTCCAGTGGTACGGGACTACCCAGATGTATTTCTTAATGACTTGTCTGGTTTGCCTCCTCCACGATAGGTGGAATTTCGTATAGAGTTGGTTCCTGGAGCTACACCGGTAGCAAAGACGCCATATCGGTTAGCGCCATCTGAAATGCAAGAGTTATCTAGTCAGTTACAGGAACTACAGGAGAAGGGTTTTATTCGGCCAAGTCACTCACCATGGGGAGCACCGGTATTATTTGTCAAGAAGAAGGATGGGTCGTTCCGCATGTGTATTGATTACCGTGAGTTGAACAAGTTAACCGTAAAGAATCGATATCCTCTCCCCAGGATCGATGATTTGTTTGATCAGCTGCAAGGAGCTTCATATTTCTCAAAGATCGACCTTCGTTCTGGATATCATCAACTAAGGGTTTTCGAGGATGACATACCGAAAACAGCGTTTAGAACTCGTTATGGACACTATGAGTTCTTGGTCATGCCGTTTGGGTTGACTAACGCACCAGCTGTGTTTATGGACCTAATGAATCGGGTGTGTAAACCTTACCTGGATAAGTTTGTGATCGTATTCATAGACGATATACTTATCTACTCCCGAGCGAAAGAAGATCATGAAGAACACCTTCGGGCAATACTGGAACTGTTACGGGAAGAGAAACTCTTCGCCAAGTTCTCAAAGTGTGAATTTTGGTTGCGAGAAGTGAAGTTTTTGGGTCATGTGGTTAACGAGGATGGGATTCATGTAGATCCCGGCAAGATCGAAGCGGTGAAGAAATGGGATGCACCCCAGACACCATCAGAAATACGGCAATTCTTAGGATTGGCCGGATACTATCGTCGCTTCATTGCGAATTTTTCAAAGATTGCTCAACCATTAACATTGCTGACTCAAAAAGACAAGAAGTTTGATTGGGGACATGCATAAGAACAAGCGTTCCAAACGTTGAAGAGAAGTTATGCAACGCACCTATATTGTCCCTCCCAGACGAAACTGATGATTTTGTGGTGTATTGCGATGCTTCACATCAAGGATTGGGATGTGTGCTAATGCAGAAGGATAAGGTGATTGCCTACGCTTCGCGACAACTAAGGTGCACGAAAAGAACTATACAACTCATGATTTGGAGTTGGGCGCTGTAGTATTTGCACTTAAGATATGGAGGCATTACCTATATGAAACCAAATGCATCATCTACATAGATCATAAGAGCCTCCAACATATCCTGGATCAGAAGGAACTTAATATGCGTCAGCGACGTTGGGTAGAGCTTCTTAGTGACTACGATTGTGAAATCCGGTATCATCCCGGGGAAGCTAACGTGATGGCTGATGCTTTAAGCCTCAAAGAACGCGTGAAACCACTACGTGCTCGAGCGTTGGGATTGACTATTCAAACGAATTTGAAAGCTCAGATCCAAATTGCACAAAGTGAGGCATTGAAAGAAGAAAACCTTGCGGGAGAAGAATTCCGAGGGTTGGATAAACAAATGAGTTGCAAGGATGATGGTATACAATACTTCATGGATCGTATATGGGTACCTACATGGGGAGGTGTACGTACCTTGGTCATGGATGAAGCACATAAGACGCGATATTCTATTCATCCTGGTGCAGACAAGATGTACCACGATCTCAAAGATCTGTACTGGTGGCCAGGAATGAAGAAAGACATTGCTATGTACGTAAGCAGATGCTTAACATGCTCGAAAGTGAAAGCTGAACATCAAAAACCATCGGGATTATTACAGAAACCTGAAATTCATGAGTGGAAATGGGAGAATATAGCTATGGATTTCATTACCAAACTCCCTAGAACGAGCAGCGGGCATGACTCGATATGAGTCGTAGTGGATTGGATGACGAAGTCAGCTCATTTCTTTCCGATCTGAGAAGACTACAAAATGGATAAGTTGGTGTGATTGTACATCAAGGAGGTCGTGACAAGACATGGAGTACTGCTGTCGATTATATCCGACCGTGACAGCCGATTTACTTCACGATTTTGGCAGACACTACAGAAAGCGATGGGCACTCGATTAGATATGAGTATCGCCTATCACCCTCAGACAGATCGCCAAAGTGAACGAACTGTACAAACGCTAGAAGACATGCTGAGGGCGTGTGTAATCGACTTTGGTGGTAGATGGGACACTCACCTACCGCTGATCGAGTTCTCTTACAACTACAGCTACCATATAAGCATTGGATGTGCTCCGTTCGAAGCGTTGTACGGAAGAAAATGTAGATCACCTGTTTGTTGGGCCGAGATTGGTGAAAGTCAGTTAACAGGCCCAGAGATCATTCAAGAAATAACCGACAAGATCTTTCAAATCAAAGACCGACTAAAAGCTGCCAGAGATCGCCAAAAGAGCTATGCCGACAACCGTCGGAAGCCTCTAGAATTCAACATTGGGGATCAAGTTCTACTCAAAGTCTCTCCTTGGAAAGGAAGTGTTTGTTTTGGAAAGAAAGGGAAGTTAGCCCCAAGATACGTAGGACCATTCGAGATTACAGAAAGAATCGGTCTAGTGGCTTACCGATTAAGGTTGCCACAAGAACTCAACGGTGTACATGATACTTTCCACGTGTCGAACCTCAAGAAGTGTTTGGTTGACGAATCTCTTCACGTACCAATTGAGGAAATCAAGATTGACGAAAAGCTTCATTTTGTTGAGGAACCCATTGAGATCATGGATCGAAAGGTCAAGCAATTGAAGCGCAGTAGAATACCAATTCTCCGCGTGAGATGGAATTCAAAACGAGGGCCAGAGTTTACATGGGAACAGGAAGACCAGATGAAACTCAAATATCCACATCTATTCGAGGATGACACTCTTGGACCTAACTCCAGCTGAATTTCGGGACGAAATTCTTTCAACTAGGGGATACTATGACATTTGTCACCTAAAGGTCCGTCGATTAACATGGACTCCGTTAACTTTTCTTCGCTCGTTCATTCCTCATCTTTATAAACTACTCGTGTGGATATTATACTTGCTTTATCATCTTTATGCTTGTGCTCTCATCGTAAACGTATATTATCCTTAAAACTTTTACAATTTTCATCATCGTTATCACTAAATATACCATTTTTATATAATATTATTGTCATTAATAAAACCATTAAGTTATAAATATCATTAAATATATTTTTATCATTAATATAACTAACCTATTAAAGTCGTTTTCAACCAAAACAAATTTGGGAAACTCGGGGGCTAAGTGCAGGGACTAAATGTGACATTTTTCCAAACTAGGGCTGGGTATATATACCCCATTTCCAGCCTTAGCCACCATTTCTTCATCTTCTTCTTCTCCATTTTCTCCTCCTCCTTGCACCAAAACCGCCCCGTTTCTTTGCATTTTCACCGGCAAGACCTCGGCTACAGCTGAGTCTACTCCTTTCTTGCAGGTAGACCACCTTGGTCGTCCCTTTCCTTGCTTGTTTATGGCTGTCCATTTAGGGTTTCGGGTGTTCGGGGCCAACCTGAGCACATGAGGTCGTGTTGGTGCGTGTGATGTCTTTCTGAGTGTTCTTCTTGTTTGGGTGTGTGCAAAATGTGTTTCTGGAAGTCCTTGTAGTGTGAATCTCGTGCGCGGAGCAGCCGAAGGCTGCTCTGCACTTCTGCAGTCGCGAACCTACTGTTCAGGCGACTGGGTCGACCATGCGACTGAGCCGTGCGACTGGGTGAGTCATGCGTCTGTGTCTATCGTGCGACTGAGTTGTGCGACTGGGTGTGTCGTGCGACTGAGCCGTGCGACTGTGTGTATGCGTGCGATTGAGTCATACGAGCGAATGAATGTGTGTGATTGAGTCATGCGAGCGAATGAATGTGTGCGATTGAGTCAATCGACCGAATGAGTGTGTGCGATTATGCGTGTACCGCACGACTGAATACCAGTCGCACGAATGGAGGATCAGTCGTACGAATGAAGCTGATTCGTACGAATGAAGGTTGATTTGTGCGTATGGATTTTTAGTCGTGCGAGTGGGTGCTGTGTGGTACGACTGAATGCGGAGTCGCACGTATGGATGTTGAGTCGTGCGAGTGGGTTCCGATACCAATCTAGCCGATACCAATCGACTGAATACCGTGCGACTCAGCATACATGGTAGACAATAGAATATCGTGCGTATGCAATATAATATTGTGGAATACCGTGCTTATGAATATCGTGCGACTCACCATTCAGTCGTACCACACAACACCCAATCGCACGACTCAAAATCCATACGCACGAATCAACCTTCATTCGTACGAATCATTTTCATTCGTACGATTGAACCTTCATTCGTACGATTGAACCTTCATTCGTACGAATCAACCACAAGATCATCAGTTCCGTCTGGGAGGGACAATATCGGTGCGTTGCACAACTTCTCTTTCAACGTTTGGAACGCTTGTTCTTGTGCATGTCCCCAATCAAACTTCTTGTCTTTCTGAGTCATCAGTGTAACGGTTGCGCGATCTTTGAAAAATTCGCGATGAAGTGACGATAGTAACCGGCCAATCTTAAGAATTGTCGTATCTCTGAAGGTGTCTGGGGTGTATCCCATTTCTTCACAGCTTCGATCTTGCCGGGATCTACATGAATCCCATCCTCGTTAACCACATGACCCAAAAACTTCACTTCCCGCAACATCTTTTCTTTTCTCTGCTCCTCTACCCAAAACCCATGTTCTCACCATCTCGTCTGTCAGAGCACCAGCCTTCAGAATTGCGCTCTGGATCGTAGGAGGAGCAGCTGCTGTTACCATTGCTCGTATTTGAGGCGCAAGTCCCCAAATATACCTCTCGATTCTTTTCGATTCCGAAGTCACTAGATGTGGAACAAGTCTTGCCAGCTCGTGAAATCGATCAGTATAAGCTGCGTGCCCGGCCCCCACCATAGCATGATTCCAGAATTCATGCTCCAGTTTCTGCATCTCATTGAGAGGGCAGTACTCCTCTGTGATTAATACCTTGAATTCATCCCATGACATCTGCATCGCTGACTCTCTTCCCCTAGCCTGAACCTGGGTGTTCCACCAAGTTAACGCCTTGCCCTGTAATGAACACGTGGCATACTTGATTTTCTGGCTATCGAGGCACTCACTGATATCGATCACTACCTCCATCTTCTCCAGCCATCTAGTTAGGGCTATCGCTTCACCCTTCCCATCAAATTCTTTCGGTTTGCAGGCTACAAACTCCTTGTAGGAACATCCCCTTCTAGTATTAACAACCCCAGTTTCATTACCGGTTGTTCCACCATTCCCGGTCTCCTGATTACTCTCGTTCCCAGTCGGGTTCCCATTACCTACTTCAGTTTCAATCCCACCTTGATTTATTTCTCCACCATCCTCATTATCATTGCCACCATCCCCATGGGGGTGGTGTTGCTGAAGTGCATCGCTCACTTGGGCCACTATAGTCGGAATCAGTGTAGCAGTTGTTGAGCGATCAAAGTTGCCATATCAGAGTTTCTTGTTCCCTGGTTATTACTGGCAGGACCATCACTTGTTCTTGGTGCTCTACCTTTGCCTCTGCCCCTCGGGGCTTCACTTCCGCCGCTGTTGCTGCGGGTAACTCTTCGAGGCGGCATTTTTCTAATCATAAAAGTAGTAAACACATAAGCTTTAACCATTTCCAATTATATTGTCCACATCATTCATCAAAGTCCAGCATTCCAAGTTAATATCACACTTATAGTCACCACACATCACATGCAAGTCGTGTAGTTCTCACACCATGAATTGGTAATGTACCAACAGTAGTCCATTATAACAATTCTAAATCCATGTATATAATCACGTTTAGTCTAGCGAAGGTTGTTTATCTCCTCCTCTTTCGAGGTTTCAAACATAACCTCCTCAAGGTCAATCTCAATGTCCGAGGTCAAGCGCAATAGCATGATCTGTAAAGATCTCTTCGGGTTCAATACCCGAATTTGATAAACCAACTCGGCGCGTAGAGGGAACGGAAGATCCAATAGAAGCATCCCATAAGGAGTGAGCACAAGGGTTCACTCACAGCGTGAAAAGATCACAAAAACAGATAGATAAACGAACAAGTAAAGAGGAACACATACATGAGATATAAAATGCACACAGATCCTAGCATGCAAATCTACATGAAGGTTCCTAGGTTATAGTCTAGGTCAAGTGAATTGCCTAATTCTCTAAAACCTGGCTCTGATGCCAGTCTGTCACACCCCCGCTAAAAGCGGAAACACGGGGATGTAAGGAGATGGGATCGTCATAACACATGGTAGACAATAGAGATGCAATATAATAAATGATGATAAAGTGTGTCATGACGACACCCGACTCAAAGGAAACTTGTGTCGTGTTTAGTCAATATTCACAACAACATAGCCATAAGCATAAACATGTTAAATGATTCACATAGTCAAAGTTACTACAATTGTAATGTAATTCCCACAACCCGGGAACAAGTATCAAAAGAATGATATTGTTTAATCAGACTACAACAATGTTCCAAAATGAATGTTTGTCAAATATGTTTAGTCTCAAAAATGCATCCTAGGGTCTCCACTAAGGCAGCACACCTAGATCTTCAATTAGCATTGTCACCTAAAAAGATATGCTCAAAATGGTCAACAAAATTGTTGGTGAGCTCGCAGGTTTAAATAGAAAATAGTAATTGATGCTGTATAGTAAATGTTGTGGAATACCGTGTATACAGTTATAAGTAAGCAAAATCACATGACAATGAGCTTTGCAACCAAACCTAACGACGTACACACAGAATCTTGTCGGGATATATTCACCCAAGGGCCCGTTCCTGACCACTGTTGGTACCAACTAGTACACCAACAAGCAAGGGTGGGGGTGTCAACCCAGTAGTACTACCAATACCTATCCGTCGGTTCCCACACTGGAATTAAATAGTTGCAAAGAAAGTACCACACAGTGAACTCAAGCATGTATCAGATAAGTACTCACAAAACAGTAACACGTTGATTCCAAGTATGTAAATTGTATGTAAGTTGTACATCATAGAAAAATGGGTGAGCATACTTTTCCCCCATGTTTGTAAATGATTGAAATGTTGTATAAGCATAAAAAGGGGCCACGAAACTCACTTGTTAGGTGGTAAGTATGAATGATCAAAGTTTCCAAATGTTGTATGCAGTAAACGGTCAAACACCTATTGAAAATTATTGTTAAGCATTAATGATATGTATAAAGTAAATAGTAACGTTCGGTCGATTCGGGTTGTATCGGTTTGGTCGCGTGTAACACACACAAGCAGACACACATATTAGATCTTATGTAGATCCAAGTACTAGAAATTGTCGCCCTTGCTGATGATATTTTTGCAAAAGTTCCATTGTTATTAGAGAAGTATTTGGTAAATATTAGTAGTTACAAATCGGTTATTGATACTTGTAAAATGTTAAGTTGATTTGACTTGGAATAACATTAGTAAGTTTGTTAGTGTTAACTTAAATATTGTCATTAGCAGCGGCAATCGTGTCGATGTCACCTTAACATCACACGACATACACACACCACACATAAGAAGAAACTCACACACAGCAACTTCAGTCGCACGACAGGACCAGACGCACGACTCAACACTCCATCCGCACGAATCAACCCTCATTCGTACGAATCAGCTTCATTCGTACGATTGAACCTTCATTCGTGCGACTCAGCATTCAGTCGTACCACACAACACCCAATCGCATGACTCAACATCCATACGCACGAATCAACCTTCATTCGTACGAATCAGCTTCATTCGTACGATTGAACCTTCATTCGTGCGACTGGCGTTCAGTCGTGCGATACACGCACAATCGCACACATTCATTCGGTCGCATGACTCAATCGCACACATTCATTCGCTCGCATGACTTAATCGCACGCATACACACAGTCGCACGACTCAGTCGCACGACACACCCAGTTGCACAACTCAGTCGCACGATAGACACAGACGCATGACTCAGTCGCACGACTCACCCAGTCGCATAGCTCAGTCGCATAGCTCAGTCGCATAGCTCAGTCGCATGGTCGACCCAGTCGCCCGAACAGCAGGATCGCAACTGCAGAAGTGCAGAGCAGCCCACAAGGACTTCCAGAAACACATTTCAAACACACCCAAACAAGAAGTACACGCATAAAGACATCAAACGCACCCACACGACCTCATGTGCTCGGGTTGGCCCCGAACACCCGAAACCCTAAATGGACAGCCGTAAACAAGCAAGAAAAGGGACGACCAAGGTCGTCTACCTGCAAGAAAGGAGTAGACTCAGCTGTAGCCGAGGTCTTGCCGGTGAAAACGCGAAGAAAATGGGCGGTTTTGGTGCAAGGAGGAGGAGAAAAGTGAAAGGAGAAGAAGATGAAGAAAAAGAAGATGGAATGGAGGCTAGGGCTGGAAATGGGTATTTATACCCAGCCCTAGTTTGGCAAAATGTCATATTTGGTCCCTGCACTTAGCCCCCGAGTTTCCCAAATTTGTTTCGGTTGAAAACGACTTAAATAGGCTAGTTATATTAATGATAAAAATGTAAATAATGATATTTGTAACTTAAAAATGGTTTCCTTACTGTCAATAATATTATATAAAAATGGTATATTTAATGATAACGATGACGATAATTGCAAAAGTTTTAAGGATTGAAACGTTAACGATAAGAACACAAGAATAAAGACGATAAAGCAAGTATAATATCCACACGAATAGTTTATAAAGATGAGGAATGAATGAGCGAAGAAAAGTTAACGGAAATCACGTTAACTGACGGACCTTTAGGTGATGGATGTCACATGTGTCTAACATAACATGGTTAGACCTACATCATACTGGACTATAGGTTGATGAAACATGTTCAAATATGGCTCAAATATTGAGCCTGGGTTTGGATGAGATTCGAACCATTTGATCCAATCTATCTCAAATCCTTCTCATATAAAAGGCATCTCGTGTTCCTCCCACCAACAATTTCCTCTACTCCTCTCCCTTTATATATATTCTTTATACAATTACATCAGTGACACGTATTTGACGTGGTCTAAATTATATATAGATATCTTATACTTTAAAAAGTTTTGATTAGTTTTATTAAATATTGCACCTAATCAGTTCATTTAGATTTTGAAGGTTTCGAGAGACAATGAACTAAATTGGTGTATTTAACTTAACTTGAGGCTGAAGAGTGAAACTTTAAACATTGTTATTGCAACTAGAAATTTTACTTCTAAAACCTTTTAAAGGAAATATATAAACATATACAATTATAAAAATGTTGCAAGTTGTAAGAAGTAGGCAAAAACTAGTTAACCAATCCTACCTGAAAACCTAATTGATAATCAAACCGGTTATTATAACCGATCCAACACAAAACGGTTTCTAGATGATCGTAACCAACGGTTTCTACCCAGTTACTGCTTCCCACGTTGCAAAGAGGTTAGAAACCGAATATTTTTAACCAGTAATACAAACCGGTTTACTAGTTATACCAGATAGGCTTTTACCTTCCCAAACCAGTTGATAAGCAAACCGATCTTTAAAATAATTGGTTTTGATCAATAATTGATTTGGTTAATAGCCAAACTGGTTTCTTTAATATAACCGATTTGTTAGGAGTGAGCATAATATGGGCCGACCCAAAAAACCAGACTAAAAAATCAAAGACCGGACTGGCCCAAACCATTATACATACACATGGTCCGGTACGTGGTCCTAAAGTTTTAGTTATTTCAATCCTTGGTCCGGGCCGGTTCGGGCCCGATAAAAGCTCGTCTTACCCAAAAAGACTGACTTAATAAATATAAAAAAACTGATTGAGACCGACTAACCAACCTTATATTAGGCGATTACCTACCTAAATATGGAGTATTGTTTTGGTATTTCGCAGAATCATGACCTAGAAAAACTAGGAACCCTTTGACCTTCCATGACGGCAGATGCAAATCCAAGTTTATAATCCAACTATATAATCCTAACTATTATATTATACATGCATAATTAATAAATCAAATCAAGAAGCAAGTGGTGCCATTCAAGAATTAAAATAATTTTACTCTTGGTGATCTATTAGTGTGATTCAAACAAAGGTTAGCCTACACAATTTTTTTTCATGTCAACATATGTACATTCACGTCGTTCGATCTATTGTTTGTTAACTTGATGCAACACACACTCTCTATTGTTAGTATTGTTAGTTAATATTAATTGTTTATGTTTACTGTTTAACTTTTTATTATTACTTGTTCTTTGTATGTTAATCTATTATTTATGTTAATTGTTCGTTTATGTTTGTATGTGTTCGTTTATGTTTGTTTAATTATGGTTGAGAAGATTTCGTGCATGATACTATTTTCTTACATATGTTTAGTGTAGATGGATTCACAAAAACATGATGAGATTTTATCAAGTGACGAAGAACGAACCATTAATGAAAAGGAAGCCCGTAATCAACAAGTGAATAAAAAGAAAAGAAAGTCGACTACTCGTGTTTGGGACCATTTCGAGAAGATCTATGTGGAGGGTCAAAGAAAAGGACGATGCAAATATTGTAATTTAAATATTTGTGCAAGTGATGGAACATCTACAATGAGTCGACATATAAAGAGGTGTAAGTCAAATCCTGCTAATCTTGTGGATCAAAATATATTGTTTATGAAAAGAAAAGATGATGGTGAGGGGGTAGTAGTGGTACTTTGAAAACATAAAAGTTCGATCCCTTTAAAGGTCGAAAGCTATAGTTAAGATGATAATTGAGGACGAACTTCCATTTTCTTTTGTTGAACATGAGGAACTCAGGGAATATATGGAGGTGGTTTGTCCGAGTTTTAATATTCCCTCACGTTGGACGATTGCTCAAGACATTAGTGAGTATTACTCGGCGGAAAAGAAGAAACTAAAAGACTTTTTCACTAAAACTAAAGTAAGAGTTTGTCTTATCACTGATACATAGACTTCAAACCAAACCATCAATTACATGCTATTAACTTCACATTTTATCGATGATAATTAGAAATTTCACAAAAGAATCATCATATTTATGCCAATTTCAAGTCATATGGGTGATGCTATTGCAAGGGCTATAGAAGAATGCTTGGATGAGTGGAGTATAGAACATGTAATGACTATCACCATGGATAATGCATTAGCAAACGATGTTGCAATTGGGCTATTAAAGGGTAGGTTACCTAATCTGTTACGTAAAAGTATTAATCTTCATGTTAGGTTCTTAGCTTGTATTATCAATCTAATTGTTAATGATGGTTTAAAATACACAATAAAACTATTGAGCGTATTCGAAACACAGTTAAATACATCAGACATTAAGCCGTAGGCTCGACAAGTTCAAAACATGTGCTAGTGATAAAAAGATAGATTCAAAAGCCTTGTTATGTCTCCACTAGATGGAATAGCACACATGACATACTAGACAGTGCCGTTTGAAAAAGCTTTTGAACTATATGACCAGAAACATACCAATTTTCGTAATGATTTAGGTGAGATTCCTCACTGAGCCGACTGGTTATATGCAACAAAAATGGTTGAATTTTTGGGAATCTTTAAACGAAAAACTGTAAAGATTTCAGGCTCAACCTATGTTATAGCACATCAGTTTTTTATATGAAATTATGGATATTGGTGATAACTTGGATAGATTATTAAACCAAACGGGTCAACTCTATGATATATGGAGATGATAGCACTTAGAAAAATAAGTTTGATAAATACTTTGGAGATGAAGATCGAAAAATATGTTGTTTGAATTTGCTGTTATATTAGATCCTCACTTGAAGCTTCAGATTATTCAATTTTCTTGTGAGAGATGTTGTATGCTAACTAGGGAAGAAATGGACAAATATAAAGATGAAGAAGGAAAAGCTTCAGATTATTCAATTTTCTTGTGAGAGATGTTGTATGCTAACTAGGGAAGAAAGGGACAAATATAAAGATGAAGAAGGAAAAATAACAGACGAAGATTTTAAGAAGATGTTAGATATATTGGTTGATGATGTAAAAAGAGAAATGGAAATATTGGTTAAAGAGTATCAGGTTTTGTATGAAACAAGTTCAACTAATCCCCTTAAAACAGAAAATAAATGTGAACAGTTTCAAATTGGTGATAACTTTTTCTTGATGCTTTTCAACGATATCGAGGTGGTGAAGTCCATTCCTATAGTAATAAAACAGAATTAGAAAAATATCTAAAGGATGACCTTGAAGATAAAACTAATGATTTTGATATATTGACATGTTGAAAGGTAAATTCTTCTCGATATCCGACTCTTTCGAAGATGGCAAAAGGTATTATTTTTTATTATTATAGCATATTTAACAAATTTTAGTATACGCTAATTTTTTTACTTTATTCTATTTTAGATATTTTAGTTATTCCAGTTTCAACCGTAGCTTCGGAGTCGGCTTTTAATACGGGCGGACGGGTGGTGGAATCGTCTAGAACTTCACTATACCCTCCTATTGTTGAGGCTTTGATTTATACGCAAGATTGGGTTCGAACGACAAGAAAGGAAATCGAGAGTGAGGAATTAGAAAAACTTGACAATCTTGCAAAAGGTTGGTTTAAATTTAAAATTCTATCAAAATTCTATAAAATTAAATAAATCTTTTGAGTTTCTAATAATTAACTTTTTTATTTTTCAGAAATTTATGATAACATCGGTTTTGTGCGTGACTGAAGAGTAAATGAAGATCGAATGAAAGAGTTTGGTGTTTTTATTTTATTATTTGGTTTCATTATAAAGACTTTATTTGTAATTAAAGATTTTTAAAATTACATATTTTCTTATTCGCAAGTTTGCTTTACATATTATTGTTTGTGTGTTCAAGTATCATGTTAGTTTATTTTAGTGTGTTTAGTTCTAGCCCACTAAAGCAACATAATTCTTTTTTCGGACCGGCCTGACCCAATTAATAGAACCGACCCGTTAGGCCCGAAACCGGACCGCACCGACCCATCTTTATAAGGTCCGGTCTTTGGTCCTTAAATCTCATACATTTTGTTCTTTGGTTCGGGCCGGTTCTAACTGGTCTGGTTCGAATTTGACCCATTGCACATCCCTATGATTTGTGCACCTCCAGTTAGAATTGTCAAAGTTATGATATCTCACAAATTGATTTCGGTTAAACTAATTATCCGATTTGCATTCTGTTGTGAAGTCACGTGGAGAAGATTCAAGGCCCCCGAAACTATATAACCTGATGAAGCCCATGTGAAAGACAAAACTTAGGCGCACGAGAAGAAATCTCAATCTCAATCTCAATATATAATAAATGAAAGGAGGTTTGATCACATGACAAGATTTTAGCCAATGCACAACCACATGACGTTTTCATATCATACAATTGTCACGTGCCGTTTTATTAGCAATATGGTTTTTAAAAAAATGTTTAAATGGTATTTAATTTCTAATTAAACAGCATTCTAAAATTAGATTTTAAAAGTTAACTAGTGTTATACTACGATGCGCTTTGCGCGTCGGAAGAAGGCGAAGGAGGCTCAGATGGCGTTTGGAGACGTTTCTATCATCATAGCCGTGAGGGTCAAAAAAAACTTTTCACAATACAACAAACATGCACATACCGATAAACAAAATAGGTCCAACATCACTGCCAACAAAATAGGTTTGGTATGAACATGTAAACCGGTCTCATACGAACGTATGCTTTTCATCATCCACCAAATCAAGATAGTGTCCCAGCCAACATAAATAGCATCCAATGAACATATGGGCAGCATCATTCACCAAATCATGATATTGTGTCGAACGAACTCAGGCTGTAGTGGTCTCAGATGAATATATGCTCATCATCATTGACCAAAGGACTCGAAAAGAGCTCCACGGAACAACACATTACCATCATCGACCGTACTAAAATATCGTTAGCCAATGAAAGTAGTCTCAGATGAATATATATTCATCATCATCAACCTTGGAACCCCAAAGAAAATCCAACAGAGGCCACATCGGAAAACCCTAACAGCCAAAACAACAAAGGCCTAAATCTGGAAAACATATAAACAAAAAAGTCTCAGATAGTCAGATGAACTCAAATTCATCATCATCAACCCAAAATAGCTCTAACCATGCATCTCGTCGGTGTATAAAGGTCCCTTTAAGAGTAAGTACGACAGAGGCCACACTTAAAATCTTTAACAACAAAAAAGGCCTAAACATGGAAATCATATAAACAGAATAGTCTCAGATGAACTCAAGTTCATTGTCATCGACGGTCACGCCAACATAGACGTCTGAAACCCCTTCCATAAAACCAACAACATTCAATCGAACCAAAGACCATCAAACAGAACAAGAAGAAATGGCTCCTCATCGCCGCCGCTAAGGAAAGCTGCATAAGCAAAAGTCCGGTGACGGCGGGGCTCCATAACCCTCGCCATATGGCGACTTTCGAATAGCCACTTATGGCATCCACAGCCTACGTCGACTGCTTAACCCCAATAGCAAACCCTAGAACATATCTGAGATCGAGAACCCTAAAGGCAGGGGAGGAAGAAAGGTCGTCGTCGCCGCCGCCAAGGGAACCCATGCAAGTACCGGTGGCGGCGGGGCTCAACACTCTCTGCAGGTTTCGATCTCAGGCAAGATGGATCGGCCGGAGCCACAACTACCACCACAAACATCGAATCAGAAGAAGAAAGGTATAGCGGGAGGATCCCTACGCGTCGGTGAAGCCGGTAAGAGAAGACCGGCGACAACCTCCACCAGAGCTCCGGAACCCACATACCGACCTCCCTTCTCTCTCTCCACAAAACCCAAATGCAAAGAAAAGAACTTAAATCTAATAGTAAGGAAGGACCAAAGTGCAAATAATGAAAAACCATGTGACCAAAATCTAAACCTTACAAACTTCACTGCTTCTTCAACTTAGTTTTCAAATATATAGGTTAATCATTGAAACATAAATTTAGAAACTTTAAATTTAAAATAAATCTGCAATTAAATCCAAAATTTTTTCTAAACATAACTAACTAAATTAGTTTAAATTTGAAATTTAAAACTAACAATTTGAATACTCAAATGGAGCATATGTAGTTCACAAATATTAAATTGTAATTGTAATAATCAATTCGAGTATTTTGGGTTAATAATTTTAAACTTTGAAAATCTTCTATATTTTAATAATATCGTATAATATTTCCTTGCATTATATGACATAATACCATTATTTTATTGTATATACAATAAATTTTTTTCTGTTTACTATTCTTTCACTATCAAAGATATTTTCAGAAATATACGATATAACTTTATATATGATTAAAGAGTCCAGGTATTCTGCATGAATAACTTCTCTTACTTCTCCATTATTCATACAGTTATTATATTCGACTCATTTCGTATTGTATTCAATTACAGTATTACGTACACTGTATTTAAAAAACAAGTTTTTAATGATAAATATTATTACTATATTGTTTAATCCTGCAACCATAACTTTCACTTCGTTTATTTTTTTATTTATGTATACTGGTTTATACATTATTGATAAATCATTAAGTTACTTCTTAATAAGGCATCATCAGTATTAAAAGTAACTTTCTTAAATATTCTTGACATATCACGTCGTGATTCGTTTATGAAGGCAACCAATGTATAATAATCCGGTAGAAACTTACTCTTTTAAGTTTATTGTGGTTGAGGAGGATGTATTGTTCAACTAATAGAATAGTTATCTTATTCTTTTAATAATTATCTTATAAAACATATCTGCTATACATCTTTAATTTTTCTTATATTTTTAATCACATGACACTACAATACATGGGATTATTCTAAAATGATGATTTCTTAAGTTTGAGAAATTAATGACTAAATCTTGTAAAAATTTTGTATACAAAAAAGTTTTCAGATATTTATAAACATTAATATTGTTCCTCTATTTATTTAATTATTTTAGTTAACTTACATGTATACATATTTATTTAATCGACATTCATATGCGTATATATTACAGATTTATTTATAATAATTGATAATTTATGTTTCTATTTATTTTAAAGAGTAAATCACATGGATGGTTTTTGTAGTTTGGTCAAAATTTTGAATTTGGTTTTTAAACTGTTAAAATTTCAAATATAATACCTCATGTTATATTTATCTTTCATTAATGATTCTTATTCTGTTAGTTCAGTTACTAATGTTAAGTTTTTTAAAATGACTATTTTACCTACAAAAATCATCAATGTAATTTACTTTTTATATAAATAAAAAATATATTTAAAATGTTATTTTTAGAATGTTTAGGTTTTTAAATGTTTCTCTAAAACTTTTGATATTTTAAATGCCTCTCTTAAAATTTTTTGATTTCTCAAGTACTTTTTAAAAGCATTATCGTCTTTCTTAAAACCATTCAGTTTTTTTAAATGTAATTTTTATAATTATTCATTTTCTAAATATTATTTTTAAAACTATTTGTTTATTGAATGTTTTAAAAAATACTAAAAATGTCAATCGAAAATGATTTGTTTAAAAAAAGATGTTTAAAAAAGTGATTGTTTTTAAAGATGCTTTAAAAAATAAATGGTTTAAGAAAAAACTTTAGAAAACCAAAAAGCTTTAAAAAGCGTTTAAAATATTAAACAACTTTAAGAACAACATTTAGGAAACGGATGGTTTAAACATGTTAAAAAGCAAACATTTTATAAAATATGTTATTATGAAAATATATTAATGTATTTAAAACATATTTTATTATAGGGTTATTGGATTTTAATAATCCAAACTTTTATTTATTGGTCGAGATTAATCCCAACTTAGGAAATATTTATAGTCACTTCTAACTTTAAACTTATTTTCCTCCAATGATTCTTTACTAACTGAGAGTTAACCCCCGTTAGTTTTTTTGATGAAATGAGAGTAACTTTGAGCCATTTTTCAACTCCAGCAGCGCCTAGTCTCAATTAGGTCTGTTTTCCATTGTCTAGCCTTCATTATCACCTGAAATCTACCTCCAACGTGTTCGGTGATTCAAATCTGGAGGGGTAGATTGACGGGTTTTTGGGTGCGTAAGTTCAAATTGACGCACCAGATGATACATTTTAACTTTCTGTTTAATGTTTTGGCCACAAAAACAGTCCACATTATCAAAAAACTAACAGGGTTAACTCTCAGTTAGTAAGGGATTGTTGAAGGAAAATAAACTCAAAGTTAGGAGTATCTATAAACATTTACCGAGTTGAGATTAATCTGGGCCAATAAATGAAACTTGAGATTATTAAAATCCAATAACTCTTTATTATATAATATACATATTAATAATGAAAATAAATTAACAAAAATTAAAAAACTTTGAAAAAACAAGAATATATGACTTTCTTTAATAAAAATAATACCATGGTTTAAAACCTAAATTAAATGGATGCTCAATGCAGGTAAAATGTCATTTTTATAATTTTTAATATTATTAATTGTTAACTAACAGAACTTGAGATCGTAGATGAAACAAAAAGAAATATTATGGATCATATTCAGATTTTAAGAAATAAATCCAAAATTTTAACATAATATAGGGACCTGTATTGTAAATTTAATTTTTTTAACTCGTGTAACACATAGGTGGTTAGCTAGTAAAATAAAATAAAATAAAGAAAAAGAAGACGTCATATTAAACATAGTCGGCCATCGAAGACGTGGGCATGTTTACCATTAAAACGTTGCAAGTTGGAAGATGTGGGCAAAACCGGTAAATCTAACCGACCCGAAAACCTAACCGATACTCAAACCAGTTTATAAGCTGATCCAACACAAACCGGCTTCTAACCATTATAACCAACAGTTTTTACCCGGTTACCGCTTCTCACATCACAAACCGATTAGAAACCAGGTGTTTCTAACCAATAATGCAAACCGGTTTTTATCTTGTTAAAAAACTACTAAAGAGACATTATCCAAATGATTAATCAGTTAAATTTTCAAAAACAGCCTTTGAGCAATGTGGTTTGCAACTTATCTTGTTGACCCACTCATATTTTCACCTCACGATATCAAAGTATGTTGTATCATCATGCTAACTCACGATTTGTAGACGTGACTTAACGCACCATTAACCATGCTAATGCATCGTACAACACCGTTGCAATGAGCAAATCTTAACTTTTCGAACATTGATTTTTTTCTAGAGTATAGGCTTTAGTTCAACGCGCGGGTTCAAAAAACTTGTTATCAACAATAACTAGTTATAACATCATTCAACTAGCATGGTCAGTGGTGAATTAAAAGCCACTGACACAATTTTTAACTTGGCCCATCCAGATTTAAATCTTCAGGTTTATCTCCTATATCTTCTCTTCTCTTATAAAAGGGTTAAATGGGGTGCGTGTCAGCATCACAATCATGGGGATGATTCACGTGTCAGCCCCCAATCATCCTCATCAAAATTTTTCCACCACCTCTCTCTCCTATTAAATAATTACCTTAACTACTAAATATTTTTCATACTTTTTAATAATAATAAATTAAGAAAGAATCTTTTTATAAGGTTATATCTAAATAAATTGAATTTTTAAATTATCAAAAGGGGAGTTGTAATAAGAAACCTTTTAAAATGACCTTTTTAATACGGTTTGTTTTAAACCAAAATATTTATTTTCAATAAAAGAATTTAAAAAAAAAAATTTTAAAAGTTGAATTATACCGTTTTATTTCAGTCATATCAATCATTTCGAATATCATATTGTTTAATTAAGAAATTTATATTAATATTTATTTATTTAACAAAACCAGTGTAATACACGGGTGGGTTTCCTAAGCGTAGTATATTAATATATATTATACCTATTAATTTTTTACTTATTTGATTTTTCTTTAATAGCTTCCTTTTGTTACCACTTTTTAAAATGCTAATTTGTTGTTATTTTAAATTTTTATTGACATCCCGATGAAATTTTATTAAAAATAAAGTTATATCCAAATTAGAGTATTTATTGAGTATCATAAGTTATAATGAATGATCACTAATGGTATCGTGTACGCACCGTGAAGAATCCGATACCAAACAAAGAATGTTAATACCCAATATATTGCTTTCTATCTATGGTTCGATCATCACAATCACGTCGCCGCAACGTCATACGTTGTGTACTTAAGCACATTAAAATCAACGTTATTTATCTTATGTATATATAATCAGGGCTGGCTCAACATTTTATGGGGCCCCAATCAAATTAAAAAATTAAGGTTTTTTTTTTTAAAACGCAATCTAAACATAAGCAACCTAATCAAATTTCATTGAACAAAAATAATAAATAAAGAAAATTCCTGTACTGTGTACTAACCTTTAGTCATCTGGACTTAATTATCAAGTGTTATTACCGCTTCAAAATTTCATTGATCCATATAATACCAAAACCCAATATATATATATATATATATATATCTATTATATATCTATATATATATATATTTATTCTTCTATTTATCTATTCCTAAATAATATATTAAATCTATGTATGAATGTATGTAATATATTAATATATTAATATATATATTTATTTATTTTTATGTAATGGGGGCGTCAACTTACTTATCTTTATTATTCCAATAACCACAGGGATCTAATACACCCAATGCATCACAAATTATAAAGACGGCCCTGTCAATTTAATACATACCAAGTCCGCTTCGTAACATGCATCGTAACGAAGTTTAAGCGTGTTTCTCATTGTGAAACCTAATTAATGATGGATTGAATTAATAATACAAATTTTTAAACCGATAAAGCCGACATATAAAATTTGATTATATAGAGAGTGGTATGCACAGCAATGAAACAAATTGTATCTCCGAAGCTGAATCACATTGTCCCAAGGACAACGTATTCTCAAGTAAACACCACACCTTCCCCCGTGTTTCGTCCTTATTACTTAAATATTAATATTAATAATATTGAATAAGTAGTATGTTATTTCAGTAAAATCCGTCGAAGATTCCAAATAGAAATAAGGGGGTGTTTGGTTGGAAGGAATATAACGAAATTTAATTGGAATTGCGAAACTAGTATAACTTTTCAAGTAAAATTATGTTTAAGTGGAAAATGAAATGTAAAGCTCAAATGAATGTTTCACCTTAAATTTCATTGGTTGTGTGATTTTAAATTCCCTCTCTACGTGGAAGGATTCTGAAATCCTACAAGTTCCGTAGGATTTAAAGCTATCAAAAGTAAACCACAAATTGAATAAAGAGACGACTTAAAACCTTGATAAACCAATAGATCAACCCACCAACCACACACACATATGTTTTAAAAGATTAGCTCGAATCTAACAAGTAAAGTGACTTCAATATCTAACAAATTATCGAGGGATTTTTATGTGAAGAAAAAAAATTATGTGGATTTTTTTATTGCAAAATTTGCTAAGTGATTTTTACGAGACAAAACATAATGTATATTGGTTTTATACAGCTTTTTTATAAAAGAAACTGAAATAATATTGGTTTTTTATAGTACTCAACTAACATTAACCAACCATGAACCTTTTTATTATACATAAAAGATTTCATAAGCTTTTTACAGAATATATAAAATATTTTCCCTTATTAAAAATATTTATGTTTTAAACAAAGAAAATCAGGTATATTGGTTGCTATTAAGCCCCACCTTCACAACTCACAAGTCACAAAGGATCAAGTGAGTTGACTACTTTCCAAAACACTTGCATCGTCTTTTGACCTCTTTTCTCCCAAAAACAATTACACTTTCTTTAACTTGTCACCATTATCCACTTGAGAGAGAAGAACGCAATTCAATATTCCCAAAGTACGATCGTCCATTGATATCATATAGGTCTATGTTTCTAGTCTAAATATAATTATATTCCTGTTTCGGTCCGATTTATTTCAATTAAGATATGATTTATTTCAAGAAAGAGATATGATTATATGTTATTAAAATTAACTATACTGTTAACTTTATATAATCTATCATTATAACAAATTAAAACAAAATACAAATGCAAGATTGATGTTTTTTTTTAAAAAGGTCAATCTATAACTAATTTGTATGGTTCGTAGAGCTCTTTATGATTTGGGTTCACCAGTCAAACCATTACGAAATGTTAGTAACAGTTTTTAATCATACAAAAACGAGATCATTGGAATTAAAATTGAATCAAACCAATTTAAACCCTTTTAAAGGTCTGATTTCGGTTTAGATTAACGATTTGAGTTTATTAGGGCAAGCTTATTGGTTTATCTCAATTGCTTTTTTCATCCCATAATTACCTAAATTGCTTATATAATTAATTTGGATGAATGATATTCATCAGTCATTAGTGCATAAGAGTTAATTAATTATAAGCATCAAACGCCATTTAAGGTATAAGTTTGTCAAATCGTGGGTTTACAAGTAATTGACTTAATGATTTCTTTTTTTTCAAGTGATTGACTTAATTATTTCTACTTGTATGCAACGAGACTTTTACATGCTCAGCATGTATATATTTTCTATTTTAAACTTTGTTGGACATTAGTCTTATTAACACCAAGGTATCTACTAAATATATGCTAGTTCAAACCGAGTGGTTTGCTTTAAACAATTACAAGTGTACCCGTCAAAGTATCAATTTTATATGGGACAAACACCATACAACTAGACCACTAGGTTATAGATTATTTTTACAATTCAGAGTAAATTATATATAGAAGAACACTGTCTCCAAAAACAATTTTTGTAGACGAAACTTTTGCCTTAGGTGACATTTGAACTTTGTAAGGATTCCTTAAGTCTGATACAACCCAAAACATCCAAAGTGTCTCAGCAACATGCACTAAGTACTGAAGTGAAGAATGCTTCGGAAGTTTTACACAATGCATTAGAAAATACTCTAAGTGTAAAATCTTCCGAAGCCAAGACCAATATCTTCCGAAGCCAAACATGAAGTCTTCCGAAGCTTCAGAGACAAAGTCTTCCGAAGCTTCATCCTATGAAGACAGATTTCTCCGAAGACTTTTAGTACACATGCTTTATCTGATGTACTGTTCCATAAAGCACCTTTTCCGCTGCATCTCTGTAAAGTCACCAACTTACATGAGTTGGTGAAAAGGTCCATGCTTTTGGTAACTGTACATTGAGGTCTTGAGTCTGTAACTTCCACTTTATGTACTTTATCCTTTTTGTAATGTATAAGGATGTGAGCTATGACATGTCATAGTCACAAGGTCAAAAGGCAGATATGCCTTTTGATCCTACAATTGATTTTGTTAGTGTCTAGTCAATTGTATCCAGCTGGCTTTCAAAGTATAGACGGCTGTAGGTTGTAGTATAAGTATTTCAAGTTCTGTATCTTTCTTTATGCTTTGTAACACTTGTAAAAGAACTTGAGAAAGCAATATACTGCCTCCTTGAAACCCACACTCTCTCGTTCTGTCTCTTGCTTTACTTGTGTTCTTTGTATCACTTTGGTTAACCCAGTTCACTGTTTGATTAAAGTTTAGTTAATCTCCTCATTGTGTTGTTGTGTTGTAATTGTGTTAAAGCCCTTAAACGGTCCTGCAATTGGTATCAGAGCTTTCCAGGCTCTTGATATAAGATCTAACCATCTTAAGATCCCTCACACACACAAAAACTAACTCTTCAAATGGCTTCCATCTCAAAGACTGATATGGAGACTGGAACCATGAACAAATCCCCACTGATCACTCTTGATGATTTTGACACCTGGTGCATGAGGATGGAAGGCTTCATCAGGTCTCTTGATTCAAGAATGTGGGAATCTGTTGAGAATGGACCTTTCATACCCAGCACCCCCTCTGCTACTGGTGCTGGTATGATTCTAAGATGTGGCCAACTACTCAGATGAAGATAGAAAAAGAGTAGAGATTGATAGGAAGGCCATGACTGCTCTTCAGACTGCTCCCAAACTCTGTATACAGAGGTTTTAAGAAGTGCAAGACAGCCAAACAGCTGTGGGATGCACTGAAGCTGATGTATGAAGGCTCCTCTGAAGCCAAGGAGAACAAGAAAGATCTTCTGAAGCAGCAGTTTGAAATTTCACCTTCAAAGCAGGTGAAAACCATGACCCAACAATACTTCAGGGATGTTGAGATTGTGGATACCCTAGTGGATGGAGGAGTTCCTCTGGAGAACAGGGACATTGTAAGGAAGTTCCTGTCCTCACTTCCTAGGCAATGGACACCTATTGTGTGGTGATCAAGAGGACTGAGAACCTAAAACTCTTACTCTGACGAGTTGTTGTATGGGATTCTCAGTGGATACCAGATGGAGATGAACATGCAAGGTTCATCTTGCAACTCCAACAATCAAATGGGTTCAGCCATTCATGTGGTTGAAAGGGACAGCATAGAACCCAACATCATCTCATATGCTATCCTGACAACTCACAAAAGGGTCCTTTCATCACCTTCCCGGAGACACCAAGGGAGAACTTTACTCAAGGAAGCCCACTCCAAGAAACAAGTTCTTCTCAAGCCTTTGTGTCTACTGATGAAAGCTGTGGGAATTATCTTTTCACTCTTGAAGACCTGGACTGTATCCATCCAGATGACCTGGAATACATGGAGATAGTTCAGCAGATGCTCTCCTCACTCACAGAGCCAAGAAGTTCTACAAGAGGACAGGAAGAAGATTTCCAAGCAATGCTACCAGTGGAAAGTTTGGGCTGGATAAAAGCAAAGTTAAGTGTTACAACTGTAACCTTATGGGTCACTTTGCTAGGGAGTGTAAGGCACCTAAAGCAAATGGGGGCCAAACACAACCCAGACCAAACTACACTGACAAAGCCCCTCAGGCTGAGAAGACAAAGCAACATGTTGCTGTTGCTGTTGAAGAGGGAGGCTTTGACTGGAGCTTTCAGGTGGAAGATGCTTCTCCAAACCAAGCACTGATGGCTGACCATGATGAAGCCAAGGTATTGGAAGATCTCTGTACTCCTGAATGCATTGCTAAAGTAAATAGATACAGGTCCTACAACTTAGAGATGAGATCTGATCTTGAGTCATTAAACATATTAAAATCTGATTTTAGAAAGTCTGAAAATGATTACAAGTTAAAGATAGAGGACTTGGAGAAAAACCATTTCAGTACTAAAACATGTACATACAGATTTTAGAACTCAGATCCAAGATCTCATAACTAAGTTGACTGAGTGCCAGGCTGAGCTTGTGATCAGCAAAGCCAAGGCAGAGAAGAGTGTTCTTGAAGAAGAGACCTTCAAGAACATGATATCCTCATCCCTGCACAACAAAGTCTGTTATCAAAATAGACAGGGACTGGGATCAAATAAGATAGCTCCTCCACACACAATCTTGTCTGTAAGATCTCCTAGGTGTGGAACTTGTGAAGATGAGCTTCCTCTTATAGATCCTATAAGTGAGGATGATGAAGAAGTGATAGTGAAGAATTCCTCTGAAGAGTGAAGAAGAGGATTCTTCCAAGGGCCACTATCCTTCTGAGGAGAAGAAATCAACTGTGATGACCAAGTCCAAGAGAAAGAACTTGATCAGAAAGAGCAAAAGGAAAGCAAAGAAGGCTCAAGAAATCAAGCTACTTTTGATGCTAAGCAGAAACAAGTTTTTATCTCTGCAGGTTTCAAAGTAGTAAGGACTGAAGACATCAACCAAGACTCCTCAGCTAAGAGTCCTGGTTCTTGTTCAAATCATCTCAGTGCAAAGAAGAAGACTGAGCGGCTGTGTACTACTGCTGCACAGCCTGGACCATCAAACTCCAAGAACAGTTCACAGCCCAAAAGAACTGTCTCAGCATCTACCAAGATGAAGGTGGAGAAGGGATGTGATCAAAGCCAGTCTTGCTCTCAAAAGGAGACTTGTTTGAAGAAGAAAATGTTATGTGTCATGTGTGAAAGTACTTCTCACATTGCTAAGGATTGCCCATACAATCCTAAAAGTACCATCCACATGACCAATACAAAGACTTCAAAGAGTCTCAAGAAGTCTCAAGCTTCGGAAGGAAAGTCTGTTTCCTTCGGAAGCTCCAAATCAAAGAAGAAGGTAAATGGAAAATTATCTTCGGAAGCAAAGTTGGTCTCGGAAGAAAGGAGTTCTTCCGAAGCACTGTAGTCTGCTGCAGTGACTGTAGACTCTTCCGAAGGTTCAGTCATTAAAATTGTGAAGTTCCAAAAGCTTCTAAGGTTTTGAAGGTCAAAGTCCAAGACTCCAAAGGTGGTGTGGAAGTCTAAGAAAGACCAAATGACTGAAGTTTCTTCATCAACAACAGCTGAAGATCCCATAGTACAACCATAGGATCTATTACTGTTGCATTACCTTCTATTACACTTAATGAGCCAAAACAAGTAAGGCTTGGGTTTCCAAATGTAACTAATCATTTTCTTTGTGCAGGAACAGCTCAAGACAAACATGAATGTCTGGATAATTGACAGTGGCTGTTCCAGGCACATGACAGGCAATATGTCTCTACTCCATGGTTTTGAGAGAATTGATGGAGGACCAGTTGCTTTTGGAGGAGATGAAGGTGGTTACATTTCTGGAAGGGGCAAGATCACAAATGGTAAGCTCAGCATTGAGAAGGTAAACTTTGTTAAGGGCTTGGGTACAATCTTCTGAGTGTATCCCAATTTTGTGATCAGAGTCATAACATGCTCTTTACTGAGCATGAGGGCATTGTTGAGGAATCAGCCAATGTGACTTTCAATGAGCACACACCCTATGTGGCTGGTTCTGGTCCGGATTGGCTGTTTGATCTTGATTTAGTTACCAACTGTTTTAACAAATCTTGTGAGCATGTTTCAGGATCTGCAGAAAATTTAAATACAGGTGATCCTGACCCAAGATTTGAGCTAGGAAGACCTTCAACTCATACATCTTCAGCTCCAGTTGGAACTACTTCAGCAATGAGGTTTCTATCAGCACAACAATAACAAATTCAGCTGATACATCTGGTATGCCTTCAAATTCCAGCTCAGAGGCTTCTCAACCAGATAAAGACACCTCAATTGTAGAAGACAACAATGGTGATGGTGATAGTGATCAGGAATTCCTTGATGCTAATAACCACACCATAGATGACAACATCAATGATGTCACACACTCATTGGATCAAGTTAATCTTGATAAGTGTGATAATGTGGAGCGTGAATCTTCAAGACCAGATCTAAATTTCTCAAATTTGGATCTTTCTCAGCAACTTGTTGTGATCCCTCAGCTAAGGATCCACAAGTCTCACCCCACCACAAACATCATTGGAGATGTTGTCACAGGGGTAAGAACAAGAGGACAAACCCATGAAGCAAATGTTTGTCTTCACTCTTGTTCTTATCTCGGATAGAGCCCAAGTAAATTGATGAAGCTCTAAAGGATGGAAGTTGGGTTGAAGCTATGCAACAAGAGCTGCTTCAATTCAAAAGGCAGAAAGTTTGGAACCTTTGTCATCTTCCTCATGGGAAGACTACCATTGGAACCAAATGGGTTTTTAGGAATAAGAAGGATGATAGAGGAATCATCATCAAGAACAAGGCAAGACTAGTTGTTCAAGGATACACACAAGAAGAAGGGATTGACTACACTGATGTCTTTGCTCCTGTAGCAAGACTAGAAGCTGTTAGGATATTCCTGGCAATTGCTGCATCAAGAACTTCAAGGTCTACCAACTTGATGTAAAGTGTGCTTTCTTATATGGAGTGACTGATGAGGAGATTTATGTCAAACAACCACCTGGTTTTGTAGACCCTGATCATCCTGATTATGTCTGCAAGCTTGACAAAGCTCTTTATGGGCTACATCAGGCACCCAGGAAGTGGTATGAGACACTATCTGAGTATCTTTGTAAACATGGATACAGGAGAGGTACTATAGATGGAACTCTCTTCATCAAAGGACAGGGAAATGACTTATTGCTGGTTCAAGTATATGTAGATGACATCATCTTTGGTTCAACTAATCCAAAGCTCTGCAAAGACTTTAAGAAGCTGATGAAAGACAGATTTGAAATGAGTTCAATGGGAGAACTCAACTTCTTTCTGGGAATTCAAGTGAAGCAGGTTGAAGATGGCATCTTCATAAGTCAGTCAAAGTATGTTCAAGACATACTCAAGAGGTTCAACATGACTGATTGTAAGATTGCTAAGACACCCATAGCCAGAAATCACTCCCTTGGTCCAGATCTTGAGGGGGAGTGTGTAGATGAACACTTATACAGGGCTATGATTGGGTCTCTTATGTATCTTACAGCTAGCAGGCCTGATATCATGTTTGCTACATGTATTTGTGCAAGATATCAAGCCAACCCTAAGATGTCTCACTTAATCACTGTGAAAGGATTTTAAGATACCTCAAAGGTGCTTCAACACTTGGTCTATGGTATCCAAAGAATCCTAATTTCAATCTGTATGCCTATACAGATAGTAATTATGGTGGTTGCAACATGACTGCAAAGTCTACATCTGGGGGATGTCAATTCCTGGTGGAAGGATTGTCTCATGGCAATGCAAGAAACAATCCTGTGTGTCCGCATCAACTGCTGAGGCTCAATACATTGCTGCTGCAAGCTGCTGTGCTCAAGTGCTTTGGATTCAAAATCAAATGCTGGACTATGGATTTAACTTCAAAGAGACTCCTATCCACATAGACAACAATAGTGCTATCTCTATCACTGAGAACCCTGTGCGGCACTCAAGGACCAAACAAATCAACATCAGGTATCATTTAATAAGAGATAACTATGAAAAGGGATTAATTAAACTAGTCAAAGTTCATACAGATGAACAATATGCTGATCTGTTCACAAAAGCTTTTGATGAACAGAGATTAAGTATCTGATATCAGCTATTGGGATGATTAACTTTGAGTAGACTTTTTCTTAAAACTAATTCTAATTATTTCTTCTTCAAATATGTGTCCTAAGTTGTCTAGTTCATCACTTTCATAAGCTCATGTTTCTTTAGATGTAAAATTCTTTTTGAAGACTTTCCTTAGATTCTTGAAAATTTTCTGATACTTCGGAAGATAAAGTTTTATCTTCGGAAGAAAACATGTCTTCAAAAGAAATAACTGTCTAAGAGATTTTACCTTCGGAAGAAGTCAAATTCATCTTCGAAGCTTAAAATTCTTAACTCAGACACTTATTCATTTTTGAGGACTTTTTCCTTCCGAAGCAAAATTAAACTTCGGAAGCTTTGTTCATTCTTATACAAAGCATCCAAGGGTTTATTTCTCTTCCGAAGCATAAATTTTCAAGACTCTCTGGAAAATCTTCCGAAGCCATTTTAGCTTCGGAAGCTTTTTCAATCAAAACTTCCGAAGACAAATTACCTTCGGAAGCTTTTCGAATTCCAAGAAAACTACTTTTTGAGCAAAAGTAAACTACCTTTTTAGAGGTGGACCGACTCCGGATTTCAAAGTTTATCCTCTTTCATTAACTTTGGTTCAAATCCCTTTTCACATAAATACCCAACGGTTCCCCCTCTTTCCTACTATCTTCCTCAATTCTACTATTCCTCTAACCTAATTCTCTAAACCGCCTTTGCTTTCTACCTTTCTTCACCTTTAAGCTTCTAATGGCCAACCTTAACAGCAGAAACAACCCAGATTTCTCCATACAACTTCACAGGCAACATAATCAAGTTGCTCTGTTAAGCTCTGAGAAAGATGCAAGTTTCTCAGAGATTTGCCAATTCTTGACTCTGTCAAAATATTTCACCTCCCTGACCATTTATCCTACTCTATATGAGGATCACTTGCTTGAATTCTGGAAGACCTGCCAAGAGGTCATTATGGATGGGGAGAAGGCATTGTCTGCCACAGTGCAAGGGAGGACAATCTTTATCACTCCGGCCATCATTAACCAACATTTGCAGCTGGATGATGAAGAAGGTGAGGTGTCCTTCCCAAAGAAAGCTGTTAATCATTCCTTTGAGCAGATGGGCTATGAGGGAGATTTCTCTGTAAAGACCTTCAGGAAAGGGAAGGTCTCATCCCAGTGGAAAATACCTGCTCTATGTGGTTATCCACAGCTTATCAAACAAGCATGGTGGATGGGACCAGATTCCTGAGGATCTCTCCTTTATAGTTCATGGAATGGTTCAGGGGGTCAAGTTCAGGTATTCACAATTTGTTTATACTAATTTACTTGCAAACTTAGACTCCTTAGAGTATTACATGTTTCCTAGATATGTTCAACACATTCTCAACTGTGAACTGGGCTCACAGTTGAGGGAAACAAGTAATATTCTTAAATTGGGACGGATGAAGCCCGGCATCTTTAAAATAATGAAGAAGCCAACTGTAGGTTTCTCAGGGGTAGAAACAGCCCTAGTCCCAAAAATGTTAGAGCTCATTGCTCAAGGTGACAACCTAGCAACACAAGCTAGTGTTGAACCCACACCTCTTTTATCCTTACCCCTAAAAAGACCAGAAATCACCCTCACCTACCAAAGAAAATCCAAACGAACCCCTGCTCAGGCTATTGAGTCTGTGCAGGCCCCCATATACTCAACCTTACAGGAAGAAGTGGATACTAGAGCTCCCACTTCTCCTGAGGAGCAAACCACTCCCATTACTTCACCTATCAGGGATGAGGTTCCTCATGCTCACCCTGATGAGCTCACTAGCCCAACAGCCTTAAGCCTTCACTCTGAGTCTCAACACTCAAGTGAACAACCTTCAGGGGACAGCTACCATCCCCAGCCTTTGGATCTCAACCAACCAATTCCCAACCTATCCTTCTATACTGATGAAGACTTAGGATTCAGTGAGTACCATGAGTCTCTCTTCTCCTCCCCTACTCAAAGAGAGATGAGTACCTCTGACTCTCCTCAGTCTATCCCACATCAGTCACCTACTACTGAGGTGGACACTTCTGAACCTATTCAGGATGTCCATATGGAAGAGGCTCTCACTTTTGAAAGTGATTACATCATTAAGACCTCAACCATGGCAACTCAGCCCACTGGCATCTCAACTGAGGCTGCCAGTGAGCAGAGGAAAACCAGCAGCCAAGAAACTCAAGCTGGTGGTGAGAGAGAGGACTTTGGTCCAATCATCTCATCCCCAATGATTTTCTGATGAAGATGAGGGGAATTTGAGACTAAAGGTGTAGAAATTGTCAAAAACATGCACCTATTTAGTCTCTAAGGTTAGTCACTTGGAATCTCAGGTGACTACCTTACAAAACAGGGTCAATGATCAGCAACTTCAGATTTCATATCTAAAGGAAAAACTAGCTGGGAGACCTTTAAGGAGAGCTCAACCAGGAACACAAGAACCTGTGGAAGTGATTGACTTATCCTCCAGCTCACCTATGCAAGTGGGTGATGCTACCAAAAAGGGGGAGAAAGTTATTACAACCACAGAACCTGGGAGTTCTTCAAAGAGAATGGACATAGAGGACTCACCATCCTCACTTGCTGTTGTGCATTCTCAGCAACTTCCTCAAGTTCACATTAATGTGGACTCTATAGACTCAATCATCAGGAGTCTCTTTAAGGAAGGTATACCAAGGGCTGTCTCATCTCCACCACAAGGAACTGGCAACTACATCATAAGGTGGAGGTATGATGATGACAGAAGAGCCCTTATACTTCACAGAGTTCAAGGCCAACAAGAAGTTTTTCAGTTCCAAAGCCTGAGCTTCTATGAAAGACTGGATTTAGTCAACATGCCACTTGTCAATCCAAGCAATTCAAGACAAGCTGACAGGCTGGCTCAAAGAATCCAAGACATGATCCTTGCAGAGTTCTCTCTAAGAAGGAGACTTAGGCAATCAGGCAATGTCATCGGTCAACTGGATGTTGAGGTGGACCCTAAGATTAGTTTCATAGGGGAAACCTTGACTGAAGGCCCAGTGGCAGAACCTGAGACCCCTGTCTCATCATCAACAACTGCTGCAGAGGTCCAAACTCCATCTGAGACACCTGCTGGTGAAGGTGTTTCTCAGCCTTCTCTAGCCAGAGCATGGAAGCTACACCAAGCAATGAAGGCCAAGCCTCAATCCACCCTGAGTCACAAAGGTCTGTTGGTGACAAAGGGAAAAGGATAATGACTCCTAAGGAAATTGAGGAGGAAGAGAGAGAGAGGAAAAGGAGGCTAAGGGGAGAAAGTTCTACTGGGTCATCTAGCTTCATGCAAGCTGCAATCAGGGCTGCCCCCAGACCAAACACTCAAGATGATGAGTTAAGGGCAGTCAGGATTACCTACTTACAGACCAGGAACTATGATATTGATGAAATCATCTCCCTCCCCTTAGAAGAGTTAAATGAACTGGCTGACATGGAAGTGTCAAGAGAAATGAAGGAGAAAGAGGATGCAAGGTTACTTCTCCAATTCAAAGAGGAGAAGAGACAGAAAAGACTTTACAAGCATGCTCCCACTCTCTCTCCAGTTCAAGAAAGTCCTGCACAGGAAGATGTGGCTCCACAAGAACCTCAGGTAGATAAAGAAGAAGATAGGATCAAGATGATCAACTACCTGAGTGCCACAGGCTTCTATCAGGCAGATGCACTTCTTCCCATGTCCTATGACTTCATTGAGTTCGAGTACCTAAAGCAACTTGAGCTTGAGCTAGCCAAAGAAAGAAAAACAACAAAAGGAAGCTAAGGGAAGAAGCTGCAAAGTCAAGAAAGAAGTCTGCTGACAGACAAAGAATGATGAGCTTCTTGAAGCTATATGGATTCTCCGGAAGGAGACTTGGCCCCATGTCTCTATCCACAATGGATGAGCATATAAGGGTGATCAAACAGAAGATTAAAAGTGGAGAACTGATTGACTTGCACTCTCTTCCAAGTCAAGTCCCACCTGAAGTGGAGGTCAAGTTTGAACAACCAGAGACACCTCAACCAGCACCTCCAGCTGAGCCTCAGCAAGCTTCATCTTTTGATCCAAGGCATGGTCAAACTCCCTCTCCTTCTGAACCTGTGAGGGAGGAACACCCAACTGAGAAAGACACTGATGATCAACATGGTGCTTGCAGACCAGTCTTCTCAGTTAAAGTCATCTAAGAGGAAGAAGAAAATGGCTTCTAAACCAAAGACTAAGAAGAAGAAGCCAAAGTCATCTACCTCTGCACCTCAGGCTGAATCAGATCAACCTGAGGAAGTGCATGATGAGGCAGCCCAATCAACTCCTATGCAAGTGGCTCCTCTAACAACTGAGACACCCATCTTGTCCTGGACTTACTCTACCAATCCAGAAAGATGGCATGTTATCAGAGATCAAGGTGTTGAGAATGTCTACTCCTGGCAAGACATAATCAACTTACCTCTGCATGATCTCTTTGAGATGAGAAGATACTATGAGAGTCTTGATGATCCTGACCATCTAATGAAGAAAGGAATGGTCTTGATTGTACTGAAGACTATCAACATCTGAAGATCTTCTAAGTGTTTTGGTAGCATCATCCTAGGGGGAGTTTGTAAGGATTCCTTAAGTCTGATGCAACCCAAAACATCCAAAGTGTCTCAGCAACATGCACTAAGTACTGAAGTGAAGAATGCTTCGGAAGTTTTACACAATGCATTAGAAAATACTCTAAGTGTAAAATCTTCCGAAGCCAAGACCAATATCTTCCGAAGCCAAACATGAAGTCTTCCGAAGCTTCAGAGACAAAGTCTTCCGAAGCTTCATCCTATGAAGACAGATTTCTTCCGAAGACTTTTAGTACACATGCTTTATCTGTTGTACTGTTCCATAAAGCACCTTTTCCGCTGCATCTCTGTAAAGTCACCAACTTACATGAGTTAGTGAAAAGGTCCATGCTTTTGGTAACTGTATATTGAGGTCTTGAGTCTGTAACTTTCCACTTAATGTACTTTATCCTTTTTGTAATGTATAAGGATGTGAGCTATGACATGTCATAGTCACAAGGTCAAAAGGCAGATATGCCTTTTGATCCTACAATTGATTTTGTTAGTGTCTAGTCAATTGTATCTAGCTGGCTTTCAAAGTATAGCCGGCTGTAGGTTGTAGTAAGTATTTCAAGTTCTTGTATCTTTTTTATGCTTTGTAACACTTGTAAAAAAATTTGAGAAAGCAATATACTGTCTCCTTGAAACCCATACTCTCTTGTTCTGTCTCTTGCTTTACTTGTGTTCTTTGTATCACTTTGGTTAACCCAGTTCACTGTTTGATTAAAGTTTAGTTAATCTCCTCATTGTGTTGTGTTGTAATTGTGTTAAAGCCCTTAAACGGTCCTGCAAACTTTGAACCCATAAGTCCATAACCTCTTGATTGCATTACTCCTCTTTTATCACCCCAAATAATGTACTATTCAAAGTACATTGTATAATTTCTACCCGGTAAATTAGATATTTTACACAAAGTTAACAAAATTATTACAACGCTAGTGTTAGCTCCAAAATATGTTACTACTAACACTGAGATTATTTTCTAAAAAGGTATTACTTTGACCAGGTATCAAAGATTTTATTTTAACCTATCTGTTTTCTAGCTGGGACCGCACCCCTAACCTTCTCAGGAGAAAACACATCAATGAGAAAACCCCCTAACTCAACTTTGAATATTTTTGTTTAAAATAAAACTTGAACTCATAACCTCTTATTTATTTACATGACATGAGTATTTCATTTTAATAAGTTGAACTAATAATGGTATCAGAGATACTATGGATATTTTAACTTGCAAATATATTATTAAACAGACAAATAAAAAGAAATTCATGCATCTCCAAACACATAAGAAACAAAAAAACATGGATCTTAAAACAACAATATAATTAATTATATAAAATATAAAAATAATATAGACATTTAAACAAAAACTTTACAAACCCCATGAACCCTAGTTGATTGATTATTCATAACTCATTTCATCCTCGTTTCTCTCACAATCAACATCAAAAACCCAAAAATCAATATCATTTCACCCTTTTTGACTACCCCCATCACCTTTTCCTCATCTCCACCGTCTCCGCCGCATCGGAATTCGCACCGTCGACTCACTCGCCGGACGCCACCGCCGCATCACTCGACGAACAATCAGAATCTGCAAATTTTAAACAAAATTCATACAAATTTCACACAAAAATTAAATACAAATTGAGATGCAATGAAGTTTGTTATCGTTAGATATGTTAATTTGTTGATTTAGATTACCTCTTGAAGCTTTGAATGATCTCTTGCAGTGTAGAATCGCGCTCTGGATGCCGTCCTGTTGCTGCAGCAACGAATCGTCACGACGGTTTGACGATGCCGTAAACGGCGGAGCCGCGGTGGCGGTGGCGACGGCGGAGCGGTGGAGCACCGGAGAAGCTCTTACCTAAATGCTTGCAAACGACGCGAAGTCCGGCGGGGAGATTACCTTGTTTCAGCAACTTAGCGGTGGTCGGAAGTAGCGGTGGTTCTGAAACTTCCGGTGGTGATTCGTTCTCTCTCTTAGGGTTTAGTGACGGAGATTGCTTTTGCTCCTCCGTCGTTAACGACGGTGATGTATTAGGTTTTGTGACTCTCGGAAACTTCAATTGTCCGGTGAACTTCAACTTCTCGCCGGAGAGTTTAACTTTTCGAAAGTACTTCTGCATCGTCTCCTTCGAAAACTTCTTCTCTTCCAATTTGTTATCGTTTTGATGCTTTTTTGCAGGTTTTGAACTGTTGTGTCGTTTGAACAACGAAACGATCGGAACTTCTTCCACTTTGAACTTCACCGTCATCGCCTTGCCGGAATCTGTACTTTCTCCGTTCCGATCTGCTTCCTCTTTCTCTTCTTCAACCTTCTGTTCTTCAACATTCGATTCGTTGTTCAATTTCGATTTTCTGAACTTCAACATCATGACGCGAAACTTCGTCGCCGATTTCATCAACGAAAGGCGGAGCTGCGGTGGTTTCGAATCAACCTCCGTCGTCTGATCCACCGGAACGAAACTGCCTCTGAAAAACAAGTCATCGGAGGGAGAAACCGCAACGTTCACATCAGCGACACTATCACCGCTTGAATTAGACATTAGCGTGAACTTCAGCTCCCTCTCATCTTCATCCTCATCCTCATCATCATCTTCATCGTCATCGTCATCTTCTTCTTCATTATCGCCATTTTTCTGATGTTCTTCGTCGTCTTCTGGTAAACTGAACTCCAAATCGAAAAACGGACCGTGATCGTTCTCGTCGTCTTCTTCGTCTGCTGTCTCCGACGGTTGACTGCTGACGCCTGTAACAATGGTGGTGGTGGAGGCGGTGGCGTTAGCGTTGGTAGCTCCATCGCCGCCGTTGCTCCGCCAGTACCTTAGCAAGCTCAAAGCTTCCATTGTTGGGAGAGCCAGAATACAAACAAACCTGCAAGAAACTATTATGGTGAAAAATGGAGTTTGTGGGTATGGTGGTTGTTTTAATGGTGAAGAAGTACAGAAGCAGAATAGTGAAGTAAAGCTTTTTCTCTTTTTACTGTGTGAGAGAAAAAGACACAGAGTGTTTCTGTGTGTGTGTGTGTGTGTGTGTTATATATATAAAATTGCTTAAATAGAATAATTGTGATTTTTTATTTTGTGATATTTAATATGGAGCTTTTTTTATAAAATAAGATTTTATTTAAATGTGTATATACAAACAAGATAAATAACTAGTACTACACAAAACACCAAGGACTACTTCAGTGTAAGTAGAAAAGACTGTAAAAAGAACAAAACTTTAACATCAATGAAACAATGGGTGTTTTCAGCTATTATATTATAAAAAGTAAAAAATGTAAAGCGGGGTCTAAAAAGGGAAATCGTGGTATATTATATTAACATTTAATATTATAAATATTATAATAACAAATAAGGGTATTTTTTATTAATCAATAATCCAAACATCTAAGGGTGGGCGGGAAGCATCTGTCATGAACCCACGGCGTGGGACTGTGTCGAGTGGCAACAACCCCTCCCCCTTTCACATCGCAAATTATCTTATTCATGGCATGTTGTCGCTATGACCGTTGCCCATATGTGTGTGTATGGTGTAGTGGTATCGTGTGGTATGGTATGATAATACCGCTCCCATTAAAATTGAGTGTGTAATTTAGTTTGACATATCAAAATTTGATTTTTGACTTTATGTGTAGTGTGATGGGTGTGGTGAGAGTGACCCTTTCACTCTAATAAAAAGATTTATATTAAGATACTTTTATCATCAATTGTATTATGTTATAACAACATAGATAAGAAAAAATTAGTCTGTTAATATATCATTTGATACCACTAATATTTTCATAATTTTAAAAAGTACAAACATACGATAATCATTTCCTTTTTTTGAAACCATCAAACCAATAAAAATATGACTTTTATGAAAACCATGCAAGGTTTTTTTTTAACTTTTCAAAAGGACATATATGTTTTTTTGAACGGCCAACGAATAATTTTAAGCCCGGTCACCCGGGTAAACCCAATGGCGAAAGGCCACCCATGCCCGCGAACACAGACAACGCTGGTGACCGGGCTCGCCCACCATTCCAAGGGAAACCCACCACCTAAAGGTCCACCGTGGTAAAACCCTTGGCCCACTAGGAGCATATTGCACCTAATGAGACTCCAACCCATGCTTTTGAAAAGTCATAGGGTGCCTCCTCCTAAACCAGTTGATCTAGAACTCATTGGTCAAATAATACATATATTACATGCAATTATCAATTTCTTTTTTTTATGTTATGTTTCATGATATACAGTAAAAATGTTTATTTTCAAATGGTTGAGTGTTTTAGTTTAATGGTGAACACTAGTATTAATTTAAAAGTATGTTTAGAGACTTTATTAATTAACCATTTTTAGAATCAATGTGGAGTAGTCATTTAGTAGAGTTTTTGCCTTTTAAGGATAAAGTTTTAGGTTCAAACCCAAGTATGATGTAATTGGTTTTGAATAATTTACAATAGATAATGTCATGGCAAGTCAGTCTCATAATTCAGTTTTCTCACAAGGATGAAGGTAGGGGTGTTCAAAAATATCCGAAAATCCGAAATATCCGAATTTTCCGATATCCGAAAATTCGGATATCCGAATTTCGGATATCCAAAAATTCGGATTCGGATTCGGATAGTGATTTTCAAAAGTTTCGGATATTCGGATATCCGATTATCCGAAAACTAAAAAATATTTTTTTGAATTTTAAATATATTTTTACTTTACATTGAGATTTTTTAGTGTATATTGTGACTTTTATGATATGAGTTGTTTTTTATATTATTTTTATAATATTATATGTCTAATTATTGTTAAAAAACTAAAAAATTAAAAATAAATAAAAAAAATGAATTTCGGATATCCGAATCACTATCCGAATCCGTATCCGAAATTTCGGATATCCGAATTTCAGATATCCTAAATTTCGAATACGGATTCGGATAGTGACTTACACTATCCGAAATTTTCGAATATCCGAAAATTTCGGATATCCAATTTTGAACAACCCTAAATGAAGGAAGAGTCCTTATGGTGGAAGTATAGAGCTAAGAAACAAGAAATTAGTTGGGAGAAATGGCTAAATATTGATGTTGATATGTTATTGTAATTTTTATGTTTCTTTTACTAGCCTCACTTGTAGTATCTTGATAGAAATGATTATTTTTTTGATTAATATATGTGTTTCCTCTTGGTGTTAAAAAATATAATAATAATGTCATGTAACGCTAATGCTTGTGTGTTAATTTATTACCTTAAAAACCCAAAAGACTACATCGGAAACCGAACATATTGTATTTCTTCTACCTTTTGAGATTATGAGTGGTGAGATTTTGAAAGCTAAGATCATAGGAGTGGTGAGATTCAAAAAGCCAAAAAATCACACCACTTATAAATGTGTCAATCTTTACTTTTGTCAAAATCATCATGACAAAGGTAAATACTATTCTCTTCAACAAAAAGTTAAACACTATTTATGGTTTTTTTAACAAACACTATTTAGGTAAAACAATAAAATTTTATGGGTGGTGTTTATTATCGATAAAATAATATGGATTTGAGTCTCATAAAATCATCAATATGTAGATATAATAGTAGATTGAAAATGCATATGTTTATAACTAAGCACAGATTACATAATAGAAAAACAATATTATTTATCAAAAACCATCCATCAACGTAAACTCACTATCCAAACTATCACATAAAAATTACTTAGAATTAATTTATTAAATATCAAACAATTGCAAACAAAACAGCTATCATAGCAAGCAAAACAAAAAGTAGACATGATGAACTCTAGAAATAGTCAATCAAGCTGATTTTGTTTTTCATTCATACAATTCCACAAACATGTGGTAGGTGTCCACAATTTCACAAACCCGTTGGAACCTGAATAAAAGTTGTTTGAAATTTGATGATAAATGATTCTAATAATCCGTCGCGCGTTACAGAGACATTGTACACGAGCTGATAAATTATAAACTACAATCGATCCGACTTGTTTTCAAAGTAAATTTAAATTGAAAAGTAGAGTAAATTGAATTTATACAGTTGAATGAAAACATATTATATTTGACCCAACTCTTTTCCAACAAATTACAAAACGTAAACCTACTCAAAACATACATTAAAAAGCACGTGCAGCTGCGTCGTATGCAACTTCATAAAGTATAGATTACTACCGCTTTGACTCGTATCTGAACTAAATTTACATCGCAACGTAAAGTAACTCGAATTTATATCATCAAATGTAAACATATCATATCTGGTCGTACTCGCTTCTAAACAAGACTTATGTCAAAACGTGGACCAACTCAAAGCATACATAAAAATAAGCACGAAAACGTTTTATATCTGGCCCGACTTATTTTCGTACAAAATTTACGTCGAAACGTAGAAACTAGAGTAAATTACTATTTTGGTCCCTGTGGTTTGGTCAATTTAACCATTTTAGTCCAAAAATGAATTTTCTAACATATCAAGCCCCATGGTTAGTATTCTATAACTCTTTTAGTTCAGTACACTAACAGAGTTAAATTTTTTCAGTTAGTTCTAACAAAATGACCAAAATATCCTAGGACTAAAATAGTATTTTTAATAACCTCAGGGATCAAAAATTTAATTCACTCTCTGACACAAACATATATATATATATATATATATATATATATATATATATCTATATATATATATATATATAATATATATAATATATTATATATTATATATACGAAATGTTTTATTTTTATTTTCTAAGTTTTTATAATTTTTATAAATTGCTCGGTTTTAAACGTCATATTTAAACCATTCATATGATCTAACAGAAGATTTAAAACTGTTTGGCTTATTTAACTTCTTATTTAAACTGATAGACTTACTTAAACGTTTGTTTTAATCTATTAGTTTTATTAAGTGTCTTTTTTTATTTTTTTGTTTTATCTATACATGTTTTTTAAATATAAGGCTCGTTTAAACGTAATTTTATGCCGTTCTTTTATTTTAACGCCTTTTTACCATTCGTTTATTAAAAAGCTTTATTTTTAAACTATTCATTTATTAAAACATCTTTTTTCTCTGTTGCGTTTGAATAACCAGTCAATTTGAAAAAAAATTTAAATTAGGCAAACAAAGAAGTTTAATTAGTTGAACGGTTTAAAAAGCCATTTAAATTAACATTTGAAAAACGTAAAGAATTAAATTAAAGACATTTAAGTAAGACGTAAGAATAAAAAAGTTTAAAAAGCGCAACGAGTATAGAAAATAAGTTTAAAAGGCCGACAATTTTTAAAGGCGAATGGTTTGAAGACGAATGATTTTAAAAATTGTTTAAGTAATCAACCTTTTAGAAAACATTTCTAAAAGCCTATTGTTTAAAAAATGATGTTGAAACCAAATGGTTTAAAACACTTAAAAACGTTTTTTAGTAATTACATTATCGGTTGAACTACAAACGGTTAAAGAAATATTTTTAAAAACTTTATATATAAAAATAAAGATCTTTTACACACACACACACATATATAATATGTTTATGTGAGAGAGTAAATTATGTTTTTGGTCCCTGATATTATTAAAAATAACCATTTCAGTCCAAGGGCACCTTGGTCATTTCGTTTGAAACTAATGAAAAAATCTCCTTTCTGCTTACTTGCTATATCCCCGCGTCCTTGCGCGGCTCGGCTCGTTCTTCGAGCCCTCGCTTTGACTATTCACCATATGTGTATCGTACCGACACCGTATCATACGTACAATAATTGATTCCTTCTCCCCATATCACTCATTCACATGCCATCTCATTGTTCACCGGAAAATCTTCTTGTTTAAGACAGATGTTAGGACCTGGTATTTGAACGAAATACCTACTGATTAGCGTGTTAAACCAACTAAAATAGTGCGGAATCCTATTTGATTGGCGATCCAATCAGAGAGAACACACGAAGAATCAATCAAGAATTGAATCTAACATTAGAAATCGATTAGGAATCGATCTAATGTGTTCTGTGAACTTGGAGAACGATTTGGGAGGTCTCTGGACGGCTAGGGTACGTCTGGAATCGTAATGGTATGAATGCTTACGTTTTTTCACGAATAGGGTCTATTTATAGGTTAGTATTGTTCAATCGTGCGACTGGGCCATAAGTATGGTTCAGTCGTGTGATTGAACCATGCGGTTGATTCATCCGCACGACTGAGTGTTCAGTCGTGCGACTGAGCCAATCTTATGTGTCAATCATACGATTGATCCAGTCTCCTGGTTCAGTCGTGCGATTGAGTCAATCGTATGAAGTTATTCATGTGTGTGGTCCATTCGCATGGGCCATTCGCATGAGAACTTCATTAAGTGAAGTTTGAATGTTTTAATTAATATAACATTATGTGTAATCATTCAAACAATCATAAACCCAATCAATTCAATCACGACTCATTAATGAAATATTAAACATTACAAATAACAAACAATCCATGTCATTTCATTAATCATTACAACTTACATTATAGTCAGACAGACAAGATCTATTACATTACAAATCATGATCTAGGGACATACATGCATCAACAAACTCCCCCTTGGACCTAGATCTATCTAATCTCTTGTCTTCTACATAACCTCCTTATACTTCTTGTACTTCTCCTCTTTTGTAACTCCTGCGTGAATCTCAAACGCAAAGCAAAGTCGTATAACGTTTTGGAACTGGAGGGCTTGTACAATATCCTGAGTGTCATAGAACAGTGGCCACTTGTATAATGTATAGACATCATTAGCAGACAAGTTGGTTAGCCACATCGGGTCGAATACCCTGATTGTATCCATTGGCCCTCTCTGTTTAGAACTATGACAGCTTCAGCTGTTCTCCAATCATAGTACCACCATTTGAAGTGTGGAGTGAAGTCCTGTGGCATTTCCCTGAGAGGGATTCTCGACATAGTGCGCGGAGGACTCCACTTCAACACAATCTTGGGCTTGCCAGTAATGGCATCAACTTCAGACCTTCTTATGTACCTAGTAGGCTGTCGGGGTCTGAAGTTAACCCATCTGGTGTGGTACTCCTTCTTAAGGGCAGCCTCGAACCAGCCTGACATTTTCCTTGGGTCAGCATACAAAAGCTTTAGCTTAGCCAGCTGGTTGAGCTCAAAACCAGGTAGAGTCTTCAGATCATGTGGAAATCTGAAGTACTCTATTCCTTGTTCCCTCTTAACTGCATACGCGTTAAGATCATCAAAATAAGCCCATGCTATAATCCTGCCTGACACCTTGTGGTGTTTCTTGACTCTGTAGAGCTTGGTGTAGGCATCTTTCTTTGGTGCAGCACGTTGGGCTCTCACTTCTTCAAAACAGGCAGCCCACTCAGCCTTTCGAATATCGACGTCATCATTTGAGGCTTGGGCTATTCCTTCGGCCTTCTCCGTTTCCTGCTCCATCTTGTTCAGTACCTCAAAAGTATTACTGACTAGGGACTCACCCAGATTGGGGACCACATTACCCTTGTTGTCAGCATACTGAGGATACTCTTCTGCAGTGATATCTTCGATCTCAACTTCATCAACATCATTTAGCTCTTCATCACTGGTCGAATCAACTGTTGGAGCAACTTTGACGATTTCATCCGGATTGAGTCTGAACATCTCTGCCAGTTGCTCGTTAGATAGGTCATGAATTATTTCCCCTTCTTCAGGGGTATAACTCACAGACCTTCTTACAATCCCTTGCAGATCAAGAATCATGGTTAGTTGAGTGTTGACCTGTTGAAGGGGAGCAATATCAAACTCATCTCTTTGAAAATTTGGATCTGTTGATTTAAACATTCAACACATAAATCATTAGTAAGTAATCAAACAGAATTACATTAACTTAATATATAAACATTCAAAACATTGTTTTTCAGTACATGATTCAAACACAAGAAGTAAATAAATACATAAAACATCTAATCTGTACTTTTGTCTTGAATCATGGTCTCATCGCTCGAGGAGCAGAGGTGGTAGATGACTGGTCCTGTCGATTCTTTGATCTTCGTTCTTGACCTGAAGCAGAGGCCGATGCAGCCGCATCCCATCCTTCTGCTTCGTCATCATCATCTTTTCCCTCTGTCCTTTCTTCCTTGTTCTCTTCTTCATCCTCATCATCCTCCTCATCCTCATCATCATCTTCATCCTCGTCATCACCATCTCCATCATCTCCATCACCTCCTTTATCTTTAAGGGCTCATCCTTTGATCCCTTTACCGCAGCATGATGGTCTTGTTGGTAGTCTCCAACTCCTCTATACGTTTGGCTGATTGGGCCTGCTGGTCCTGGAGTTGGGACATCTCGACTCTCTGTGCATCCATCAGCTGGGCTGCTGCTCTATCTCCCGAGTCCGCTCTGCCATCTGCTGAGACTGGGCAGCAGTCAGGTCGGTCAGCTGGCGAATCTGTGCAGTTTTTCCTCATCTGCAGCTAGCAAGCGCATCACCATACGGTTTAGCGCTGACAGCTGTTCCTCTACCCCGATTGGAGGTAGAGGTGATCCATATAAGTGTGAGGACTGGGCTGATGGTCCTGCATGATGTGAGGTGGTGGTGGTAGTGGCAGTGGTGAATATGGGTCGGTAAAATGGTGCAGGTGATGTAGGTGTAAATGGTATGGTGGTGGATGGGAAGGGTACATTGGTGGTAGGTGAGTTGGGTGGCTGTGGTAGCAGTAGTGAGTAGTGGATGTGGTGGCTGTGGTGATGGGTGGTATGTCTGGGAGGTGGTAGTGGTGGCTGTGGTGGTGGGAAGTAGAGGCTACAGTGGTAACGAAGGTCAGTCGACGCTTCTTCTTCTTAAGTCCATGGGGTTGAGCCATCCTCTTCCTCCTAGTCCCAGTGGAAGTGGATGCTCCCCCTGCAGCTCTGCCCGCTGAACCCGGAGCATAGCTCGGGTCAGTCTCTGTCTCTCTGGAGTCCCGAGGGTGTTCACCAACCACCTTAGCCCGTGTTCTGTGGGAACAACCTGCTTCCCACAGTCCTCGTGAGGGGCTCCTCATCAGACTCCTCCTCCTCCTGATCACCAACAACAAACTCCTGATGAAAACCGGCTGTCTCAGCAACCTCTCCGGCAGGGGCAGACCCCGGGGAATAACATCTGAATCAGTGCTCTAGGTGGAGCATGCATATCATCCCGGCGTCTCCGCTATCATCATCATCAAAATCCATCTCTGGGAGGAGCAGCCTCTCATCATCAGAGTCACTGTCCTCATGACGCCATTTGCGTCTGCTTGGCGCCACATACCTCTCGTTGGCCAGGTGGCCAATCAATCTCTTCACTTGGGGCTTCACCTGCTTCCCCCTATAAACTCTCATCCGGCCCAGAGTCGTATCATCCATGATCTCTAGAGCCACTGCATCATGACTCTCTTTGGGCAGTTGTGGCAGCTTCTCGTTGAAGACGAGCTGTAAGAACCTGGGGGTACATACAAAACCCCTCCTTTCCCTTGGCCTCCAAGTTCTCCACCAAGTAGGAGAATATCATGCTAGAAAAGCTGAAGGGGTGGTTCAGCACCAGTGCCACGTAGGCATTTTGGATCTGGTCTGAGAGGTCGTCGAACCCACCCCTCCTCGATGCAACACACTTGAGGATCACGTGTGCTAAGTACTTGTACTGGGGGCTCAAGTTGCTCTTGTTGAGCACACCTGGTTGATGTCCCCAGCACACTTTATCCTCAGAAAGCATCCTCGCACTGTCAGTGGATGTAATCTAGTAGGATGATCAGTGTCGTCCCCAAACTCTAGGACTCTCTGAATGTCGGGCAGCAGTGATCTCAATATCATGGTCCAGTATAGAGCTCCTAATGCAGTAGGGCTCACAGGAGCGGTCCACAGAGGCATTCTCCCAGAATGCCTGATGCAGTGATCTGTATGGCGTGCAAGGAGTGGAGATAGCCTTATGAATCCTGGACCGTCTAAGAAAGGCTATAATGTCGGTAAACTCGGCCCCGTTCCTTGTAGTGTGATCCAAATGAGCACAGATGTTGTGCTTTGGATTTATGGACCATCTCTCAGCCATTTTCCTGAAACACACATGACATAGAACCATTAGTACATAAGACATGAAAATTCTGTTCCAAGTGTAATGTTGAAACTCATTCTGATTCATTCGTGCGAATGAATCATGCGACTGAATTCAGTCGTCTGTTCTTTCATGCGACTGAACTCATTCTGGTCAATGTGACATGCGATTGGGTTCAGTCTGCTGACTGAGTCTGCGAATGGTTCAGTCGGCCGACTGAGCTCAATTGTATGGTTCATACGGCCGAATGACCCAATCGCAAGATTCAATCGTGCGATTGGAGTTCATCCGGACGACCAGTCGCCTGTCTCATAGTTCAGTCGCCTGTGGTTCGAGTCTTGATCAATACAAGTGATTTAACATGGATTACCGGTTCAATAGACTCGCATTCTTGTTACTAATAACCTATTAACCTTAATTTTAACATTTTGCATAGTTTAAGTAGGTTATTAGGTCAAGTTCAGTCCGTTTCTTGTTTTCGTTCGAATATCACCAAATTAGGGTTTCAATCCTTCTGATTTCGGTGAAATAAGACTTCAATCTACCTGTATAATCAATAGCAAGCGTCAGTGAATGAAGATCAAGACGAAATCAAGGTCAGATGAAAATTTGGCAGCGTAACGGTAGGGTATGCGATTTGAGAGCGATTTTGGGTGAGTGTGAATGAAATGCGATCGACTGTGCCCTTAAATACTGAAGCTGGGTTCAGTCGGCCGACTGGCCTCAGTCGCCCAGTTCATTCGGGCGACTAGGCTCAATCGTGCAATTGGCCCAGTCAGTCGCATGCTGTTGACCGACTGAGGTTCAGTCGGTCGACTGACTCAGTCGTGCCTTTCATTCGCATGTTCAGTTGACCGAATGAGTTTCAATCGGTCGATTGACTCATTCGCCCCCTTCCAATCGGTCGAATGGGCCATTCTGATAATCCATTCGTTTGATGGCTCATCCTTATTTCCATTCGTGCGAGTGGTTCCATTCGCATTGTTGGTCCTTCCAGTGGTCCAATCGTGCGAATGAGTCACACTTAGTTTTTGCTGCCATTTTTACCAATTACATTAAAACCCTTTTAAATTTTTGAAATAACGTTATGAGCTTTTGATCATCTCAGACATGATCATTTTAACTTGAAAACTTTTGATCCCTTCAGACGTGATCCTTTTAAACAATTTAGTCACCTCAGACGTGACCCTTTTTAAACACTTTGTCACCTCAGACGTGACTGTTTTAAATTTTCAAAGCACATGTGGTCATCTCAGACATGACCCTTTTAGTGAGTTGATTCCTTTCTGATTTCCTGATGTAGTCCGACAAACTATAAATTAAAATTAAAAACTACTAACTAACTTAGAAATTTAAACTAATTACTCAAACAAACTTGTTTTTGGCTTTTGTGAGAGATAAATCCTAAGATAGACATCTACGGGATTTGGTTCCGGAATAGAAGCTTCAACTTGGATTGACCACACCTGGACCAATTCAATTTTGGAATCATACAGGCAAGTCAAATCATTTGGGACTTGTTATCAAAATTTTGATGCTCAATTCTCGGTGTTCATCCAGAGTCGTTAGCAACTTAAGGAAATCATACTGAAACTCTTAGATTGTCACATTGATTTGAACTTTTGAGAATTGTAGCCACAATGATTGTCAATATGTTTGTCCACTTAAATCCATACACAGACTTTTGACACAGACTGGTGACTGATTTAGGTTTAATTATTTCAACTAACATTTGTGGATCCCACACTTATATGGTAATCAACATTCCTCAGGAGCTTTTGAGCGGTCTACGGGTATTATTACAAGAAGAGACTATTCTTAGAGCTTTCAAAGAGAAGCCAGTCCTCAGGTCAGTGCCATCGCACAGCAGAGAGGCGGCAAACAACAATGAATTCTAGAATATCTAGGTTATGCTTATCCTCAGGTCAGTGCCATCGCACAGCAGAGAGGCACACAACCTATCTCCTTGTTAGAGCAGCTTATTTTATTTTGCACAAAATGCACCAACAACATAAGTCATTAGCTTTATAGCATTTGTCTTTCATTTTTTTTGCTTTGCTCTAATTATGGTCATCCGCACACATTTGTGGCGTTTAAATGCTCATTACCCCTTATTGGAATATTGTTGATTGTGTTAACCAGTGATAAGATGGAAGCCCACAGTCAGTTGAACAACTTAGTTTGATCTTGAGATCACCAGTCAGGTCTAATCATCTATTGTGTTGAATCTACCAACATATCATTTGTGGTCTAGCAACCTCTAGGTCTACTTTCTTTGTGTTACCTTAGGAGTTACCAGTTTTCTATCATCTTCCCTTTTGTATTGCCTAGACTACACAGACTTATACTTTAAATTTTTGCATCTTTTCAATACTTAAATTTTTAAAGTCCCTCTTGATTTGTTCCTGTGTACTATCATTTTCCAAAGGTGTTGAATCGGTATCACAGATACGATCTACCTTATATCAGCTATTTACTCCTTCTCCCTCGTTTTTTTTTTTAATGTTAACTTGCTGACATATTCTCCCCCTAAAATACTAAAATCATTACTGGTTTAATTATTTTAGGATTTTAATAAACAGCAAAATAACATGAGTTTAAATTAAACAGACGAAAATAAACACATAAAATAAAATAAAATAAAATAAACTTTAACTAAACTACATCGGACTACACATTATCATCATCAGGAATTACCTCACTTTTCTTTTTAACGCCGTTGACCTCTAGCAAATATTGAAAACGTGGTTTATCAAAGGCTTTAGTATAGAGGTCAGCGCGTTGAAAATCAGTATTAATTTTAACCACATCAATTAAGTTCTTTTCAAAACAATCTCTTATGAAATGGTATTTAATACCGATGTGTTTGGTCTTAGGATGTTGAACCGGATTTTTAGTTACTGCAATTGCAGCAGAGTTATCAACAAAAATAGGAGTAGACGAGAATTTTAAACCGTAATCCCGCATTTGCTGTTGAATCCAGATGATTTGTGAACAGCAACTTGCAGCAGCAACATATTCGGCTTCACAGGTTGACAATGCAACCGATGTCTGCTTCTTACACTGCCAGGTAACTAATCTTCTCCCAAAGAATTGACACCCTGCTGATGTAGACTTGTAGTTCATCTTGCAGCCCCCGTAATCCGAGTCACTATACGCGGTAAGCTCAAAGTCATCATCATGAGGGTACCACAATCCAAGTGTGGGTGTACCCTTCAGATAACGAAAAATCCTCTTGACCCCGATCAGATGGTTGACCTTAGGTTTAGCCTGATATCTAGAACATAAACATGTAGCATACATAATATCAGGTCTTGAGGCAGTGAGATACATAAGGGATCCAATCATTCCTCGGTACATCGTGGCATCTACAAGATCTCCATTCTCATCAGGTGCTATATCGTGATTCGTAGCAAGTGGAGTCCCAGCAGCAGAAGCATTCTCCATGTCAAAGCGACTGAGAATGTCTCCTACATACTTGGTCTGATGTAGAAAGATCCCATTTGGTGTCTGATCCACCTGTAACCCGAGAAAGAACTTCATCTCCCCCATAGCACTCATCTCAAACTCTTTCTTCATCACTGCTTCAAACTCTTTGCATAACTCTTCGTTCTTTGAACCGAAGATTATGTCATCAACATAGATCTGTACAAGCAGTAGGTCGCCATCCTTTTCTTTAATAAACAGTGTGCAGTCAATGACTCCCCTGCGAAAGCCGTGTTTCACAAGATGAGTCGAGAGTTTCTCATACCAAGCTCGAGGAGCTTGATGAAGCCCATATAAAGCCTTGTCGAGCTTGTAAACTCTATCCCGATGATAAGGATCTTCAAATCCCTCGGGTTGACTTACATAGACTGTTTCCCTGATTTCCCCATGAAGGAATGCACTCTTCACATCTAATTGGTAGACTTTAATCTTCATGTACGATGCATAGGCAAGGAAGATACGAATGGCTTCCATCCTTGCCACGGGTGCAAACACCTCATTGTAGTCAATCCCCTCGACTTGGCGAAAACCTTGAACCACCAGTCGAGCTTTGTTCCTGATAATGACCCCTTGGTCATCCTTCTTGCATTTTAGTACCCATTTGGTGCCAATGACTTTAGCACCTTTAGGTCTATCAACCAGAGTCCATACACCTAACTTCTTGAACTGCAGAAGTTCTTCTTGCATGGCACTCACCCACGCCTCATCATTTAGTGCCTCACTGACATATTTTGGCTCAACCTGCGAGACAAAACATCGATAAGCACCATCATGAATGTAACCCTTCTCCATAACCGAGGCGTAATCAGCTGAGTATAGCTGATTTCGGGTTTGTACTCCTGATCTGACATCCCCAATAACATTGTCAAGGGGATGATAGACGTTTAGTCGTGATCCTGGAGTAGTAGGAACAGCCACCTCAGAACCAAGATTATGAACATTTGGTTCTGCATCTGAGGTAGTTGGAGTTTGAGGTTCCGAAGTCGAAGGTGCATCACTGGTAGATGCTTGTGGACTTTCAGGAACTGGAACCTGTTCCTCCTGACTGTTCTGGTCATCTGCTTCAGCTTCATCTTCAGAGGAGGAGTCACTGTCATCGACTACTCCCCCTGACTGAGTAGATGATTCTCCCTGTATGCTAGATGGTGTATTCAGAATATCATACATCATCCTAGTAGCTAACTCATCATCCGAGGGAGAGAGAGGTATGTTGAAGGACTTGAAGAATCCATCATAATCGAAGAAGTAGGCGGGTCCTTTGCCTGTAGGTGGTGTGGTATATCTCTGAACGTCAACATTACACCACACTTCTACAAGACCCGTTGAGTTGTTGTAAACTCGCTTGTTCGGTATGTTGTATCCTAGAAAGATTCCTTCATCCGCCTTCTCGCTGAATTTGCCTTCTTGTGTCTTCTTCAGAAGTGTGCACGGCGCGCCAAAAGGTTCAAGATACTCCAAATTCGGTTTGCGTCTTTGTAGTAGCTCGTAACATGTCTTTCCGTGGCGCTTGACTATTAGGACTCGATTCAGTGTATAACATGCATTCGCCACTGCCTCATTCCAGAATTGGATAGGCAGTTTCGAGTCCGCCAGCATAGTCCGTGCTGTCTCTATCAAGCTTCTGTTCTTCCTCTCAGCAACACCATTCATCTGAGGCGTGTAGGCAGAAGTGAATTGATGCACAATTCCCTTTTCCTTGCAGTATGCCTCCATCCATTGATTCTTGAATTCTGTCCCGTTGTCTGAGCGTACTTGTCTAACTTTTAGCTTGTAGAGAGATTCCAGTGTGGTTACTAACTCCTTGAATGACTCAAATGTTTCTGATTTGGATTTCAGAAACATTACCCAAGTGAACCTTGAGTAGTCATCAGTGACCACAAAACAGTACAAGTCGCCTGCAATGCTCTTTGTACTGACTGGACCAAACAGATCCATGTGAAGAAGTTCAAGAGGAAGTTCTATTGAATGAACTTTCTTTTCCTTATGAGACTTCTTTGTCTGTTTGCCTTTCTTGCAAGCTACACAAAAGTCAGGAAGTTGGAAGTTCTTGACATTAACTCCTCTCACCAAATCCTTCTGAATCAAATGATTCATCTTCCTTTGACTAATGTGTCCCATTCTCCTATGCCAGGAGATGGAATCCTTCTCAGTAGCTTTAGATAGAAAGCACTGAACCTCATGATCCGTTGTAGCAGCTGTTGACAGATCCAAGACATAAAGGTCTTTATATCTTGAAGCAGTCATCAGAACTTGGTCCTCTGGGATCATGTAGTCTTTCTTCAGCACGTAACACTTCTTGTTGTCGAAGATGACTTTAAATCCTTTATCACAGATTTGGGAAACAGAAAGTAAGTTATTCTGAAGTTGTTGAACGTAGTTCACCTTATCAAACTTAACTTTCTGATTTCCCACTTCTCCCTGAGCTGTGATATAGCCTCCCTTGTTTCCAGCAAAGGAAACATGCCCTCCTTTTATTTGCTTGACGTTTGATAAAAGGGCTCTATTTCCTGTCATGTGCCTGGATGCTCCGCTGTCTACAATCCACGTGTTAGTCTCAGCACTGTATCGAACACCCTGCACATACAAAGTAAATGAATTAGTTTAGGTTAGGAACCCAAGCCTTTACTGTCTTGGGTTTCCCAGAGGCATCACACATCATAAACTCCACCCATTGACCCTTAGAGGGTGAGGGTAGCTCAGGTTCCTTCTTGTCATCAGTATCAGACACGCAGGATGACTTCTCTTTCCATAAGCCAGATTTGTGCAAGGCCTGTTTATGATAAACAGTCGTCTGGCTTACAGGTTGGACTTTAGGTTCACTAGCTCTTCTAGGTGGAGTCAGAGAACTCCTCTTAGAAGACCTAGGCTTAGAGTCCTGAAGATCAATCTTCTTCCTAGGTGTCTGATAGAAAGGACAATAGGAAGCAATGTGTCCACATTCTCCACAGTTGTAGCATGACCGGCTATCAACTTTATGAGTAGACTTTCTTTGTGGAGAAGTGCGTGACACTCTAGTAACATCAATCACTTTAGGTTTTGACTCTTGTGTGTTAGATGTTTTCTCTGGTTTAACAAAATTAACTGGTTTAACTTGTTTAACATCTTTCTCTTTTTGGTTAACTGGTTTTTGACTTGAAGCATGTGAAAAATTAACATTTGAAGTCCTTTTAGGTTCTGATTTGACTCTGTTTGACCCTGACTTTAAGTTAACTTTTTCAAATTCATTTTCCAGATTAACACAAGGCAATTTACCTTTTGCCTTTGAAGTGGCCTCCTTTTGTTTGTGTCCAGATTCAGTAGATGAACATGAGGTATCTGGATCACTAACAAGAGGAGTAGACACCATGTGATCCTTGATGGGGTTATTATTTACTGGTCTAGTCTTAGTGTTCATCAAGGTCTCAGGTGGTGGTGGAACCACTTTGTAACCCAATCCCTCCCCGTTATTCCTTTCTCTCACTAAGTGTTGAACTATGTGTGAAGAACTAGTCCAACTATGCAGTTTCTGTTTTAATGAATTTACTTCTACTTCTAGAACTGCCTTTTGCTTCTTAGTGTCTTCTAGGGAGTTTAGATAGTACCTAATGTCATTTGCTTGGTTAAAGGCAACTACTTCGGTTTCCCTAAGCTGTTTAGTCAATAGGTCTATCTTTTCTTTATAACTATGCTCATTTTGTTTTAGTACTCTATTAGCCTCAGTGCACAGTTGTAAATCTTTTACTAAGTTATCATTATGATCTAATAACCTAGCAAATTTTTCATCTATGCTATTCCTAAAAGTATCACAATCAGAACAAGCATGATTATTAAACATTTGGTCAGTAGTACTTACCTGAGTTGGTTCAGAAGAGCTAGCCATCAACGCAGCATCAGATGTCTCTGGTTCTGGTGATTCTGTCTTTTCTGTCTCTGACGTGGAAGTTCCTCCTTTGGCTTGTAACTGACCTCGGCTGCAGTTGCTTCTTCACTATGTGACATCGCTATCTCAACTGCTAGATCACCTTCACTCGCAGAATCATCATCAATATCCTCTACACTGGCAATATTTGATTCTCCTGGTGAGACAAACCTAAAGCTCCAATCCTGTCCTTCATCATCATGAGCAGTCAAGGCTTTTGGATCCTTGTTTGATGAAGTAGAACTGGAAGCTTGCTTGTCTTGGCGAGTAAAGGACGAGAACGGGTTCCCATTACCCGTCTTCTTTGGCTTGACACATTCTCTTTTGAAGTGCCCCTTCTCTCCACAGTTGAAGCAGGTCACTTTGCTCTTGTCAAAGCCAAATGTGGTATCCTTAGTAGCTACCAAGTTCTGTCCAGTCTTTTTAACAAACTTCTTCGCCCTTCGGACAGCACTAGCTAAGGCCCACATTATATCCATCCTCTCAAGCTCCATTTCGTCCACCTGCTCGTAGTCCTCATCTGCCAGATGGCAGTTTCCAATCTTCCCGGCAACAAGTCCATCATATGAATGAACCACTGCAGCTAGAAGATCCATATGCTCTCGAGCTACTTCTACAGTCACATTACCGAGGTTCTCGGTCTTCAGTTTGGTAGCACTTGCTTCTGATCCAATATAGTGGGTACATGACGACCCTGACGTGTCTGATCCAGAAGGAGAAGCATGTGAAGGACCTGACGAGCTAGACACAAAAGCAGTCTGGAGAGGTGCTCCAGATGTCTTAGCTTGAGGCGTGGCATTGTATAAAGCTGGATTTTGTGTGTACGAAGACTTCTGCGCTCTGTACTTCATCCTTAGTGCTTCTTCTCGCAACTTAAGAATGAAGTCATTAATATCCAGCTTTACAAGCATTCCATTCTGTCTCAGGTTAGACACGAATGAAGCCCACTTATCAGGCAATCCGTCTGCGAAGTTACAAACTTTCTCTTCCATGGTCGTTTCCACTCCATGTGTATGCAGTTCGCTCATCAAGTGGTAGAATCTATCTATGACATCGTCTAAACTCTCGTTACCAATCGATGAGAAGTTATCGAATTCCTTCTTTAACTCCTTTGCCTTGATTGCCTTCAACAAGCATTCCCATCATACCTCTTCTCTAGCTCATCCCACAGTTTCTTGGACTGCTTATTCTCTGAATACTGGTGGAATATGTCTTTGGGGATAGACTGAGTGATCAATGCATAAACCCTTTTCTCTGCATTGTATTTGACTTTCTGTGCGTCCGTCATCCCACCTAACGTTAGCTTAACTCCATCAGCTCCCACCGGCGTACTATACCCAATCTCAATGGTTTCCCACAGATTAGGATCTACTCCATTGAGGTAGATCTCAAAACGTTGTTTCCAGTGGGGAAACTCATCTAAAGTCAAGAGCTTTGGTGGTTTATTGTGATTACCCACCTCACTCTCAAGCAGCAGCAGGTTCTGTATCCTCGAGTCCTTCCCAGCAGTAAAGGCTGACATCTGATCTTCCATGGCGAATAACTTAGAACATAATCAAACAAACTTTCACTGATGCGACTGAAGGATGCGAATGGTCTAATCGTGCGTATGAACTCTGCGACTGGTTCAATCGTGCGGCTGAACTGGGCGATTGGTTCAGTCGTGCGAATGAATCTGGTGCGTATGAGCTATGCGAACGAACGGTTCAGTCGGCCGAATGAAGGTGCGACTAGGTCCAATCGTGCGAATGAGCAGTGCGAATGGAGTCCAGTCGTGCGAATGGAGTCCAGTCGTGCGAATGGGTCACTCGTGCGACTGAAGCTGCTGTTTTGCGAAATTTTCTAGGTTTGACGGGTTTCAGCCGTAAAAATTCGAAATTTCACAAGTCCTAATCGCCTAGTCCGTAGAAACCAAACTTCGATGAGCAGGGAACGTCCAAGATCACTTTTGACACCAAAGATTGCGTTTTTAGTGCAAAAACACAAACTTTTATGCAATCTTGATTGAATCAACACGTAATCAAGAGCCAAAGCTCTGATACCACTTGTTAGGACCTGGTATTTGAACGAAATACCTAGTGATTAGCGTGTTAAACCAACTCAAATAGTGCGGAATCCTATTTGATTGGCGATCCAATCAGTGAGAACACACGAAGAATCAATCAAGAATTGAATCTAACGTTAGAAATCGATTAGGAATCGATCTAATGTGTTCTGTGAACTTGGAGAACGATTTGGGAGGTCTCTGGACGGCTAGGGTACGTCTGGAATCGTAATGGTATGAATGCTTACGTTTTTCCACGAATTGGGTCTATTTATAGGTTAGTATTGTTCAATCGTGCGACTGGGCCATAAGTATGGTTAAGTCGTGCGATTGAACCATGCGGTTGATTCATCCGCACGACTGAGTGTTCAGTCGTGCGACTGAGCCAATCTTATGTGTCAATCATACGACTGATCCAGTCTCCTGGTTCAGTCGTGCGATTGAGTCAATCGTATGAAGTTATTCATGCGTGTGGTCCATTCGCATGGGCCATTCGCATGAGAACTTCATTAAGTTAAGTTTGAATGTTTTAATTAATATAACATTATATGTAATCATTCAAACAATCATAAACCCAATCAATTCAATCACGACTCATTAATGAAAAATTAAACATTACAAATAACAAACAATCCATGTCATTTCATTAATCATTACAACTTACATTATAGTCAGATAGACAAGATCTATTACATTACAAATCATGATCTAGGGACATACATGCATCAACAACAGATCGCTTCCCTCAGTCAGCGGGGGCCTAGTCGATGTAGGCCCTCAACGGCGGGCAGACCAGCCGAAGGAGTAGTTCACTTACCTGTTTGTACGTATACTATACTCATACCGTATTACGATACATATGTGTTCACCCTATCTTGCTTAAAGTGGTATAGAAAACAAACCGTGGTGCTTGATTTGTTAAAAAAAATCATTTTTGGACTCAAATGGTTAAGATGACCAAACCACATGGACCAAATTAGTAATTTACTCTAGATACTAATACCATCTCAAAGAGTATATTAAAAGAAGCAAGTAGTAGAATCTTTTTTTAAAAATATTTTTAAAAAACTACAAACGGTTAAAGGAATATTTTTAAAAACTTTATATATAAAAATAAAGATCTTTTACACACACACAAACACATATAATATCTTTATGTGAGAGAGTAAATTACGTTTTTGGTCCCTAAGATTATTGAAAATAACCATTTCAGTCCAAGGGAACCTTGGTCATTTCATTTGAAACTAATGAAAAAATCTAACTCTGTTAGTGTATTGGACTGAAAGTGGTATAGAAAACAAACCGTGGTGCTTGATTTGTTAAAAAAAATCATTTTTGGACTCAAATGGTTAAGATGACCAAACCACAGGGACCAAATTAGTAATTTACTCTAGATACTAATACCATCTCAAAGAGTATATTAAAAGAAGCAAGTAGTAGAATCGTTTTTTAACAGAATTTACGTCAAAACATAAACGCTCATTGGAATTTACATCATGTGTTACCGTTTAAATAAAGAGTCGCAGTGGTCGCCCGCGATGTCGGGTTGCTATTCAATCTCAAACACGGTTCACGCTTTCCAGTGAAGGTTAAAATAGTAAATTTTCACACTCACCTAAAAACTCTAGGTGATTCAATATTTTAATCTTAATTTTCCTATGAATAAAGGAATGCTATCAGCAGTGGTCTTTGGTTTTTAAGTGGTTTGACCACAAAGGTTTGAAGGGTTTTCATTTTATCCCCCCTCCCCAAATGTGTTTATAGAGAAAAAAAATTGCATTATATTCTATAAACTTAATTTGGTGACCTAAGCTCTCCGGCTGATCTGAATGGGCGATGAGTCGAATGTCGCTGGTGGTCTCAGTGGACCGCCTTTGGTGGCGTCTAGCACCTCCTCATGAGGTTGCCTGCTTATCTCCCCACTCTTGCATCTGCATATTCGTATAAAGAGATAGGTTTCCGATTTTAAAAGACCTAGAGAGAGATTAGGGTTTGGTGTCACGGTTGTTACCGAGGGTGCCTTATGGCGGGATGAGCGACGGTCCTGGGCCGCATATGGTTACACGAATGGTTCGCGTGTTGCTGGTAGAAGCCGTCAGCCAGCTTCTCCCATGCTCTTGTCGACCGTCATTACCGCGACGTCATGTAATGGTAGCACGACCCACGATCTGGGGCTGCCTAGGGATGGAGAGTGGGATTATGTGTTGCCCGGAGATGCCGATGGTGATATTCTCCCACGGTGGTGCTAGACCCAACGTTAACCTCTCATATGTATGTTCTTGTTTTCAATGATGGTAAAAACACCAAGTTGGGGGGTCTCTGTTTATGTTTGTTGTTGTTTTAGATTATTGGGGTTGTTGATCCGATATTCTAAGATTGTGATTTTTGAAAGGAGATGAAGTTGGTTTTTCTTTGATGATTTTTGCCCTCTATTCATGATGTGTGCTGTTGAACTCCACTATTGACGCCCTTTTTGGCTGTTCGATGTTAGTGAAGGGATGATGGTTGTATGTCGAGCCCCAACCGTTGCTCTTCAGATAACCGAAATTTGAACAACTGTTTGGGTTTATGCTTTTATCTACTTTTTTCTTTGGTAGGTGTTATTAACTGATGCATTTATTTTGATTTTTGTTCACTATTGTTCTTGTTGGGATGATGTTTATCAAAGGTTTTAAACTTACCTCATTTGGTTTGTTAATGAGTCATGGCTCCTTTGGAATTGAATCTGTGCATTTCTTGTGCTCACTTGTTGTTAGAAAAATCATTATGATGTTAAGGTTGAAAATACCACGATGTTGATAATGACGAGCCTTTGCTCGTCTGAGACTATGACCCTGTGTTCATTTGTTATCTAATTTGTCATAAGAATTACTGAGATTGAGTCTGCATTGTCTTGCTGTTAGAAAAATTATTATTATGTCCGTTTTGGAAATACAACTATATCGATGATGACGAGCCTTAGATCGTCTGAGACTATGAGCCTATGCTTATTTGTGACCTTATTTTTCATACGAGGCGTGGCTGTGATGAAATGACAACTATGTTGCCGGTTGCCTTGGCGTGGCTGCCGTTTATGGCTAGCAGCTGCGATCGGCAGCCTGTCCTAAGCCGCTCATGACTAAAATTGCGATATAAACGTTTTAGGCGCAAAAAATAGGCTGCATCAACAACAAATGAATACTTAGGCAGGATGTGATAGATGATGTGCATATGGCTAGCTGAGAGGTGATTGAAGTTGTAATGATGGGTAGCTCATGTGGTTGAGGTTGTCATCTTATTCTATGGTTGATATTGTGCTTGATGGTTTGTGGCAAATCGATGATGATGTGCTGTTGTTGATCTGGTGTTGTCGGGTTGATGATGTTGGGCGTATGCCCGTCTAAGACATACATGAAATGGTGTGGTATTGTTATGGTTATGTTGGGCAATTCATTATTGCATACCACTGTTCCTTTCATTCAAGTGTTAATATATTGTATAATCTTGTTGTGTTGATTTATATTACATCAAGGCTGTGATGATAGAAAAGAAGGTATCCATTGCTTGGCGTGGCAACATTTCTAGGTTGCAGCCGCTACAGATTACCTATTCTGAGCCTAATACAAGTTAATTTTGATACAATTTTCACCGTTAAAAAACAACATTCACGAGTTACGCAACGCGCGACATGGTATATATCTAGTTACCTAAATTTCCTAAATTACCGTTACTATTCATGATATTTTATATTCATACAGATATAATTATAATTTACCTATATGTTAAAAAACAAGTTTGTTGAATAGTGGCATGTCCCTATATGATGCGTTGTGTACAAGTTGTTGATGCATGTACAAGATTTTAGGCTATGTGTACTACATGTTAATGCATATGGCTGTCTCATTTTATTAGGGTTTCTTTATTTCTACCTGGTCTCTTTGTCCTCTATCAGACGAGCTCCCTTTTCCACATTTAGGTGGTGCCCTCTCCAGATCTCCTTCCGTCGTCATCTCACTAGTTTCAGGTTCTTTTTCTGATAGTTGTTTGCATCTTAGATGGTGGCTGCTAGTTGGTATGTATCGTGTTTGAGGTGCTTTTCTTATTACTAGATGCTATTGGCTATGATGACAGAATGCATCGTGTTTGAGCCATGACATAAAATATGAATGGTTAGTATGTACTACATCGGCACATAATGATGCAAAAGAAACAGAAACTATGCTTGTTCAGGCGTGACAATCCTTCAGATTGAAACCAAGTCATGGTTACATTTGTTGATAGTCGGTAAAGAGAGATTTGATTACAAAATCATCACTACCTTACGTATTCTAATACGTTTGTTCATTTGGTTGTTCTGCGACTATGATGATACCGGAACATTGTTGTCTGTTGCCTTGGCATGGTAGCCGTTTCAACCTGCGGCCGCAACCGAACGTTAGTTCTGAGCCGTGCTTAGGAAATTGCATAGCCTCCTGCTCTACACGATTGATTACTGACGAATGACATCCCCTGAAAGGTTTCCTCGTCTTCATGACGAGCAACGCGCATCGGGGTACAGCCACTAGTTATTTGTATTTAGGAGACATATAATTAGTAATGTATGAATCTACGTTTTAAATTATGGCAACTCACTACAAGTTTACACGTTTACAAACTTGAGTTAAGTCGAATGATATTTCAATGTCTATAGTTGTGTATTTGAAAATGAACTTAAACGAAGATAGGCTAAAGTTTTCCCACATATATGAGTGAAAAAAACTTTCACAAGATTATAATTAAGGAGCAAAATGCTTGGTAAGTTTCTTTCTTTGGGCTCTACAGTTCTGATCACACACCTACGCGCAACCATGTTTTGCTTTGCCCTATAACATTTTCTACTTTTAAAGTTTAACCTAAATTTTTTTACACCGTTAAGTTGCACTAGCTAGCTGTGTTTTCCATTAACTAACTCTAACTTGTTCATGCTAACCACATGGTGCTGTTAATAATGTCTTATTGTATTTGCAACCATGAAGAAACTGGTAGTTTCTTAACTGATACTAAGAAGCTCAATAACTCTTTAAGTATAAAAAATAAACTCGTTGATTCATTTTTAGAAACATCATCATGCAGCTCTATGAACGTCATATATCATGATCTTTTTGTTCTTATTGTAGCATAGACATCACCATTTCATCTTGTTTAGTATTCTTTTATTATACCACTTTTTTCTTGTGCAGGATTGGCTCATGATATGTGTAACTATCAATGGACTTTTATTCGGGTTATTGAATAGTGAAACGACCCAATGTTATAAGGTTCATTTTTGCATATGTGGATGTTACAAGATAGTACACTGACTATGGAACGGGTTGAGATGAACCCAGTTGGGTTAGAAAATAGTTCATTTTGGCTAGAACCAACCTTTCATTTACTTGGTTTCCACCTAGAGATGTTCAAAAAAACCGGTTCGGGAACCGGTTCGGCCAAAAAAAACCGGAACCGGTTTGAGGCCCAAACCGGTTTGGCCCAAACCGGTTTCAAACCGGCCCCGAACCGCCGGTTCTTAATCGGTTTCCCCTATCCAAACTACAAACCGGTTTCAAACCGAACCGGTTTTCAAACCGGTTACAACCCGGTTTCCAAACCGATTTCCAAACCGGTTTTCAAACCGGTATTTCAAACCGGTTTTAAACCGGTTTTCAAACTGGTTACCGTTACCCAACGGCTATATAGTCGTTTGTACCCATTTTTGACCGTTTTTTTTGATGTTTTTTTACCATTATACCCCCACTAGGTTAGTATATATATGTATTTGATGTTTTGGTTGAATCACAACAACTTATAACACTCTCTACTCTCAAAAATCTCAAAAACGCTCTCCACAAATACTTTCGTTTTAAACGCTCTCAAAAACGCTCTCACAAAAATCTCTGAAATGGCTTCAACAAGTGCTCAATCATCTGTTGGTTGTGAAGCGTCTTCAAGCAACGTGGTGATAGCAATCCTTCCTACGAATAGGAACCCCGAAGTATGGTGCAATTATGATTTATGTCAAATGGCTAGCGGTCCAAACAAAGCTCGTTGCAAGTTTTGTCATAAGTTTTTCAAAAAAGATGCAAACACAACGTTGAAAAACCATATTGCAAACAAATATTATAAAGCATTAAAAGGTGAACCTTTTCAAGCTCAAGCTTCGATGACAAACGAAGGAATATTTGGGCTTATAACGTTGATGCGGTTCGGGAGCAAATGGCGCAATTTGTAATTCAAGAAAGCTTGCCATTCAAACATTTCGACAACGAACGTTTGACTCGACTCATTCAACGAACTCTCCAACCACGTTACACCAATGTAAGTCGTGCTACTCTTCGAAGAGATTGTTTAAAAATATGGAAAAAAGCTAAAAATGAATTAATATCTTATTTTGAAAATTTACAAACCGGTGTTAACTTAACTAGTGATGTTTGGTCGACACCTCACGGTTCACCGGACTCGTACATTTGTGTCACCGCCCATTGGGTTGAACCTGATTCGTGGCAAATGATGAAATGTACAATTGCGTTTGAATTGTTTGATTATCCTCACACCGGCCAAAATACTTTTTATGTTATTGATAAAGTTATTCAAACGTATAAATTAGAAAACAAAATATTTTATATATCTTTTGATAATGTGTCAAACAACACTCTTGCGATAGATCATTTGAAATTAAAATATAAACCAATATGTGAGGGTGTGTTTGTAAGGATTCCTTAAGTCTGATGCAACCCAAAACATCCAAAGTGTCTCTGCAACATGCACTAAGTACTGAAGTGAAGAATGCTTCGGAAGTTTTACACAATGCATTAGAAAATACTCTAAGTGTAAAATCTTCCGAAGCCAAGACCAATATCTTCCGAAGCCAAACATGAAGTCTTCCGAAGCCTCAGAGACAAAGTCTTCCGAAGCTTCAACCTATGAAGACAGATTTCTTCCGAAGACTTTTAGTACACATGCTTTATCTGATGTACTGTTCCATAAAGCACCTTTTCCGCTGCATCTCTGTAAAGTCACCAACTTACATGAGTTGGTGAAAAGGTCCATGCTTTTGGTAACTGTACATTGAGGTCTTGAGTCTGTAACTTTCCACTTTATGTACTTTATCCTTTTTGTAATATATAAGGATGTGAGCTATGGCATGTCATAGTCACAAGGTCAAAAGGCAAATATGCCTTTTGATCCTACAATTGATTTTGTTAGTGTCTAGTCAATTGTATCCAGCTGGCTTTCAAAGTATAGCCGGCTGTAGGTTGTAGTATAAGTATTTCAAGTTCTTGTATCTTTCTTTATGCTTTGTAACACTTGTAAAAAACTTGTAAGGATTCCTTAAGTCTGATGCAACCCAAAACATCCAAAGTGTCTCTGCAACATGCACTAAGTACTGAAGTGAAGAATGCTTCGGAAGTTTTACACAATGCATTAGAAAATACTCTAAGTGTAAAATCTTCCGAAGCCAAACATGAAGTCTTCCGAAGCCTCAGAGACAAAGTCTTCCGAAGCTTCAACTTATGAAGACAGATTTCTTCCGAATACTTTTAGTACACATGCTTTATCTGATGTACTGTTCCATAAAGCACCTTTTCCGCTGCATCTCTGTAAAGTCACCAATTTACATGAGTTGGTGAAAAGGTCCATGCTTTTGGTAACTGTACATTGAGGTCTTGAGTCTGTAACTTTCCACTTTATGTACTTTATCCTTTTTGTAATGTATAAGGATGTGAGCTATGGCATGTCATAGTCACAAGGTCAAAAGGCAGATATGCCTTTTGATCCTACAATTGATTTTGTTAGTGTCTAGTCAATTGTATCCAGCTGGCTTTCAAAGTATAGCCGGCTGTAGGTTGTAGTATAAGTATTTCAAGTTCTTGTATCTTTCTTTATGCTTTGTAACACTTGTAAAAGAACTTGAGAAAGCAATATACTGCCTCCTTGAAACCCATACTCTCTTGTTCTGTCTCTTTGCTTTACTTGTGTTCTTTGTATCACTTTGGTTAACCCAGTTCACTGTTTGATTAAGGTTTAGTTAATCTCCTCATTGTGTTGCTGTGTTGTAATTGTGTTAAAGCCCTTAAACGGTCCTGAATTGGTATCAGAGCTATCCAGGCTCTTGATATAAGATCTCACCATCTTAAGATCCCTCACACACACAAAACTAAACTTTTCAAATGGCTTCCATCTCAAAGACTGATATGGAGACTGGAACCATGAACAAATCCCCACTGATCACTCTTGATGATTTTGACACCTGGTGCATGAGAATGGAAGGCTTCATCAGGTCTCTTGATTCAAGAATGTGGGAATCTGTTGAGAATGGACCTTTCATACCCAGCACCCCCTTTGCTACTGGTGCTGGTATGATTCCAAAAGATGTGGCCAACTACTCAGATGAAGATAGAAAAAGAGTAGAGATTGATAGGAAGGCCATGACTGCTCTTCAGACTGCTCTCCTAAACTCTGTATACAGAGGTTTTAAGAAGTGCAAAACAGCCAAACAGCTTTGGGATGCACTGAAGCTGATGTATGAAGGCTCCTCTGAAGCCAAGGAGAACAAGAAAAATCTTCTGAAGCAGCAGTTTGAAAACTTCACCTTCAAAGCAGGTGAAACCATGACCCAAAAATACTTCAGGTATGTTGAGATTGTGGATACCCTAGTGGATGGAGGAGTTCCTCTTGAGAACAGGGACATTGTAAGGAAGTTCATGTCCTCACTTCCTAGGAAATGGACACACTATTGTGTGGTGATCAAGAGGACTGAGAACCTTAAAACTCTTACTCTGACAGAGTTGTATGGGATTCTCAGTGGATACCAGATGGAGATGAACATGCAAGGTTCATCTGGCAACTCCAACAATCAAATGGGTTCAGCCCTTCATGTGGTTGAAAGGGACAGCATAGAACCCCAACATCATCTCATATGCTACCCTGACAACTCACAAAAGGGTCCTTTCATCACCTTCCCGGAGACACCAAGGGAGAACTTTACTCAAGGAAGCCCATTCCAAGAGACAAGTTCTTCTCAAGCCTTTGTGTCTACTGATGAAAGCTGTGGGAATTATCTCTTCACTCTTAAAGACCTGGACTGTATCCATCCAGATGACCTGGAATACATGGAGATAGTTCAGCAGATGGCTCTCCTCACTCACAGAGCCAAGAAGTTCTACAAGAGAACAGGAAGAAGATTTCCAAGCAATGCTACCAGTGGAAAGTTTGGGCTGGATAAAAGCAAAGTTAAGTGTTACAACTGTAACCTTATGGGTCACTTTGCTAGGGAGTGTAAGGCACCTAAAGCAAATGGGGGCCAAACACAACCCAACCAAACTACACTGACAAAGCCCCTCAGACTGAGAAGCCAAAGCAACATGATGTTGTTGCTGTTGAAGAGGGAGGCTTTGACTGGAGCTTTCAGGTGGAAGATGCTTCTCCAAACCAAGCACTGATGGCTGATCATGATGAAGCCAAGGTATTGGAACATCTCTGTACTCCTGAATGCATTGCTAAAGTAAATAGATACAGTCCTACAACTTAGAGATGAGATCTGATCTTGAGTCATTAAACATATTAAAATCTGATTTTAGAAAGTCTGAAAATGATTACAAGTTAAAGATAGAGGACTTGGAGAAAACCATTTCAGTACTAAAACATGAACATACAGATTTTAGAACTCAGATCCAAGATCTCATAACTAAGTTGACTGAGTGCCAGGCTGAGCTTGTGATCAGCAAAGCCAAGGCAAAGAAAAGTGTTCTTGAAGAAAAGACCTTCAAGAACATGATATCCTCATCCCTGCACAACAAAGTGTGCTACCAAAATAGACAGGGACTGTGATGACCAAGTCCAAGAGAAAGAACTTGATCAGGAAGAGCAAGAGAAAAGCAAAGAAGGCTCAAGAAATCAAGGCTACTTTTGATGCTAAGCAGAAACAAGTTTTTATCTCTGCAGGTTTCAAAGTAGTAAGGACTGAAGACATCAACCAAGACTCCTCAGCTAAGAGTCCTGGTTCATGTTCAAATCATCTCAGTGCAAAGAAGAAGACTGAGCTGCTGTGTACCACTGCTGCACAGCCTGGACCATCAAACTCCAAGAACAGTTCACAGCCCAAAAGAACTGTCTCAACATCTACCAAGATGAAGGTGGAGAAGGGATGTGACCAAAGCCAGTCTTGCTCTCAAAAGGAGACTCCTTTGAAGAAGAAAATGTTATGTGTCATGTGTGAAAGTACTTCTCACATTGCTAAGGATTGCCCATACAATCCTAAAAGTACTATCCACATGACTAATACAAAGACTTCAAAGAGTCTCAAGAAGTCTCAAGCTTCGGAAGGAAAGTCTGTTTCCTTCGGAAGCTCCAAATCAAAGAAGAAGGTAAATGGAAAATTACCTTCGAAAGCAAAGTTGGTCTCGGAAGAAAGGAGTTCTTCCGAAGCACTAAAGTCTGCTGCAGTGACTGTAGAATCTTCCGAAGGTTCAGTCATCAAAACTTGTGAAGTCCCAAAAGCTTCTAAGGTTTTGAAGGTCAAGTCCAAGACTCCAAAGGTGGTGTGGAAGTCTAAGAAAGACCAAATGACTGAAGTTTCTCCATCAACAACAGCTGAAGATCCCCATAGTACAACCATAGGATCTATTACTGTTGCATTACCTTCTATTACACTTAGTGAGCCCAAGACAAGTAAGGCTTGGGTTTCCAAATGTAACTAATCATTTTCTGGTGCAGGACAGCTCAAGACAAAAAGGAAGTCATGGATAATGACAGTGCATGTTCCAGGCACATGACAGGCAATAGGTCTCTACTCCATAATTTTGAGAGAATTGATGGAGGACCAGTTGCTTTTGGAGGAGATGAAGGTGGTTACATTTCTGGAAGGGGCAAGGTCACAAATGGTAAGCTCAGCATTGAGAAGGTAAACTTTGTTAAGGAGCTTGGGTACAATCTTCTGAGTGTATCCCAATTTTGTGATCAGAGTCATAACATGCTCTTTACTGAGCATGAGTGCATTGTTCTCAAGCCTGGTGTGGTCATTCCTCATGAGCATATCCTGCTCAGAGCCCCCAGGAAAGGGAACATGTACAAGATGGATTTGCAAGAAACATCTCCCTCTGGAGAAGTTTCATGCTTTCTATCTAAAGCAAATAGTGATGAGTCTTTCCTATGGCATAAAAGAATGTGCCATGTAAACTTTAAGAACATGAATAAATTAATTAAACATGATCTGGTAACTGGAATGCCAAAGAAAGAGTTTACAAGTGATGATCATTGTGTTGCATGCCTGAAAGGGAAGCAACACAAGGTATCTCACAAGCCTAAGGAAAAGAACTCCATCACTACTCCCCTACACTTGTTACATATGGATCTCTTTGGCCCCACCAGTGTAATGAGTAGGAAGGACCTCTTACTGTTTGGTGATCACAGATGATTTTACAAGATTCACTTGGGTCTTCTTCCTTAGAACTAAGGATGAAACCCCTGAGATTCTGAAGAATTTCATCTTAAAAGTTGAGAATCAATGTGATCACAAGGTCAAAACCATAAGATGTGATCAAGGAACTGAATTCAAGAACCAAATCCTTGATACATTTTGTGATGAAAAGGTATTACAAGACAATATAGTGCTCCCAGGACTCCTCAGCAAAACGGAGTTGCTGAGAGGAGAAACAGGACACTTATTGAAGCTGCAAGAACTATGTTGTCTGACTCTAAACTGCCTATCACCTTCTGGGCAGAGGCAGTTAATACTGCTTGCTATGTGCAAAACAGAGTTTTAGTAGTTAAGACACATGGTAAGACTCCTTATGAACTTTGGCACAAGAGAAAACCTTTCATTGGTTTTCTCAGGTCATTTGGATGTCCCTGCACCATCTTGAATACCAAAGATCAAATTGCCAAGTTTGCTGAGAAATCAGATGATGGACACTTCATTGGATACTCTTCCCAAGCTAAAGCTTATAGAGTATACAATCTCAGAACTAGAATTGTTGAGGAGTCAGCCAATGTGACTTTCAATGAGCACACACCCTGTGTGGCTGGTTCTGGTCCGGATTGGCTATTTGATCTTGATTTAGTTACCAACTGTTTAACAAATCTTGTGAGCATGTTTCAGGATCTGCAGAAAATTTAAATACAGGTGATCCTGATCCAAGATTTGAGCTAGGAAGATCCTCAACTCATACATCTTCAGCTCCAGTTGGAACTACTTCAGCAAATGAGGTTTTATCAGCACAACAATGACAAATTCAGCTGATAATCTCTAGTATGCCTTCAAATTCCAGCTCAGAGGCTTCTCAACCAGATAAAGACACCTCAATTGTAGAAGACAACAATGGTGATGGTGATAGTGATCAGGAATTTCTTGATGCTAATAACCATACCATAGATGACAACATCAATGATGTCACACACTCATTGGATCAAGTTAATCTTGATAAGTGTGATAATGTGGAGGGTGAATCTTCCAGACCAGATCTAAATTTCTCAAATTTGGATCTTTCTCAACAACTTGCTGTGATCCCTCAGCTAAGGATCCACAAGTCTCACCCACCACAAACATCATTGGAGATGTTGTCACAGGGGTAAGAACAAGAGGACAAACCCATGAAGCAAATGTTTGTCTTCACTCTTGTTTCTTATCTCAGATAGAGCCAAAGAAAGTTGATGAAGCTCTAAAGGATGGAAGTTGGGTTGAAGCTATGCAACAAGAGCTGCTTCAATTCAAAAGGCAGAAAGTTTGGAACCTTTGTCCTCTTCCTCATGGGAAGACTACCATTGGAACCAAATGGGTTTTTAGGAATAAGAAGGATGATAGAGGAATCATCATCAAGAACAAGGCAAGACTAGTGTTCAAGGATACACACAAGAAGAAGGGATTGACTACACTGATGTCTTTGCTCCTGTAGCAAGACTAGAAGCTGTTAGGATATTCCTGGCATTTGCTGCATCCAAGAACTTCAAGGTCTATCAACTTGATGTAAAGTGTGCTTTCTTATATGGAGTGATTGATGAAGAGGTTTATGTCAAACAACCACCTGGTTTTGTAGACCCTGATCATCCTGATTATGTCTGCAAGCTTGACAAAGCTCTTTATGGGCTGCATCAGGCACCCAGGAAGTGGTATGAGACACTATCTGAGTATCTTTGTAAACATGGATACAGGAGAGGTACTATAGATGGAACTCTCTTCATCAAAGGACAGGGAAATGACTTATTGCTAGTTCAAGTATATGTAGATGACATCATCTTTGGTTCAACTAATCCAAAGCTCTGCAAAGACTTTGAGAAGCTGATGAAAGACAGATTTGAAATGAGTTCAATGGGAGAACTCAATTCTTTCTGGGAATTCAAGTGAAGCAAGTTGAAGATGGCATCTTCATAAGTCAGTCAAAGTATGTTCAAGACATACTCAAGAGGTTCAACATGACTGATTGTAAGATTGCTAAGACACCCATAGCCAGAAACCACTCCCTTGAGTCCAGATCTTGAGGGGGAGTGTGTAGATGAACATTATACAGGGCTATGATTGGGTCTCTTATGTATCTTACAGCTAGCAGGCCTGATATCATGTTTGCTACATGTATTTGTGCAAGATATCAAGCCAACCCTAAGATGTCTCACTTAATCACTGTGAAAAGGATTTAAGATACCTCAAAGGTGCTTCAACACTTGGTCTATGGTATCCAAAGAATCCTAATTTCAATCTGTATGCTTATACAGATAGTGATTATGGTGGTTGCAACATGACTGCAAAGTCTACATCTGGGGGATGTCAATTCCTTGGTGGAAGGGTTGTCTCATGGCAATGCAAGAAACAATCCTGTGTGTCTGCATCAACTGCTGAGGCTGAATACATTGCTGCTGCAAGCTGCTGTGCTCAAGTGCTTTGGATTCAAAATCAGATGCTGGACTATGGATTTAACTTCAAAGAGACTCCTATCCACATAGACAACAATAGTGCTATCTCTATCACTGAGAACCCTGTGCAGCACTCAAGGACCAAACACATCAACATCAGGTATCATTTAATAAGAGATAACTATGAAAAAGGATTAATTAAACTAGTCAAAGTTCATACAGATGAACAATATGCTGATCTGTTTACAAAAGCTTTTGATGAACAGAGATTTAAGTATCTGATATCAGCTATTGGGATGATTAACTTTGAGTAGACTTTTTCTTAAAACTAATTCTAATTATTTCTTCTTAAAAATGTGTGTCCTAAGTTGTCTAGTTCATCACTTTCATAAGCTCATGTTTTCTTTGGATGTAAAATTCTTTTTGAAGACTTTCCTTAGATTCTTGAAAATTTTCTGATACTTCGGAAGATAAAATTTTATCTTCGGAAGAAAAACATGTCTTCAAAATAAATAACTGTCTAAGAAATTTTACCTTCGGAAGAAGTCAAAATTCATCTTCCGAAGCTTAAAATTCTTATCTCAGACACTTATTTATTTTAAGGACTTTTCCTTCCGAAGCAAAATTAACCTTCGGAAGCTTTGTTTATTCCTATACAAAGCATCCAAGGGTTTATTTCTCTTCCGAAGCATAAATTTTCAAGACTCTCAGGAAAATCTTCCGAAGCCATTTAGCTTCGGAAGCTTTTTCAATCAAACTTCCGAAGACAAATTACCTTCGGAAGCTTTTCGAATTCCAAGAAAACTACTTTTTGAGCAAAAGTAAACTACTTTTTCAGAGGTGGGACCGACTTCCGGATTTCAAAGTTTATCCTCTTTCATTAACTTTGGTTCAAATCCCTTTTCACATAAATACCAACGGTTCCCCCTCTTTCCCACTATCTTCCTCAATTCCACTATTCCTCTAACCTAATTCTCTAAACCGCCTTTGCTTTCTACCTTTCTTCACCCTTAAGCTTCTGAAATGGCCAACCTTAACCGCAGAAACAACCCAGATTTCTCCATGCAACTTCACAGGCAACATAATCAAGTTGCTCTGTTAAGCTCTGAGAAAGATGCAAGTTTCTCAGAGATTTGCCAATTCTTGACTCTGTCAAACTATTTCACCTCCCTGACCATTGATCCTACTCTATATGAGGATCACTTGCTTGAATTCTGGAAGACCTGCCAAGAGGTCATTATGGATGGGGAGAAGGCACTGTCTGCCACAGTGCAAGGGAGGACAATCTTCATCACTCCGGCCATCATTAACCAACATTTGCAGCTGGATGATGAAGAAGGTGAGGTGTCCTTCCCAAAGGAAGCTGTTAATCATTCCTTTGAGCAGATGGGCTATGAGGGAGATTTCTCTGTAAAGACCTTCAGGAAAGGGAAGGTCTCATCCCAGTGGAAATACCTGCTCCATGTGGTTATCCACAGCTTATCAAACAAGCATGGTGGATGGGACCAGATTCCTGAGGATCTCTCCTTTATAGTTCATGGGATGGTTCAGGGGGTCAAGTTCAGGTATTCACAATTTGTTTATACTAATTTACTTGCAAACTTAGACTCCTTAGAGTATTACATGTTTCCTAGATATGTTCAACACATTCTCAACTGTGAACTGGGCTCACAGTTGAGGGAAACAATAATATTCTTAAATTGGGACAGATGAAGCCCGGCATCTTTAAAATAATGAAGAAGCCAACTGTAGGCTTCTCAGGGGTAGAAACAGCCCTAGTCCCAAAAATGTTAGAGCTCATTGCTCAAGGTGACAACCTAGCAACACAAGCTAGTGTTGAACCCACACCTCTTTTTATCCTTACCTCTAAAAAGACCACAAATCACCCTCACCTACCAAAGAAAATCCAAACGAACCCCTGCTCAGGCTATTGAGTCTGTGCAGGCCCCCATATACTCAACCTTACAGGAAGAAGTGGACACTAGAGCTCCCACTTCTCCTGAGGAGCAAACCACTCCCATTCTTTACCTATCAGGGCTGAGGTTCCTCATGCTCACCCTGATGAGCTCACTAGCCCAACAGCCTTAAGCCTTCACTCTGAGTCTCAACACTCAAGTGAACAACCTTCAGGGGACAGCTACCATCCCCAGCCTTTAGATCTCAACCAACCAATTCCCAACCTATCCTTCTATACTGATGAAGACTTAGGATTCAGTGAGTACCATGAGTCTCTCTTCTCTCCCCTACTCAAAGAGAGATGAGTACCTCTGACTCTCCTCAGTCTATCCCACATCAGTCACCTATTACTGAGGTGGACACTTCTGAACATGTTCAGGATGTCCATATGGAAGAGGCTCTCACTTTTGAAAGTGATTACATCATTAAGACCTCAACCATGGCAACTCAGCCCACTGGCATCTCAACTGAGGCTGCCAGTGAGCAGAGGAAAACCAGCAGCCAAGAAACTCAAGCTGGTGGTGAGAGAGAGGACTTTGGTCCAATCATCTCATCCCCCAATGATTCTTCTGATGAAGATGAGGGGAATTTGAGACTAAAGGTGCAGAAATGTCAAAAACATGCACCTATTTAGTCTCTAAGGTTAGTCACTTGGAATCTCAGGTGACTACCTTAAAAACAGGGTCAATGATCAGCAACTTCAGATTTCATATCTAAAGGAAAAACTAGCTGGGAGACCTTTAAGGAGAGCTCAACCAGGAACACAAGAACCTGTGGAAGTGATTGACTTATCCTCCAGCTCACCTATGCAAGTGGGTGATGCTACCAAAAAGGGGGAGAAAGTTATTACAACCACAGAACCTGGGAGTTCTTCACAGAGAATGGACATAGAGGACTCACCATCCTCACTTGCTGTTGTGCATTCTCAGCAACTTCCTCAAGTTCACATTAATGTGGACTCTATAGACTCATCATCAGGAGTCTCTTTGAGGAAGGTATACCAAGGGCTGTCTCATCTCCACCACAAGGAACTGGCAACTACATCATAAGGTGGAGGTATGATGATGACAGAAGAGCCTTATCCTTCACAGAGTTCAAGGTCAACAAGAAGTTTTTCATTTTCAAAGCCTGAACTTCTATGAAAGACTGGATTTAGTCAACATGCCACTTGTCAATCCAAGCAATTCAAGACAAGCTGACAGGTTGGCTCAAAGAATCCAAGATAGGATCCTTGCAGAGTTCTCTCTAAGAAGGAGACTTAGGCAATCAGGCAATGTCATCGGTCAACTGGATGTTGAGGTGGACCCTAAGATTAGTTTCATAGGGGAAACCTTGACTGAAGGCCCAGTGGCAGAACCTGAGACCCCTGTCTCATCATCAACAACTGCTGCAGAGGTCCAAACTCCCTCTGAGACACCTGCTGGTGAAGGTGTTTCTCAGCCTCTCTCTGGCCAGAGCATGGAAGCTACACCAAGCAATGAAGGCCAAGCCTCAATCCACCCTGAGTCACAAAGGTCTGTTGGTGACAAAGGGAAAAGGATAATGACTCCTGAGGAAATTGAGGAGGAAGAGAGAGAGAGAGGAAAAGGAGGCTAAGGGGAGAAAGTTCTTCTGGGTCATCAAGCTTCATGCAAGCTGCAATCAGGGCTGCTCCCAGACCAAATACTCAAGATGATGAGTTAAGGGCAGTCAGGATTACCTATTTACAGACCAGGAACTATGATATTGATGAAATCATCTCCCTCCCCTTAGAAGAGTTAAATGAACTGGCTGACATGGAAGTGTCAAGAGAGATGAAGGAGAAAGAGGATGCAAGGCTACTTCTCCAATTCAAAGAGGAGAAGAGACAGAAAAGACTCTACAAGCATGCTCCCACTCTCTCTCCAGTTCAAGAAAGTCCTGCACAGGAAGATGTGGCTTCACAAGAACCTCAGGTAGATAAAGAAGAAGATAGGATCAAGATGATCAACTACCTGAGTGCCACAGGCTTCTATCAGGCAGATGCACTTCTTCCCCTGTCCTATGACTTCATTGAGTTGAGTACCTAAAGCAACTTGAGCTTGAGCTAGTCAAAGAAAGAAAGACAACCAAAAGGAAGCTAAGGAAGAAGCTGCAAAGTCAAGAGCCATCATTCAAAAGATGCAAAGAAGTCTGCTGACAGACAAAGAATGATGAGCTTCTTGAAGCTATATGGATTCTCCGGAAGGAGACTTGGCCCCATGTCTCTATCCACTATGGATGAGCATATAAGGGTGATCAAGCAGAAGATTAAGAGTGGAGAACTGATTGACTTGCACTCTCTTCCAAGTCAAGTCCCACCTGAAGTGGAGGTCAAGTTTGAACAACCAGAGACACCTCAACCAGAACCTCCAGCTGAGCCTCAGCAAGCTTCATCTTCTGATCCAAGGCAGGGTCAAACTCCCTCTCCTTCTGAACCTGTGAGGAGAGGAACACCCAACTGAGAAAGACACTGATGATCAACATGGTGCTGCAGACCAGTCTTCTCAGTTAAAGTCATCTAAGAGGAAGAAGAGAATGGCTTCTAAACCAAAGACTAAGAAGAAGAAGCCAAAGTCATCTACCTCTACACCTCAGGCTGAATCAGATCAACCTGAGGAAGTGCATGATGAGGCAGCCCAATCAACTCCTATGCAAGTGGCTCCTCTAACAACTGAGACACCCATCTTGTCCTGGACTTACTCTACCAATCCAGAAAGATGGCATGTATCAGAGATCAAGGTGTTGAGAATGTCTACTCCTGGCAAGACATAATCAACTTACCTCTGCATGATCTCTTTGAGATGAGAAGATACTATGAGAGTCTTGATGATCCTGACCATCTAATGAAGAAAGGAATGGTCATGATTGTACTGAAGACTACCAACATCTGAAGATCTTCTAAGTGTTTTGGTAGCATCAGCCTAGGGGGAGTTTGTAAGGATTCCTTAAGTCTGATGCAACCCAAAACATCAAATGTCTCTGCAACATGCACTAAGTACTGAAGTGAAGAATGCTTCGGAAGTTTTACACAATGCATTAGAAAATACTCTAAGTGTAAAATCTTCGAAGCCAAGACCAATATCTTCCGAAGCCAAACATGAAGTCTTCCGAAGCCTCAGAGACAAAGTCTTCCGAAGCTTCAACCTATGAAGACAGATTTCTTCCGAAGACTTTTAGTACACATGCTTTATCTGATGTACTGTTCCATAAAGCAACTTTTCCGCTGCATCTCTGTAAAGTCACCAACTTACATGAGTTGGTGAAAAGGTCCATGCTTTTGGTAACTGTACATTGAGGTCTTGAGTCTGTAACTTTCCACTTTATGTACTTTATCCTTTTTGTAATGTATAAGGATGTGAGCTATGGCATGTCATAGTCACAAGGTCAAAAGGCAGATATGCCTTTTGATCCTACAATTGATTTGTTAGTGTCTAGTCAATTGTATCCAGCTGGCTTTCAAAGTATAGCCGGCTGTAGGTTGTAGTATAAGTATTTCAAGTTCTTGTATCTTCTTTATGCTTTGTAACACTTGTAAAAGAACTTGAGAAAGCAATATACTGCCTCCTTGAAACCCATACTCTCTTGTTCTGTCTCTTTGCTTTACTTGTGTTCTTTGTATCACTTGGTTAACCCAGTTCACTGTTTGATTAAGGTTAGTTAATCTCTCATTGTGTTGTGTGTTGTATGTGTTAAGCCCTTAAACGGTCCTGCAGAAATTGAGAAAGCAATATACTGCCCCTGAAACCATACTCTCTTGTTCTGTCTTTTACTTTACTTGTGTTCTGTATCACTTGGTTAATCCAGTTCACTGTTTGATTAAAGTTTAGTAATCTTCTCATTGTTGTTGTGTTGTAATTGTGTTAAAGCTCTTAAACGGTCCTGCAATTGGTATCAGAAATTCCAGGCTCTTGATATAAGATCTAACCATCTTAAGATCCCTCACACACACAAAAACTAAACTTTCAAATGGCTTCCATCTCAAAGACTGATATGGAGACTGGAACCATGAACAAATCCCCACTGATCACTCTTGATGATTTTGACACCTGGTGCATGAGGATGGAAGGCTTCATCAGGTCTCTTGATTCAAGAATGTGGGAATCTGTTGAGAATGGACCTTTCATACCCAGCACCCCCTCTGCTACTGGTGCTGGTATGATTCCAAAGATGTGGCCAACTACTCAGATGAAGATAGAAAAAGAGTAGAGATTGATAGGAAGGCCATGACTGCTCTTCAGACTGCTCTCCCAAACTCTGTATACAGAGGTTTTAAGAAGTGCAAAACAGCCTAAACATATGGGATGCACTGAAGCTGATGTATGAAGGCTCCTCTGAAGCCAAGGAGAAACAAGAAAGATCTTCTGAAGCAGCAGTTTGAAAACTTCACCTTCAAAGCAGGTGAAACCATGACACAACAATACTTCAGGTATGTTGAGATTGTGGATACCCTGTGGATGGAGGAGTTCCTCTTGAGAACAGGGACATTGTAAGGAAGTTCATGTCCTCACTTCCTAGGCAATGGACACACTATTGTGTGGTGATCAAGAGGACTGAGAACCTTAAAACTCTTACTCTGACAGAGTTGTATGGGATTCTCAGTGGATACCAGATGGAGATGAACATGCAAGGTTCATCTGGCAACTCCAACAATCAAATGGGTTCAGCCCTTCATGTGGTTGAAAGGGACAGCGAGAACCCCAACATCATCTCATATGCTACCCTGACAACTCACAAAAGGGTCCTTTCATCACCTTCCCGGAGACACCAAGGAGAACTTCACTCAAGGAAGCCCATTCCAAGAGACAAGTTCTTCTCAAGCCTTTGTGTCTACTGATGAAAGCTGTGGGAATTATCTCTTCACTCTTGAAGACCTGGACTGTATCCATCCAGATGACCTGGAATACATGGAGATAGTTCAGCAGATGGCTCTCCTCACTCACAGAGCCAAGAAGTTCTACAAGAGAACAGGAAGAAGATTTCCAAGCAATGCTACAGTGGAAAGTTTGGGCTGGATAAAAGCAAAGTTAAGTGTTACAACTGTAACCTTATGGGTCACTTTTCTAGGGAGTGTAAGGCACCTAAAGCAAAGGGGGCCAAACACAACCCAGACCAAACTACACTGACAAGCCCCACAGACTGAGAAGCCTAAGCAACATGCTGCTGTTGCTGTTGTAGAGGGAGGCTTGACTGGAGCTTTCAGGTGGAAGATGCTTTTCCAAACCAAGCACTGATGGCTGACCATGATGAAGCCAAGGTATTGGAACATCTCTGTACTCCTGAATGCATTGTTAAAGTAAATAGATACAGGTCCTACAACTCCAAACCAGCACTGATGGCTGACCATGATGAAGCCAACGTATTGGAACATCTCTGTACTCCTGAATGCATTGCTAAAGTAAATAGATACAGGTCCTACAACTTAGAGATGAGATCTGATCTTGAGTCATTAAACATATTAAAATCTGATTTAGAAAGTCTGAAAATGATTACAAGTTAAAGATAGAGGACTTGGAGAAAATCATTTCAGTACTAAAACATGAACATACAGATTTTAGAACTCAGATCCAAGATCTCATAACTAAGTTGACTGAGTGCCAGGCTGAGCTTGTGATCAGCAAAGCCAAGGCAGAGAAGAGTGTTCTTGAAGAAGAGACCTTCAAGAACATGATATCCTCATCCCTATATAACAAAGTCTGTTATCAAAATAGACAGGGACTGGGATCAAATGAGATAGATCCTCCACACACAATCTTGTCTGTAAGATCTCCTAGGTGTGGAACTTGTGAAGATGCTGAGCTTCCTCTATAGATCCTATAAGTGAGGATGATGAAGAAGTAATAGTGAAGAATTCCTCTAAGAAGAGTGAAGAAGAGGATTCTTCCAAGGGCCACTATCCTTCTGAGGAGAAGAAGAAATCTACTGTGATGACCAAGTCCAAGAGAAAGAACTTGATCAGGAAGAGCAAAGGAAAGCAAAGAAGGCTCAAGAAATCAAGGCTACTTTTGATGCAAGCAGAACAAGTTTTTATCTCTGCAGGTTTCAAAAGTAGTAAGGACTGAAGACATCAACCAAGACTCCTCAGCTAAGAGTCCTGGTTCATGTTCAAATCATCTCAGTGCAAAGAAGAAGACTGAGCTGCTGTGTACCACTGCTGCACAGCCTGGACCATCAAACTCCAAGGACAGTTCACAGCCCAAAGAACTGTCTCAGCATCTACCAAGATGAAGGTGGAAAAGGGATGTGACCAAAGCCAGTCTTGCTCTCAAAAGGAGACTTGTTTGAAGAAGAAAATGTTATGTGTTATGTGTGAAAGTACTTCTCACATTGCTAAGGATGCCCATACAATCCTAAAAGTACTATCCACATGACCAAGACAAAGACTTCAAAGAGTCTTAAGAAGTCTCAAGCTTCGGAAGGAAAGTCTGTTTCCTTCGGAAGCTCCAATCAAAGAAGAAGGTAAATGGAAAATTACCTTCGGAAGCAAAATTGGTCTCGGAAGAAAGGAGTTCTCCGAAGCACTGAAGTCTGCTGCAGTGACTGTAGAATCTTCCGAAGGTTCAGTCATCAAAACTTGTGAAGTCTCAAAAGCTTCTAAGGTTTTGAAGGTCAAGTCCAAGACTCCAAAGGTGGTGTGGAAGTCTAAGAAAGACCAAATGACTGAAGTTTCTCCATCAACAACAGCTGAAGATCCCCATAGTACAACCATAGGATCTATTACTGTTGCATTACCTTCTATTACACTTAGTGAGCCCAAGACATGTAAGGCTTGGGTTTCCAAATGTAACTAATCATTTTTCTTTGTGCAGGAACAGCTCAAACAAACAGGAATGTCTGGATAATTGACAGTGGCTGTTCCAGGCACATGACAGGAATAGGTCTCTACTCCATAATTTTGAGAGAATTGATGGAGGACCAGTTGCTTTTGGAAGAGATGAAGGTGGTTACATTTCTGGAAGGGGCAAGGTCACAAATGGTAAGCTCAGCATTGAGAAGGTAACTTTGTTAAGGAGCTTGGGTACAATCTTCTGAGTGTATCCCAATTTTGTGATCAGAGTCATAACATGCTCTTTACTGAGCATGAGTGCATTGTTCTCAAGCCTGGAGTGGTCATTCCTCATGAGCAATTCCTGCTCAGAGCCACCAGGAAAGGGAACATGTACAAGATGGATTTGCAAGAGACATCTCCTCTGGAGAAGTTTCATGCTTTCTATCTAAAGCAAATAGTGATGAGTCTTTCCTATGGCATAAAAGAATGTGCCATGTAAACTTTAAGAACATGAATAAATTAATTAAACATGATCTGGTAACTGGAATGCCAAAGAAAGAGTTTACAAGTGATGATCATTGTGTTGCATGCCTGAAAGGGAAGCAACACAAGGTATCTCACAAGCCTAAGGAAAAGAACTCCATCACTACTCCCCTACACTTGTTACATATGGATCTCTTTGGCCCCACCAGTGTAATGAGTCTAGGAAGGACCTCTTACTGTTTGGTGATCACAGATGATTTTACAAGATTCACTTGGGTCTTCTTCCTTAGAACTAAGGATGAAACCCTTGAGATTTTGAAGAATTTCATCTTAAAAGTTGAGAATCAATGTGATCACAAGGTCAAAACCATAAAATGTGATCAAGAAACTGAATTCAAGAACCAAATCCTTGATACATTTGTGATGAAAAAGGTATTACAAGACAATAGTGCTCCCAGGACTCCTCAGCAAAACGGAGTTGCTGAGAGGAGAAACAGGACACTTATGAAGCTGCAAGAACTATGTTGTCTGACTCTAAAACTACCTATCCCTTCTGGGCAGAGGCAGTAATACTGCTTGCTATGTGCAAAACAGAGTTTTAGTAGTTAAGACACATGGTAAGACTCCTTATGAACTTTGGCACAAGAGGAAACCTTTCATCGTTTTCTCAGGTCATTTGGATGTCCCTGCACCATCTTGAATACCAAGATCAAATTGCCAAGTTTGCTGAGAAATCAGATGATGGACACTTCATTGATACTCTTCTCCAAGCTAAAGCTTATAGAGTATACAATCTCAGAACTAGAATTGTTGAGGAGTCAGCCAATGTGACTTTCAATGAGCACACACCCTGTGTGGCTGGTTCTGGTCCGGATTGGCTGTTTGATCTTGATTTAGTTACCAATTGGTTTAACAAAATCTTGTGAGCATGTTTCAGGATCTGCAGAAAAATTTAAATACAGGTGATCCTGATCCAAGATTCGAGCTAGGAAGACCCTCAACTCATACATCTTCCAGCTCCAGTTGGAACTACTTCAGCAAATGAGGTTTCTATCAGCATAACAATGACAAATTCAGATACATCTGGTATGCCTTCAAATTCCAGCTCAAGATTCTCTCAACTAGATAAAGACACCTCAATTGTAGAAGACAGCAATGGTGATGGTGATAGTGATCAGGAATTTCTTGATGCTAATAACCATACCCTAGATGACAACATCATGATGTCACAGACTCATTGGATCAAGTTATCTTGATAAGTGTGATAATGTGGAGGGTGAATCTTCATGGCCAGATCTAAATTTCTCAAATTTGGATCTTTCTCAGCAACTTGCTGTGATCCTCAGCTAAGGATCCACAATCTCACCCCATTACAAACATCATTGGAGATGTTGTCACAGGAGTAAGAACAAGAGGACAAACCCATGAAGCAAATGTTTGTTTCACTCTTTTTCTTATCTCAGATAGAGCTAAAGAAAGTTGATTGAAGCTCTAAGAATGGAAGTTGGGTTGAAGCTATGCAACAAGAGCTGCTTCAATTCAAAAGGCGAAAGTTTGGAACCTTTGTCCTCTTCCTCATGGGAAGACTACCATTGGAACCAAATGGGTTTTTAGGAATAAGAAGGATGATATAGGAATCATCATCAAGACAAGGCCAAGACTAGTTGTTCAAGGATACACACAAGAAGAAGGGATTGACTACACTGATGTCTTTGCTCTTGTAGCAAGATGATTAGAAGCTGTTAGGATATTCCTGGCATTTGCTGCATCCAAGAACTTCAAGGTCTTTCAACTTGATGTAAAGTGTGCTTTCTTATATGGAGTGATTGATGAAGAGGTTTATGTCAAACAGCCACCTGGTTTTGTAGACCCTGATCATCCTGATTATGTCTGCAAGCTTGACAAAGCTCTTTATGGGCTGCATCAGGCACCCTAAAAGTGGTATGAGACATTGTCTGAGTATCTTTGTAAACATGGATACAGGAGAGGTACTATAGATGGAACTCTCTTCATCAAAGGACAGGAAATGACTTATTGCTAGTTCAAGTATATGTAGATGACATCATCTTTGGTTCAACTAATCCAAAGCTCTGCAAAGACTTTGAGAAGCTGATGAAAGACAGATTTGAAATGAGTGCAATGGGAGAACTCATTTCTTTCTGGGAATTCAAGTGAAGCAAGTTGAAGATGGCATCTTCATAAGTCAGTCAAAGTATGTTCAGGACATACTCAAGAGGTTCAACATGACTGATTGTAAGATTGCTAAGACACCCATAGCCAAAACCACTCCCTTGGACCTGATCTTAGGGGGAGTGTGTAGATGAACATTTATACAGGGCTATGATTGGGTCTCTTATGTATCTTACAGCTAGCAGGCCTGATATCATGTTTGCTACATGTATTTGTGCAAGATATCAAGCCAACCCTAAGATGTCTCACTTAATCACTGTCAAAAGGATTCTAAGATACCTCAAAGGTGCTTCAACACTTGGTTTATGGTACCCAAAGAATCCTGACTTCAATCTGTATGCTTATACAGATAGTGATTATGGTGGTTGCAACATGACTGCAAAGTCTACATCTGGGGGATGTCAATTCCTTGGTGGAAGGGTTGTCTCATGGCAATGCAAGAAACAATCCTGTGTGTCTGCATCAACTGCTGAGGCTGAATACATTGCTGCTGCAAGCTGCTGTGCTCAAGTGCTTTGGATTCAAAATCAGATGCTGGACTATGGATTTAACTTCAAGGAGACTCCTATCCACATAGACAACAATAGTGCTATCTCTATCACTGAGAATCCTGTGCAGCACTCAAGGACCAAACACATCAATATCAGGTATCATTTAATTAGAGATAACTATGAAAAAGGATTAATTAAACTAGTCAAAGTTCATACAGATGAACAATATGATCTGTTTACAAAAGCTTTTGATGAACAGAGATTTAAATATCTAATATCAGCTATTGGGATGATTAACTTTGAGTAGAATTTTCTTAAAACTAATTCTAATTATTTCTTAAAATATGTGTGTCCTAAGTTGTCTAGTTCATCACTTTCATAAGCTCATGTTTTCTTTGGATATAAAATTCTTTTTGAAGACTTTCCTTAGATTCTTGAAAATTTTCTGATCCTTCGGAAGATAAAATTTATCTTCGGAAGAAAATCATGTCTTCAAAATAAATAACTGTCTAAGAAATTTTACCTTCGGAAGAAGTCTAAATCTATCTTCCGAAGCTTAAATTCTTATCTCAGACACTTATTTGTTTTTAAGGACTTTTTCCTTCCGAAGCAAAATTAACTCTCAGAAGCTTTGTTATTTCTTATACAAAGCATTCAAGTGTTTATTTCTCTTCCGAAGCAAAATTTTCAAGACTCTCAGGAAAATCTTCCGAAGCCATTTTAGCTTCGGAAGCTTTTTCATTAAAACTTCCAAAGACATTTACCTTCGGAAGCTTTTCGAATTCCAGGAAAACTACTTTTTGAGCAAAAGTAAACTACTTTTTTAGAGGTGGGACCGACTTTCGGATTTCAAAGTTTATCCTCTTTCATTAACTTTGGTTCAAATCCCTTTTCACATAAATACCCAACGGTTCCCCCTCTTCCTCACTATCTTCCTCAATTCCACTATTCCTCAAACCTAATTGTCTAAACCGCCTTTTTTTTCTACCTTTCTTCAACCTTAAGCTTCTAAAATGGCCAACCTTAACCGCAGAAACAACCCAGATTTCTCCATGCAACTTCACAGGCAACACAATCAAGTTGCTCTGTTAAGCTCTGAGAAAGATGCAAGTTTCTCAGAGATTTGCCAATTCTTAACTCTATCCAACTACTTCACCTCCCTGACCATTGATCCTACTCTGTATGAGGATCATTTGCTTGAATTCTGGAAGACTTGCCAAGAGGTCATTATGGATGGGGAGAAGGCACTGTCTGCCACAGTGCAAGGGAGGACAATCTTCATCACTCGGCCATCATCAACCATCATTTGCAGCTGGATGATGAAGAAGGTGAGTTGTCCTTCCCAAAGGAAGCTGTTAATCATTCCTTTGAGCAGATGGGCTATGAGGGAGATTTTCTGTAAAGACCTTCAGGAAAGGGAAGGTCTCATCCAGTGGAAATACCTGCTCCATGTGGTTATCCACAGCTTGTCAAACAAGCATGGTGGGTGGGACCAGATTCCTGAGGATCTCTCCTTTATAGTGCATGGAATGGTTCAGGGGGTCAAGTTCAGGTACTCTCAATTTGTTTATACCAATTTACTTGCAAACTTGGACTCCTTAGAGTATTACATGTTTCCTAGATATGTTCAGCACATTCTTAACTGTGAACTGGGCTCACAGTTGAGGGAAACAAGTAATATTCTTAAATTGGGACAGATGAAGCCCGACATCTTTAAAATCATGAAGAAGCCAACTGTAGGCTTCTCAGGGGTAGAAACAGCCCTAGTCCCCAAAATGTTAGAGCTCATTGCTCAAGGTGACAACCTAGCAACACAAGCTAGTGTTGAACCCACACCTTCTTTTCCTTACCACTAAAAAGACCACAAATAACCCTCACCTACCAAGAAAATCCAAACGAACCCCTGCTCAAGCTATTGAGTCTGTGCAGGTCCTCATATACTCACCTTTACAGGAGGAGCAAACCACTCCCATTTCTTCAACTATCAGGGCTGAGGTTCCTCATGCTCACCCTGATGAGCTCACAAGCCCAACAGCCTTAAGCCTTCACTCTGAGTCTCAACACTCAAGTGAACAACCTTCAGGGGACAGTTACCATCCCCAGCCTTTAGATCTAAACCAACCCATTCCCAACCTATCCTTTATACTGATGAAGACTTAGGATTCAGTGAGTACCATGAGTCTCTCTTCTCCTCCCCTACTCAAAGAGAGATGAGTACCTCTGATTCTCCTCAGTCTATCCCACATCAGTCACCTGTTACTGAGGTGGACACTTCTGAACATGTTCAGGATGTCCATATGGAAGAGGCTCTCACTTCTGCAAGTGATTACATATTAAGACCTCAACCATGGCAACTCAGCCCACTGACATCTCAACTGAGATTGCTAGTGAGCAGAGGAAAACCAGCAGCCAAGAACCTCAAGCTGGTGGTGAGAGAGAGGACTTTGGTCCAATCATCTCATCCCCCAATGATTCTTCTGATGAAGAAGAGGGGAATTTGAGACTAAAGGTGCAGAAACTGTCAAAAACATGCTCCTATTTAGTCTCTAAGGTTAGTCACCTTGAATCTCAGGTGACTACCTTACAAAACAGGGTCAATGATCAGCAACTTAGATTTCATATCTTAAGGAAAACTAGCTGGGAGACCTTTAAGGAGAGCTCAACCAGGAACACAAGAACCTGTGGAAGTGATTGACTTATCCTCCAGCTCACCTATGCAAGTGGGTGATGCTACCAAAAAGGGGGAGAAAGTTATTGCAGCCACAAAACCTGGGAGTTCTTCACAGAGAATGGACATAGAGGACTCACCATCCTCACTTGCAGTTGTGCATTCTCAGCAACTTCCTCAAGTTCACATTAATGTGGACTCTATAGACTCTATCATCAGGAGTCTCTTTGAGAAAGGTATACCAAGGGCTGTGTCATCTCCACCACAAGGAACTTCAAACTACATCATAAGGTGGATGTATGATGCTGACAGAAGAGCCCTTATTCTTCACAGAGTTCAAGGGCAACAAGAAGTATTTGATTTTCAAAGCTTGAACTTCTATGAAAGATTGGATCTAGTCAACATGCCACTTGTCAATCCAAGCAACTCAAGACAAGCTGACAGATTGGCTCAAAGAATCCAAGATATGATCCTTGCAGAGTTCACTCTAAGAAGGAGACTTAGGCAATCAGGCAATGTCATCGGTCAACTGGATGTTGAGGTGGACCCTAAGATTAGTTTCATAGGGGAAACCTTGACTGAAGGCCCAGTGGCAGAACCTGAGACCCTTGTCTCATCATCAACAACTGCTGCAGAGGTTCACACTCCTTCTGAGACACCTGCTGGTGAAGGTGTTTCTCAGCCTCTCTCTGGCCAAAGCATGGAAGCTACACCAAGCAATGAAGGCCAAGCCTCTATCCACCCTGAGTCACAAAGGTCTGTGGGTGACAAAGGGAAAAGGATTATGACTCCTGAGGAAATAGAGGAGGAAGAGAGAGAGAGGAAAAGGAAGCTAAGGGGAAAAAGTTCCTCTGGGTCTTCAAACTTTATGCAAGCTGCAATCAGGGCTGCCCCCAGACCAAATACTCAAGATGATGAGTTGAGGGCAGTCAGGATCACTTATTTACAGACCAGGAACTATGATATTGATGAAATCATCTCCCTCCCTTAGAAGAATTGAATGAACTGGCTGACATGGAAGTGTCAAGAGAGATGAAAGAAAAAGAGGATGCAAGGCTACTTCTCCAATTCAAAGAGGAGAGGAGACAGAAAAGACTCTACAAGCATGCTCCCACTCTCTCTCCAGTTCAAGAAAGTCCTGTACAGGAAGATGTGGCTCCACAAGAACCTCAGGTAGACAAAGAAGAAGATAAGATCAAGATGATCAACTACCTGAGTGCCACAGGCTTCTATCAGGCAGATGCAATTCTTCCCCTGTCCTATGACTTCATTGAGTTTGAGTACTTGAAACAACTTGAACTTGAGATAGTCAAAGAGAGAAAGACAACTAAAAGGAAGCTAAGGGAAGAAGCTGCAAAGTCAAGAGCCATCATCCAAAAGAGTATGAAGAAGTCTGCTGATAGACAAAGGATGACGAGCTTCTTGAAGCTATATGGATTCTCCGGAAGGAGACTTGGCCCTATGTCTCTATCCACAATGGATGAGCATATAAGGGTGATCAAGCAGAAGATTAAGAGTGGTGAACTGATTGACTTACACTCTCTTCCAAGTCAAGTCCCACCTAAAGTGGAGGTTAAGTTTGAACAACCTGAGACACCTCAACCTGGACCTCCTGCTGAGCCTCAGCAAGCTTCATCTTCTGATCCAAAGCAGGGTCAAACTCCTCTCCTTTGAACCTATGAGGGAGGAACACCCAACTGAGAAAGACAAGGATGATCAACAAGGTGTTGCAGACCAGTCTTCTCAGTTAAAGTCATCGAGGAGGAAGAAGAGAATGGCTTCTAAACCAAAGTCAAAGAAGTAGAAGCCTAAGTCATCTACCTCTACACCTCAGGCTGAGTCAGATCAACCTGAGGAAGTGCATGATGAGGCAGCCCAACCAACTCCAATGCAAGTGGCTCCTCTGACAACTGAGACACCCATCTTGTCCTGGACTTACTCTACCAATCCAGAAAGATGGCATGTAATCAAAGATCAAGGTGTTGAGAATGTCTATACTTGGCAAGACATAATCAACTTACCTCTGCATGATCTCTTTGAGATGAGAAGATACTATGAAGGTCTTAATGATCCTGACCATATAATGAAGAAGGGTATGGTCATGATTGTACTGAATACCACTAACATCTGAAGATCTTCTAAATGTTTTGGTAGCATCAGCCTAGGGAGAGTTTGTAAGGATTCCTTAAGTCTGATGCAAACCAAAACATCCAATGTCTCTCTGCAACAAATGCACTAAGTACTGAAGTAAGAAAGCTTCGGAAGTTTTACACCATACACTAGAAAATACTCTAAGTGTAAAATCTTCCGAAGCCAAGACCAATATCTTCCGAAGCCAAACATGAAGTCTTCTGAAGCCTCAGAGACAAAGTCTTCCAAAGCTTCAACCTATGAAGACAGATTTCTCCGAAGACTTTTAGTAAACATGCTTTATCTGATGTACTGTTCCATAAAGCTAGACACCTTTCCGCTGCATCTCTGTAAAGTCACCAACTTAGATGAGTTGGTGAAAAGGTCCATGCTTTTGGTAACTGTACATTAAGGTCTTGAGTCTGTAACTTTCTACTTTATGTACTTTATCCTTTTTGTAATAGATATGGATGTGAGCTATGGCATGTTATAGTCACAAGGTCAAAAGGCAGATATGCCTTTGATCCTACAATTGATTTTGTTATTGTCTAGTCAATTGTATCTAGCTGGCTTTCAAAGTATAGCCGGCTGTAGGTTGTAGTATAAGTATTCCAAGTTTTTGTATCTTTCTTTATGCTTTGTAACACTTGTAAAAGAACTTGAGAAAGCAATATACTGCCTCCTTGAAACCCAACTCTCTTGTTCTGTCTCTTTTACTTTACTTGTGTTCTTTGTATCAATATTGGTTAATCCAGTTCACTGTTTGATCAAGTTTAGTTATTCTCCTCATTGTGTTGTTGTGTTGTAATTTGTTCAAGCCCTTAACCGGTCCTGCAGTTGAGGATCAGGTAGGGCATGTGGTTGTTGAGCCATGGGTACAGGAACCTGACTAGACTGAGGCATGTAAAAACATGGATAAGGATATGGCATTGGACCTTGAGGAACAAAAAATGCAGGAGATGATTGAATTTGTGAATGATGATCAGAACTGGTAGAATGTTGCCCTTTGGTTGTGAGCTATTGCTTGGAAAAGTCACTAAGGGTGCAGATGAGTTAGATCCAGATGATCTACACTCTCTTGCAAAATGTCCAAGTCTATGGCACTTGTGACATCTCAACTTGCTCTTATCAAAACCAACTTTGGTTTTTCCAGAGAGACCAGGGAATTTCTTACCTGTCCTTTTGTAAAACTTTGAGATCTGATATTTATTAATGCCATTTGGCTTAAAATATCCATCTCTTCTAGATCATCATCAGCATTCCTTTCAAATCATCCATCAAAAAGCACAAATTATCAATATAGACCCTGAACTACCATCAACACAACCAATCAGATTATGATAGAATGAACTGATATAATCATCAAAGACATATCAAAATTTCTGATATGCACAGAACTCATGACCAACCAGAGATCATATGTCAGTATCATAAGTATCAGAGTGAGCAGTCTATCTCTCTAACATGAACATAAGTCATAGCAGATTCCAGAGCAGTATTTTGAGTCATCAGTGAGCTTAGAGAGCTAGTTTCCTTTTCTGTTCTATCTCTCTTTCAAACGTTATAGTTTCCCATGAAGTTGGGTAAGAGATAGAGTCCAGATTTGCACTGGAGCGTAGGACAATAGTATATGGTCCCATCTCTCAGGCAGGGATCTGAGGAATCTGTTGTTCATCTGACTGTTTGTATATTCATGTTGAACCATTTTAGCTCAGATATCAAACAGGAAAATCGCTCAAACTATTGAGTCAGTGACTCACTCTTTCTATGAGAGAATGTCTCATATTGCTGGGCAAGGATCTCTCTATTGTTTGCTAAGACCTCATCAGTTCCTCCAAATTGTTCTTTCAGAGCAACCCAGAGATCATGAGCAGTTTCATGATGCATAAGTCCAGAGTAGATTTCATTAGGCAGTGTCATGGCCAGAATTCCATGGGCTTTAGCATCAATTTCAAACAGTTTCAGATCCTCATCTGAATATTGCTCCTTCTTCTTCGGAACCATCTCATTGGTTTCTGGATTACTCACCATAGGCTTATATGGTCCATGAACCACTGACTTCCAATAACCTGAACTGTTAACAGACATGTGATGGAGCATTTGGCATTGCCATATGTTATACTCACTCCTAACAAGCATCGGAGGCTTTGTTGAAGAGCCAGTATTGTGAAGATCACTAATTGATGTAGTCATTTTCACCAATTCAAACAAATTCAATGAAATTTTAATAAGTCTAGCTCAAAACTCAACAACAGAATTCGAATCTCAAATTAATTGACCGGAAGCAACAGAAAATCAAACTTTATAATCAATTCTTGCAAATTGCTAATTCGATCAAACTTAGATATCAAAAGAGCAGTTTCAATGATCAATTGTTAAATCGATCAGTGATTAACCAGCTCTGATACCATTTGATAGGATCAGATCTAGTTTGATCAATTAGATTAGAATTTGCAGCGGAATATAACACAAATTAGATCAAATTTAAGCAAGACAAGTATGAATATTCAATCACACTATGACGATTATAGAGAGAGGATATTCTACAAATGGAAGATTTTCATTCACGCAAATGCTTCGGTTACAAAACAATTAGGTCAACATTCCTTTTATAAAGGAATGTGACGTCAGCTGATGTCACTTGATAGTGACATCTAACTGATTTATACAAACTACTGAAAGTAAACTAATCTACTGAAGATGTCCACAACAGCTGAGGACACCTTCACAAAAAGCTAAGTATAAACTACAATTACAACTACTGAAGATATAACATCTGAAGTGTAAGAACTTCAGATGTTTTACAATAATAAAACTACTGAAAACAAACTACTGAAAAGTAAACCATCACAACTACTGAAAAGAACTACTTCAGCTGTTGTGACAACTACTGAGAACTTGGTCTTCAGACTTTTTCTTCAGCCTTTGTCTTCAGACTTTGTCTTCAGACTTTGTGTTCAGCCTTTGTCTTCAGACTTTGTCTTCAGCAGATGTAGATCACATCAGTTGTTTATGATGTCTGTGGGACTTAAAGGTTTTTCTGATCTGGCTCATTGGTTCTTTTGGTCCAACATTAGACAATAAGCATATCACACATAAGTCATTATATGAAACATTAAGATATATACAATCATAAATGATCAATAACTACATTAATGTAATATATACTTTAAGTACAAAAGTTTTAAATACAAAATATCTAATCATTACTTTTATCTTGATCCTTTTGTTCTTTAGCAGGAGGAGCAGAGGATGAGACTCCTTGATCTTGACTATGTTTGGTCCGCCTCTCTTGAGCTCGAGGAGAGGCTGATGCAGCAACATCACCTTCCTGGTCATCCTCGTCCTCTCTATCTTTCCCGCTAGGCCCATCTTCTCCAACATCCTCCTCACTGTCATCTTCATCCTCCTCCCCTCCGATCATCATCATTATCCATCATCATCATCATCACACCATCATCACATCATCATCATCATCATCATCATCATCATCACATCATCATCATCATCATCACCATCACCATCCTTTCTTAATGAGGCTCACTCTTTGACCCTTTCAGCTTAGCAATATCCTCTTATTTTTCTTCTCAAGCTTCTCAATTCTCTTAATCAAAGCCAACACCAGCTCATTTTGACTTGTAAGTGCCTAGTGAGCTTGGCCTAAAGTCCTTTCATACTAATCACTCCTCTCAGTCAACTGCGTAAGCTGCTTTCCTTGGGCGTTGTTGATTGCTATCAGCTGGTTAATCTGATTTGCCCGCATGTGATCTATAGCTAACAGCTTTAGCACCAATCTGTTAAGGTTTGCCAACTATTCCTCTAACCCAACATTAGGTAGAGGGGAATCATGGGTCATTAGGGCTTGGGTGGATGTCCCAGCTCAGTGGGTGGTGGTAGTGGTGGATGTGGTGAATATGGGAGGTGGAGTGTGAGTGGGATGTGGTGGAATGGTTGTGGTAGTGGTGGTGGATGGAGTGATAGTGGGTGTGGGAGAAGTGGTGGTGGTAGTGGTGGCTGTAGTGTTGGTGGCTGGAGTAGTGGTAGTGGTGGTGGCTGTAGTGGTGGGTGTGACAGTGGTGGTGGTGTCTGAAGAGGTGATCAATGTAAATATCGGCCTTTTGCTCTTTGTCCTGTAAGGTTGCGCCATCATCTTCTTCCTGGAGCCCTTTGCCCAGGTGCTCCCTCTTGGTTGTTGGGCTGGTCAGGGGTGTAAGAGGGTTATGTGACATCAGTAGCGTCACCCCTAGACTCAGCCTGGCGTCCACCAACCGCCCTGATCCCTCTCTCAGTGGCCACGACCCGGCTCCTAAACGTCCGTAATAGAGGCTCATCATCTGTCTCCTCTTCTTCCTCTATCAGAAAATCAGGATGAATAGTAGCATGCTCAGATCCACCTGGAGACGAAGAAGTAGTAGGTGGAGGTGGTGAAGATATAGAAGAATTATCAGTGGCCCGTAAAGTACTGGGACCTGTATCTCCCCCACATTGACCGTAATCTTGGTCATCATCATCGTCATCGTCGTCGGATGTGACAGTCATGAGGGGCTCAGTATCCGAACATTGTCATCGTGCGCCATTTCTTGCGAGCAGGCGCCACGTAATCATCCCTGGCCAAATGCCTAAACAGTCTCCTGACAGGGGGCTTCACCTGCTTCCCCCTGTAAACTTTCATCCTGCCCAAGGTGGTATCATCCATCACCTCAACAAGCACCACTGCATCATCTCTATCCTTTGGCAGCATAGGAAGCTTCTCATCTATGATCATCTGTAAGAAGCGTGGATACATACAGAAGCCTTCCTTGCCTTTAGCCTCAAGGTTCTCGATCAGATAGGAGAAGATCATGCGAGGGAAACTGAACTGGTGGTTCAGTACCAGTGCAACATATGCATTCTAGATTTGGTCGGAGAGCTCGTCAAATCCTCCACGCCTGGAGGCTATACACTTCAGGATCACATGTGCCAGATACTTGAACTGAGGGCACATGTTGCTTGTTCAGTACACCGGCATTTAAGTCACCGGCATACTTGATCTCCATGAAGCATCCCCGGACTATCAGGGGATGTAGCTTAGTTCGGTAGGCTCCGTCCTTACCCAGATCTAATACCCGCCTCAGATTAGCCTCAGTGATCTCAATCTCCTGACCAAAAATGGAGCTCTGTATACGGTGTGGCTCCACCGACGATCAACTCTGGCGATTTCCCAGAATGCCTGCTGTATGGATCTGTAAGGTGTGCATGGTGTCGAATTAGCTTAGAAGATCCTCGATCTCCTAAGAAATGCAATAGTCCCAGCAAACTCGCAAGCATTCCGACAGGTGGCATCCAAGTGAGCACAGATGTTGTGCTTGGGGTCATGGTCCATCTATCAGCTATGGTTGTGTAACACAATAAACATATACATTAGAGATGTGCATAACAGAAGACAATAGAAACTTAAACTGTTTTGATGAAACTGGCTCAGTCATGCGATTGAACCATACGACTGAGTTCATTCGTGCGATTGAGCGTTCGACTGAGTTCAGTCGTGCGATTGAGCCTGCAACTGAGTTCAGTCGTGCGATTGAGCCTGCGACTGAGTCCAGTCATGCGATTGAGCCTGCGACTGAGTCAGTCGTGCGACTGAACCCATGCGCATGATTCATACGTACGATTGAATTGTGCGTCTGTCTCAATCGTGCGACTGAGGTTCATTCGGAGTGTCCATTCGCAGAAGTCTCTGTGCGAAACTCTGACCTTGAATCTTGGTCAAAACTTGATGTTAGACGTCGTGTTTAGACTCATTTGGCACGCAAACACTCTAAATAGCACCTAGTGATGGAGTAGAGACCTATTGCCTGTCATGTGCCTGAACAGCCACTATCAATTATCCAGACATTCCTGCTTGTCTTGAGCTGTTCCTGCACAAAGAAAATGATTAGTTACATTTGGAAACCCAAGCCTTACTTGTCTTGGGCTCACTAAGTATAATAGAAGGTAATGCAACTAATAGATCCTATGGTTGTACTAGGGGATCTTCAGCTGTTGTTGATGGAGAAACTTTAGTCATTTGGTCTTTCTTAGACTTCCACACCACCTTTGGAGTCTTCGACTTGACCTTCAAACCTTAGAAGCTTTTGGGACTTCACAAGTTTTGATGACTGAACCTTCGGAAGATTCTACAGTCACTACAGCAGACTTCAGTGCTTCGGAAGAACTCCTTTCTTCCGAGACCAATTTTTCTTCCGAATGTAATTTTCCATTTACCTTCTTCTTTGATTTGGAGCTTCCGAAGGAAACAAACTTTCCTTCCGAAGCTTGAATCTTCTTGAAACTCTTTGAAGTCTTTGTATTGTTCATATGGATAGTACTTTTAGGATTGTATGGGCAATCCTTACCAATGTGAGAGGTACTTTCACACATGACACATAACATTTTCTTCTTCAAAGAGTCTCCTTATGAGAGCAAGACTGGCTTTGGTCACATCCCTTCTCCACCTTCATCTTTGTAGATGTTGAGACAGTTCTTTTGGGCTGTGAACTGTTCTTGGAGTTTGATGGTCCAGGCTGTGCAACAATGGTACACAGCAGCTCAGTCTTCTTCTTTGTACTGAGATGATTTGAACAAGAACCAGAACTCTTGGCTGAGGAGTCTTTGTTGATGTCTTTAGTCTTCACTACTTTAAACCTGCAGAGATAAAAACTTGTTTCTGCTTAGAATCAAAAGTAGCCTTGATCTCTTGAGCCTTCTTTGCTTTCATTTTTTATCTTCCTGATCAAGTTCTTTCTCTTGGACTTGGTCATCACAGTAGATTCCTTCTCCTCAGAAAGATAGTGGCCCTTGGTAGAATCCTCTTCTTCACTCTTCTCAGAGGAATTCTTCACTATCTCTTCTTCATCCTCTTCACTTATAGGATCTATGAAGAAGCTCATCTTCACAAGTTCCACACCTAGGAGATCTTACAGACAAGATTGTGTGTGGAGGAGCTATCTCATTTGATCCCAGTCCCTGTCTATTTTGATAGCACACTTTGTTGTGCAGGGATGAGGATATCATGTTTCTTGAAGGTCTCTTCTTCAAGAACACTCTTTTCTCCTTGGCTTTGCTGATCACAAGCTCACCTGGCACTCAGTCAATTTAGTTATGAGATCCTGGATTTGAGTCCTAAAATCTGTATGTTCATGTTTTTAGTACTGAAATGGTTTTCTCCAAGTCCTCTATCTTAACTTGTAATCATTTTCAGACTTTCTAAAATCAGATTTTAATATGTTTAATGACTCAAGATCAGATCTCATTTCTAAGTTGTAGGACCTGTATCTGTTTACTTTAGCAATGCATTCAGGAGTAGAAGATGTTCCAATACGTTGGCTTCATCATGGTCTGCCATAGTGCTTGTTTGGAGAAGCATCTTCCCCACCTAAAGCTCCAGTCAAAGCCTCCCTCTTCAACACACAACAGCATGTTGCTTTGGCTTCTCATTCTGAGGGGCTTTGTTAGTGTAGTTTGGTCTGGTTTGTGTTTTGCCACCATTTGTTTTAGGTGCCTTACACTCCCTAGCAAAGGGCTCATCAGGTTACAGTTGTAACACTTGACTTTGCTTTATCCAGCCCAAACTTTCCACTGGTTGCATTGCTTGAAACCTCCTTCCTTTCCTCTGTAGAACTTCTTGGCTCTGTGAGTGAGAAGAGCCATCTGCTGAACTATTTCCAAGTACTCCCAGGTCATCTGGATGGATACAGTCCAGGTCTTCAAGAGTGAAGAGAGAGTTCCCACAGCTTTCATCAGAAGACACAAAGGCTTGAGAAGAGCTTGTCTCTTGGATGGGCTTCCTTGAGTGTAGTTCTCCCTGGGTGTCTCTGGGAAGGTGATGAAAGGACCTTTTGGGGTTGTCAGGGTAGCATATGAGATGATGTTGGGGTTCTATGCTATCCCTTTCAACCACATGAAGGGCTGAACCCATTTGATTGTTGGAGTTGCCAGATGACCTTGCATGTTCATCTCCATCTGGTAGCCACTGAGAATCCCATATAACTCTGTCAGAGTAAGAGTTTTGAGGTTCTCAGTCCTCTTGATCACCACACAGTAGTGTGTCCCATTGCCTAGGAAGTGAGGACATGAACTTCCTTACAATATCCTTGTTCTCAAGAGGAACTCCTCCATCCACTAGGGTATCAACTATCTCAACATACCTGAAGTATTGTTGAGTCATGGTTTCACCTTTTTTGAAGGTGAATTTTCAAACTGCTGCTTTCAAGAGATCCTTCTTGTTCTCCTTGCTTCAGAGGAGCCTTCATACATCAGCTTCAGTGCATCCCACAGCTGTTTAGCTGTTTTGCACTTCTTAGCCTCTGTACACAGAGTTTTGGAAGAATCTCTGAAGACATTTGAAGCATCATCCTTCCTATCAATCTCTACTCTCTTCCTATCTTCATCAGAGTAGTTGGCCACATCTTTTGGAATCATACCAGCACCATAGCAGAAGGAGTGCTGGGTATGAAAGGTCCATTCTCAATAGATTCCCACATTCTTGAGTCTAGAGACCTGATGAAACCTTCCATTCTCATACACTAGGTGTCAAAGTCATCAAGAGTGATCAGTGGGGATTTGTTCATGGTTCCAGTCTCCATATCAGTTTTGAGATGGATGCCATTTGGAGGTTTTTTTTTGTGTGTGTGTGAGGATCTTAAGATGGTGAGATCTTATATCAAGAGCCTGAAAAGCTCTGATACCATTGCAGGACCGGTTTAAGGGCTTGAACAAATTACAACACAACAACACAATGAGGAGAATAACTAAACTTGATCAAAGAGTGAACTTGATTAACCAATATTGATACAAAGAACACAAGTAATAAAAAACAGAACAAGAGAGTTGGGTTTCAAGGAGGCAGTATATTGCTTTCTCAAGTTCTTTTACAAGTGTTACAAAGCATAAAGAAGATACAAGAACTTGGAATACTTATACTACACCTACAGCCGCTATACTTTGAAAGCCAGCTGGATACATTGACTAGACACTAACAAAATCATTGTAGGATCAAAGGCATATCTGCTTTTTGACCTTGTGACTATGACATGCCATAGCTCACATCCTTATCTATTACAAAAAGGATAAAGTACATAAAGTAGAAAGTTACAGACTCAAGACCTCAATGTACAGTTACCAAAGCATGGACCTTTTCACCAACTCATGTAAGTTGGTGACTTTACAGAGATGCAGCGGAAAGTGTCCAGCTTTATGGAACATACATCAGATAAAGCATGTTTACTAAAAGTCTTCGGAAGAAATCTGTCTTCATAGGTTGAAGCTTCGGAAGACTTTGTCTCTGAGGCTTCGGAAGACTTCATGTTTGGCTTCGGAAGATATTGGTCTTGGCTTCGGAAGATTTTACACTTAGAGTATTTTCTAGTGTATGGTGTAAAACTTCCAAAGATTTTCTTACTTCAGTACTTAGTGCATTGTTGCAGAGAGACATGGATGTTTTGTGTTTGCATCAGACTTAAGGAATCCTTACATCAACCATCTCATTGACAATCACAATCTCAACTCAATCTCATCAAAGCTTCTTCACACCTGAGGTTGTTGACTGGAGCACTTACCAGGATAATTTCTGGATTTCTGACATTGTTCTCTGGTGCTGGTCCACGGTGGTGAAAATCCTTTTGGAACTCTTGCCGCTTATGGCCCTTGAGTCTGCTGATGAAATACTTCATCATCACTGTCAATTTATCTTTTGAGGCTACGGCCAGTTGTGTGTTCTGAGTCATGCATATCTGCTTTTTGTTTCATTAGGGAAGCAATTGTAGCCTTAATTAATCAAAATCTTGACCTAGAGAAAGTGATTTCCAAAAGAAAGATGTTTGAGTCTGTTTTAAAAAAAAAGATGAGGAGACTTTACAAATTAAATGCCAAATCACTGATGAAAAGGCAAAGTTAGAGGTCATTTTGGAGAATCATATAAGAATCTCAAAGAAACACTTGCAGCTACTCAAGTTAATTGTGAACGTTGGGTAACATCATGCAAGGGGTTGAAATGCTTCTCAGTAAGCAAACGGATTCAAATGTGAGTTGGGATTGGGTATAATCATACTATACCTTCTACAGATTTTACTCCCAAGCTAGAAGTAAAATCTGAAGGTGAAAGCAATTCCCAAACCACATCATCATGTGTCTCATCCTCAAGTGAATTCAAAATCAGAGGATGAAGTCAGTGTTATTACCTCAGCTAATCAAATTGTTGTCCCACAAAGTATTCAAAGTACTGAAGGGCAAGTCACAACTCCGAAGAGCATTTCAAACCAAATGAAAAGAAGCATGGTTTGACAACTGCCGAAAAGTCTATCAGGAAATCCAAACGTACTGATAGAAAACTTCTGAAGAACAAATCTTCAGTTGTTACAAATCCTTCAGTACTTACCATAAGTACTGAAAGGAAGAAAGTACTGAAGAACACATCTTCAGTAGTTTCATCATCTTCAGCAGTTGATCAACAAAAGTTGAAGAAAAAGCCATGTGAAATATGTGGTCTGTTTAATCATCTCTCTGATGAATGTTGGTATAACAAGGGTTTAAAATTCAACAAAGATAAAATCATTAAAAAGAAAATGAATAAAATGAAAGATGAATTTCAAACCAAATTTGTACCACAAACATCTCAATCTGATAACCCAAAGTTTTTCCAAAAAACTAAAAAGAAGGAAGGGGTTTATCACAAAACAGCTGAAAATCCTCATGGATATCAAAAACTCAGACTAAGTCTGTGTCTTTCAAAAAGGAGGATTTGGTGAGTCACAAGAACAATCAACAACAAGTACAGATGTGTCAGATGAGCTGGAGGCTTTGACAATCAATCAGACCCAACTTGTTATGATGGTTCAACATCTGTTGGGGAGAGTTAACCAATTAGATGTATCTGTGATTAAACCACTGAAAAGGAAAACTAAGCCAAAATCAAAGGAATCCTTTTCAGCACCATCTCCACCTTCAAAGGCTGTCAATAATGAAATATCAGTTAGTTTAAAATCTGTTGATGAAAACAGACCCAAAACCAAAATGGTTTGGGTCTCAAAGGCTAACTAATTTCTTGTGCAAAATGCAGGGTTCTTCAGCATGCCAAATAAGCATCTGGTATGTAGACAGTGGAGGATCTATGCATATGACAAGGAGCAGCTCTCTTCTTCATGATTACTCTCAAGGAAAGAAGGGATTTGTTTCTTTTGGTAATGATGCTAAGGGTTACATCATCGGCAAAGGTTTTGTGTCAAATAGTGAGATAAGATTTGATGATGTTAACCATGTGGAGAACCTCAAGTACAACCTGTTGAGTGTCAGTCAAATGTGTGATAAAGGGCATGTTGCACTTTTCACAAGTCAGAACTGTCGGATTCTGTGTTCCAAAGTTCTGAAAAGGATTGACAAGATATTGGATAAATATACTCTCTTGAAGGCCAAGAGGATTGGAAGAGTATATGCCTTAGATTTATCAAAGAAAATTGATCTAAAAGGCCATCCATGTCTGTTCTCTAAGGCCTCTCCTCAGGAATCTGAACTATGGCATAGAAGGCTTGGTCATGTGAATCTTAAAAACATGAACCAGCTTATTCATCATGGTTTAGTGAGAGGTTTGCCATTGAAGGAGTTCAAATGTGATGACAACTGTCCTGCTTGCTTAAAAGGAAAGCAACACAAAGTATCATTCCCTCCACTAGAATAACCAAAGTCCACTGCCTGCTTGCAATTACTGCATATGGATCTTTTTGGTCAGTAAGAGTGATGAGTATGGCAAAGAAAAAATACTGTCTGGTAATTGTGGATGATTATTTCAGATATGTATGGACTTTCTTCTTACATTCAAAAGATGAGGCTGCCCAATCATCATCTACTTTGTGTTGTATGTGGAAAAGCAGCATTCACTTCCAGTCAGATGTGTGCGAAGTGATAATGGCACAGAATTTAGGAACCACACTCTTGATGAATTCTATTTATCTAAGGGAATCAAGAGGCAATATAGCATTCAAAGAACTCCTGAACAAAATGGAGTGGTGGAGAGAAAGAAACAGGACCCTTATTGAAGCCGCAAGGACAATGTTGGCTGACTCTGGTTTGCCACTAACCTTTTGGGCTGAAGCTGTCAACACAGCTTGCTATGTACAGAATAGGGTGTTAGTAAATCAGAGGTTGATGAAGACTCCTTATGAGTTATTACATCATTTGGCCCCTCTAATTTCATTCTTTAGAGCATTTGGGTGTCCATATTATATTCTTAATACAAAGAATCCACTTCAGAAGTTTGAATCAAAAGTGGATGCAGGGTATTTTTGGGTATTCATCTACTTGCAAGGCATACAGAGTTTTTAATTGAAGAACAAAGATAGTTGAAGAAACTTTGCATGTCAAGTTTAATGAATCTCCAAAAGAAAAATTCCTCAAAATCCTGTGGAGTTATTTGATTTGGACATACTGCAATATGTTCCATATCAGTCTCCATCTGTTGCAGTTTCTGAGGATCCATCATCTTCATCAGGTGGTATAAATGCAAGTTGTAGTGATCACCTGCCTGTGTGTACTACACTTGATGTTCCTGTAGCTTCAGCAGTTCGATCCACAACAAATGCTGATGAAATCTCTGAATCCTCTATTTCATTTGAACTGCCATCTCATTCTAGGTTTCAAGAGTCTAAATCAACATCTGTTGCTGTTGAGTCTCCTACAAACACTTGCACAGATATTATTGAATACCAAGAACTGAAGAATCATCCCATGTCTCAGATCATTGGTGACATCAATGTTGGTGTCTCAACTAGAAGCCAGTTGTCCAATTTCTGTCTCTATGCTCTTTCATCAGTCAGCAAGAGCCAAGAACTATCATGTGCATTAAGAGACAATGGATGGGTTGAAGCCATGCAGCTTAAGCTTCTTCAGTTTCAAAAGCAGCAAGTGTGGAACTGGTTCCTCTACCCCAAGGTAAGTGTGCAATAGGCACTAAATGGTGTGTTCAGGAATAAAACTGATGAAAAAGGTGAAATTGTCAAGAACAAGGCCAGACTGGTTGTACAGTGGTTTTTCAAGAAGAAGGTATTGATTATGATGAAACCTTTGCCCCTGTAGCCAGACTGGAGGCAATCAGATTGTTCTAGCTTATGCTGCTTTCCATAATCTTAAAGTTTTTCAAATGGATGTCAAAAGTGCCTTTTATATGGTAAAATAAAAGAAGAAGTATATGTGTGTCAACCACCAGGTTTTGAAGATCATAAAAACATCCAGATTGGGTGTATAAACTTGATAGGCTCTTTATGGGTTAAAACAAGCTCCCAGAGCCTGGTATGAAACACTATCTAACTTTCTTCTTCAAAGTAATTTCACTAGAGGCTCCATAGATATAAAACTTTGTTCATTAAGAAAGTAGGCATGCATAAGCTCCTTGTTCAAATTTATGTAGATGATATTATTTGTGCATCTTCTAATCTATAGTTGTGTGATGCCTTTACTAAGTTGATGCAACAAAAGTTCGAAATGAGTGCCATGGGAGAATTACAGTCTTTCTGGGTTTGCAAATCAAACAATGGTTGATGGAACTTTCATTCATCAGTCAAATACAAAAAGGATTTGTTGTCCAAGTTTAATTTACAAAACTGTAAGCCTGTTCTACTCCCATGTGCAGCAAAACACAACTGGATGTTGATCAGAAGGTAAAGCAGTTGATGAAACTCTTTACAGATGTATGATTGGTTCCTTGATGTACCTTACAGCTTCTAGACCAGACATTATGTTTGCAACTTGTGTCTGTGCTAGATTTCAGGCTGCACCTAAAGAATCCCATATGATTGCAGTCAAAAGGATCTTTAGATATTGCAAGGAACTCAATCTCTAGGACTTTGGTATTCCACTGGGCACTCTTGCAAATTAGTTGCTTTCTCTGATAGTGACTATGAAGGGTGTAAATTAACCAGACAATCACTTCTGGTGGATGCCCATTTCTAGGCATTGTTTAGTTTCTGGCAGAGTAAGAAACAAACTTCAGTTGCTACATCCACAGCTGAAGCAGAGTACATTGCTGCTGCAAGTTGTACATTGCAGGATCGGGTTTGTCACTTAAACACTTGTAATTCTCTCAAACTCGCTTATGATAACACCTCAAATCAGCTGAAGCAATGCCTTTAACAAGAGTTGATAATATCATATAATAAGTAATCAATAAAGGAACAACCAGAAATATATTTTCAAGGTACTTGTATATATTACTTCTCAACTCAAGATTACAAGACACTTACAAGCATGAAACAAGAGTTACAATGAGAAACTATATATACTAGATCCTACAGCCGGTTATACTTGATACCAGCTGGAAACCTAAGACTAAAGCATATACTACAATGCTATAGTTAAGGTATCTTAGATAAAGTATTATCTAAGATATGGTAGTCATGACATGTCCATGACTTACCTTTTGTCACCAACTAAAGATGGCAACTGTACTTAACATAAAAGGTAAACAGTAGAGTAAAGTATGGTCAACTACATGCTTTTGAGAAAACGCCATGCAGTATCTCAGAGATTTGCAGCGGAGTGTCAGACAGGCCATACTTATGTCCACTGGATAACAGGAGTGTCTTCCGAAGGTTAACTGGCTTCGGAAGAACAAGTTCTTCCGAAGCCACTTATACTTCGGAAGATGCTTCTATGCTTCCAAGGCTTTGAGGACTTCTTGTACTTCGGAAGTTGACTTCAGATCTTTGTCTTAAGTCTTGATCTTCGGAAGTAGCTTCTATGTATTCGGAAGTTGGAGTTCTCCTCGGAAGTGCATTTTACACTTAGTCTTCGGAAGAGCTCCTTCTTCCTTCGGAAGTTCAATACTTGGCTTCGGAAGTCCTTTGTATGTTGTACTCAAAATCTTCTAAGTGACTTAGTTTTGTTGCAACAGCCTCTCTAGATCCAACATACATCTCAGGTACTCTGGCTTCAAAATCAATTATGGATTATGCATTACAGAGACTAAGACTCCTTTACTGATGGATAGTGCTTCACTCTTTGTATTGCTAAGAATCCTGTCCAGCATTCTAGGACCAAACATATTGAGATCAGACATCATTTTATCAGGGATTGTTATGAAAAGGTCTGATTGATCCAAAGTTTGTGCCTAGTGCTGATGAGCTTGCAGTATATTTACTAAGCCTTTGGACAGTGTAACTTTCCATAATCTTGTGCTTAGGCTTGTATGCTGCAGCTAGAATAATTTGACACTACTGATGCTCTTAGTTAACAAGTACTGATGAGCATCAGTATACAGCTGTCAAAAATAAGTATAAGTCATTTATCTTCAGCAGTTTTTATAATTACTGAAGACTAAATTACTTAAAAGTACTGAAGTACTTTACTTGTTGAAAAGTACTGATGTAGTTAAAAACTACTGATGTCTTTTCTCATAGATAAGTACTGATGACCAATGAAACATCTGAAAATCAGATGATCTGCTGAGTAAGTGTTAAGGTCATTGAAACAACTGAACTTTGTGAATTGACGACAACAACTGATGTTTCATTTCAAAACAACTGAAGCCAAAACCAAGTCTTAGTAGTTTAAAACTACTGATGACTAACACAAGTCTTCAGTTGTTTCCAACATCTGAAAGTTAAAACCATGTCTTCAGTTGTTTTCTAACAACTGATGACTTACACCAAAACTTTCAGTTGTTTTCTTTCAGCCGCTTCATAACCTATACATACCTAACCCTAACTTCAAGCTTTTCATAAGTCGTTTTCCAAACTTTCATCTTCCATTAATGGCGACCATGCAAATCAAACCTCGACACAACTGTCATCCAGGTGGCAACATGTATTGTATTCTATCCTTGAACGCCAAAGCTTAATTTTTTCTGAAATAATATTTGGAATTAAAAGATCTGGCAATGAAACCTATGGCTAACAGATGGATATTATATCCAAGGTTTCTATGGCCATAATATTAATCAATTAAAATCTGATGGCCTTGTTGGCCTTGGAGTCCCTGTTATGGTAGTTTGCCAGAAGTATACTCCAGGCAACTCAAACCCACAACTCAAAGAGGCTGCCAAACTGCTAAAACCCAAGCAGCGGAAACCCACAGCCTCCACCTCCAGATCTAAAGTCCCCTCCAAACTAAAATCCAAGCAAACCAAAAAGGCTACTCAGGCAGTTGAGTCCCCTGATGATGCCCCTGCAACACAAACGCAGGATGAAACTACTGGTTTTAAACCCCTTGTAGTTTCCAGACTTTACCAGCTGAAACCGCTCAAGTATCCTCTCAACAGGATCCTGATGCAACCAAAATTGGGGAACCACATTACTGAAATCTCTCTCACTTGAGAAGATTGCCATTGAAGAGCACCATTCACCCCAGTACAATCCTTTTCACCTTTATCTCCACTGAAACCACCCCTACAAGCCTAACTGCAGTCATTGCACAAGTGCTGACTCAACTACATTCCTCTACCCCTTCCCAGAAACCTATTACCACTGGGAAACCTCAACAGTTGAGGGAGAGGATTATAATGTGGTTGACAACCCACAGCACAGGGATTACAAAGTTCAATCTCCTGGTGTAGAAGAGGAGATTCGAACATCTGGTGAGGCTACCTCTTCTCGGTTTCAGCACATGAACAGGATGAAGGTGGTATCATCTCTAAGACCTCACCAGAGGCAACTGCCAATGAAGGACATAATCCTGAGGCAGGAAGTCCCCAGTTCCAGACATAGGGGCACATGTGAATACTGATCTACACTCAGCACATGTTCATCCTGATTTACTCAGGAGGTCAGCTGATTCAGCTAAGACTGATGATAGCTGGGCTTTTCTTTGATGTTCTAGCCCAAAACACCATTCTTGAGGCTGAGGTATGCAGACTACAAGAACTACTTGCCAAAATGTCTCAAGAATCAAGTCCATCTGCCCCAATTCACCCACAGATGGCAGCTTCCTTGAAGCTTTCCCAAACATGAGCCACTCTCAACAACTAGGCCACCAACCTCTGTTCAGGCACCATTTTCAGGGACAGAACCCTCTGAGCAAATGGTTGCTGCATTTAAATCCTCCTTACCTCTCATCACTCCAATCATCACTACCAATGTACATCAAACCAATGATGAGAGGCTTTCCTCAAATCTTCAAACCCTGGTTGATGATGCTGTTCCAAGAAACTTTCTGACATTCAAACCCCTGAACCCAATGCAACCAAAAGGGGGAGTCTAAGTTAGTGAAAGAAGACAAAAGAAAGAGAGTTTAAGAGGAAGAAGCAAAAAAGTAGAAAGAAAAAGAGATAATCACTTATAAGAGAAAGAAAAGTGCTGAACAGACTGAGGATGAGAAGAAGTTAGAAGAACTGATCAAAGAAGCTGATGAGCAACATAGCAGATTATGGATAAGATCATTGATCAGCTCTTCAGACAAGGCTTTGACACTGCCAAACTTGACTCTGAGATCAGACGGCTAGAGATTCAAGAGATTGAGAATAGATGGGCCAGTTGCCAATGAAAAGAAAGGGAAAGGTTGGAAGCTATGATCAGATTTTTGTCAAAACATTTGGGAAGACCAATCATTGAAGTAAAGTCATGGTCCAGAGACAATATTTTGGAAATAACCACCAAAATCTGTTCTTCTGAAACCTTCAACAAAAGGATTGATCATAGAAGCCCTTGATGAAGCCGGTGCTGGGAAAAGGTCTGACATGGCCAAAGTTATCCAAGCCTCCCTGACAACCAAAATGATAGAGCAGCCTTTACAATCTCCCTCACCAAAACAACCAACCTCACAACCCTCAAAACCAACTCCTTTACCCAAGAAACCCACTCAATTAACCACCAATGATGCACCTAAGAGGAAGAGAAGGGTGTTGAGGATGGAAAGAAGAAGAAGATGATGATGAGGATGATAGTCTGCCAATTTCTACTGTCATCAAAATGAAGATGCCTGAGCCTAGGGTCAACCAATAACAATCACACCTGACACCCAAAGGCAAATGGTGAAAGTGAAGATTGAAGAAGAAGAACAGCAAAAAACAACATGATGAGCAGCTGTTAAGGATGGTTGATAAGGAATTTCCTAAGTCTTCATCCATACAAGCTATGAAGAAACATGCACACAGTTGTATGCTCTCAGATTCACATTTCAGTATCAGAAAGAGAGAGTGAGAATTTGGCCTGACCTCAGAGTTAGTGACAGAATTCATAGAAAGAATGTTCCAAGTAGATATAATGGCCAAGTAAAGAAGACTGTAGATGCTGTGATAATGCTGGCCATTGTAGTGTCACCCTGGGAAATCCTAATGACTTCAAGCGAGCTTACAAGACTAAGATGACTCCACAAACTTTGTTGAAAACAAAATGATGAAGAAGGGGTTAATTTACAAGAAGCTTGAAGAAATAAGAAGAAATGAGCTCCAGTTGTTACTTGAAGGTACTCATCCTGATGAGTTTGCATACAGAGAAATAACAATTGTGGAGCTAAAAATGGAAAAAAATGTCAGATACTTATCAGAATATTATAGGCCTGAGTTCTTTCTTTGAGAGTGAAGCTGAAGAACTCACAATAGAAGAAAAAGTTGTTCTTCTTGAGGCCTATGTTAGAGAGTCCTACAGACTATCATTGGGAAGTAGGTTCATGATTGGGTAACAGCTCTGTGTCCAATTCCCCAATACAGAGTTCCTATTCATCCTTTGCCAATCAAATTTTTGAAACATCTTCCTTGGCCTGAGCTTATTTTGGAAATTTCTGAGCTGATCCAGAAAATGTGTATGCCATAAGTGGGACTTCAATAATCTTAAGGTTTTGGCTTGCATTGGTTCAGGGGGAGTTTGTTGGACCAAAAGAACCAATGAGCCAGTCAGAAAAATCTTTAAGTCCCACAGACATCATAAACAACTGAAGTGATCTACATCTGCTGAAGACAAAGTCTGAAGACAAAGGCTGAGACAAAGTCTGAAGACAAAGTCTGAAGACAAAGGCTGAAGACAAAGTCTGAAGACCAAGTTCTCAGAAGTGTCACAACAGCTGAAGTAGTTCTTTTCAGTAGTTGTGATGGTTTACTTTTCAGTAGTTTGTTTTCAGTAGTTTTATTATTGTAAAACATCTAAAGTTCTTACACTTCAGATGTTATATCCTCAGTAGTTGTAATTGTAGTTTATACTTAGCTTTTTGTGAATGTGTCCTCAGCTGTTGTGGACATCTTCAGTAGATTAGTTTACTTTCAGTAGTTGTATAAATCAGTTAGATGTCACTATCAAGTGCATCAGCTGACGTCACATTCCTTTATAAAAGGAATGTTGACCTAATTGTTTTGTAACCGAAGCATTTGCGTGAATGAAAATCTTCCATTTGCAGAAATCCTCTCTCTATAATCGTCATAGTATGATGAATATTCATACTTGTCTTGCTTAAATTTGATCTAATTTGTGTTATATTCCGCTGCAAATTCTAATCTAATTCATCAAACTAGATCCGATCCTATCATCTAATCAAATAGATGAAGCTCAACAAACAGATGAATCTGATGTCCAACCCCTTCAGCAGGTCAAGACTCAATTAACCATGATTCTTGACTTTCAAGGGATAGTTAGAAGGCCTGTGAGCTACACTCCAGAGGAGGGAGAGATCATACACGACCTAACTGATGAACAACTGGCTGAAATATTCAGGTTGAATCCGGATGAGTTGGTCAAAGATGCTCCTACAATTGAGTGGCAACTGATGATGAGCTTAACGATGTCGACGAAATCGAGATAGAGGACGACACTGCTGATCATTATCCTCAGTACACTGATCTGGACGAAACATGTTATCCCCAATTTGGGTGAAACCTTCGACAGTGGTACTTTTGAGAGGCTGGATGAAGTTGAAAAAGATAAGGAGAAAGAAAAAAGCACTGCCCATGCTACAGATGAAAACGTTTATATCAAGAAAGCTGAATGGGCAGGTTGTTTTGCTGATATGAAAGCCCAGCGCACGCCCCAAAAGCAAAATACCTACACAAAGCTTTATAGAGTCAAACGTCATCATAAAGTGTTTGGCAAGATCATAGCGTGGGCATATTTTGAAGATTTCGACATGTATGCTGTTAAGAGAGAGAAGGGGATTGAGTATTCAGATATCCTCATGATCTGAAGACTCTTTCTAGTTTTGAGCTCAACCGACTGGCATGCTTAGATCTACTATATGCTAATTCAAGAAAGATGTCAGGTTGGTTTGAGGCAGAATTAAAGAAGGAATACCACACCATATGGGTAAACTTCAGACCTCAACAACCGAAGAGGTACATTCGTAGGTCTAAAGTGGACCCTATATCTGGAAAGCCTAAGGTCGTGTTGAAGTGGAGTCCTCCGCGCACAATCTAACATTCCCTTGCGGGAAAATGCCTCAGGACTTCACTCCACACTTCGAATGGTGGTATTATGATTGGAGGACAGGTGAAGCGGTCATAGTGCTGAATAGAGAAGGAATGATAGGGACATCCGGGTATTTGACCCTATGTGGCTAACCAACTTGTCGGCACAAGATGTCTACACATTATACAAGTGGCCACTGTTTTATGACATGTAGGACATTGTACAAGCTCTCCAGTTTCAACACGTGATAAGACTCTGCTTTGTATTTGAAATACATGCAGGAGTACCAAAAGGGAGAAGTACAAGAAGTTCTAAGATCATGTGAAGAGTGTTAGACAATAGAGAAAACTAGGACCAAGGGGGAGTTTGTAGATACATGTTGTTCCTAGTTTATGAGATTAAATGTAAAAGTCTTTCATGTCTTACACATATGTAATGAAATGGTTCAATGAAATATAATATGTGATTGATGTTATTCATGTGTATTATATTATTATTGTGTGAAGTATAATGTATATGTATAACCATATTATATAGGTTTGAGGTTGTTGTGCGTAGTTCTTAGTCAATAATGATTGAGAATGTGTTCAACCTAGTCAGATGAGTCTTCATGCGAATGGACCATACTTATGGACCATACGCATGAATACATCATGCTTATGGACCAGTCGCACGACTGAACCAGGAGACTAGATCAGTCGCACGATTGAGACATAAGATTGACTCAGTTGCACGACTGAACCTTCAGTCGTGCGTATGACTCAATCGTATGATTCAGTCACACGACTGAAACATGCTATGGTTTAGTCGTACGTTTGGAAATCCCTAACTATAAATACCACTTAATTCGTGGAAAAACATAACAATTGAAAGCACTTGATAATCTTACGACCCTAGCCGTCCAGAACGTCCAAGGAAGCCTGTTTAAGTTTATAGATCATTCCTGATCGATCTCTATTCGTTCATAACGTTTAGTTTCAATATATATCGATCAGATGATTGTTCTCACTGATTGGATTGCCAATCAAATAGGATGCCGCACTATTTGATTCGGTATAAACGCAGAATCTGTTAGTACTCCGTTCGTACACAGTCCTAACAAAATTGAAGGTCAATTCGATTCTGTGAATGTTGATAATCATGGGGCTTTTGTTCACCATGTAAAGACGAGTGTTTAGGTGTATTTAATTACCTGTTTTGATTTGACATGATATTAAGAACACACGAAGAACGAGCCACCGCAAAAGGTGCTCGATTGATGACTAATTCCATTGATAATCAAATTAAACTTGTGGGTAGCTTCGAATGATGAATTAGACTAAAAAGCACCTTATCAATTCCAGTCCACTTGTCAAATTGGTGATGTTCAAGTAGATTGCAGGTCGCGATTTAGGAGAGAATCAAATGTGAAGTTTTGTGGTTCAGGTGCAATTAGAAACTGTAATAGATTAGGTTGTAGTTAGATTGTTTAGGTTCATTTAGTTAGATTTTTATAAGGTTAAATGCTCGAACGTCTATGGAGTTATAGGCATCGGTTATTCTCTCGATTGTGTTTGTAACGGTGTGTTTAAACAAGATTAATAGATGCATTCAAGTTCGAATCATGTTCTAGAAGGATTTGGGACGGTTTTGGATTAAAAATCGATTGATTTGGAGGGTTTTGGGGTGGCCGGAGCTCGGCCGAATTTGTATGGCCGGGCCGGGGCGGAGCGGCCGGAAATACATGGGTTATCGGGGTTATCTTGAAATATATGTTTTACACAATGAACGCTTGTAATTGATTTGTTATTATTTCTTGCCAAACTTCCTTTTAAAGTTATAAAATGACAAACTAACCCCCATAACTTATTAATTTAAGTTCCATATTTTCAAGTTTAATAAGTTTTACAAATTATTATAGTAACAATTATATTATCATTATTCTATACTATTATTTTAGTTATAGAGGGTAGGAGAAGTATAATAATAAGTAATTATTATAGTATTATTCTTAGGACTATATTAGTACATCATTATTAGTTATTATTATTATATGATTATTTTTTATTATAATTGTATTATTGTCAATTTAATAACTTGATTATTAACTTTCCTATATTAAGATTAATGACAACTAAGAAATAAGCATAAAAACTCATAAGTTTCATAATGACAACAATGATCTTACAAGAATTAACAGCGTTAACTTTAATTAAAGAAAAATACAGATGTTACAATTGGAATGTTTACAATACAAACAAAATCAAGAAATGACAATATCTCACTTAATTACATCAACAAACAACTATTTATACTAACTACCGAACTTCTCGTGCGAGATGAACTTCTCGTGCGGACTTCACGTTCTCGCGCGACTTGATCTTCGTCATCTTGAGTTGATTGTTCGAGCCTCTAGGTTCAATCCCTACATTTTGAATGTGTATATGTGTGTGATGAGAATAAAAAGGTTTAAATCTTTAAAAATTTTGTTTGATCTTGACATTCAAAATGATCAAAACTTTGATTTGTTAAAACATCATAAGAACCATAAATATCAAGAAAAATGTCAAAAAAAATGAATATTGTGGATCATATGAGGCGTTATAAGTAATTCAAACCCCACGTATTTAAAGTGTAACATTGGCAAAACACGCGCCCCAAACCATTGGTTAAAGCCTCATAAAGAGACACCAAATGTCATGACATAATACGAAGCTTTGTAATGCATGTGAACTGTGATGTGCTCCTACTGGCAACCAGAGTTAACGATCCTGATAATAGCATACTGAAAGAGTCAACACAATGGGTTGGTGAGTTCAAGAGTTTGCGTTTAACATAAACAGTATTAATTGTAAAACATAAGAGGTGCATTGAAATAAATAGCTAGTCTATATTCATAAGTAACAACCATAGCGATTTCATGATCGAAGCTGACTGTGTTTCGTTTGTTGCCTCCCGTCACGACTTACTACGTCATGATGATGTTTGTGTTGAGGACAATATTACACCCATTTGACCTCGAGTCACATAGGTTGGGCTTGTCAGGCCCATTTGTACTACCAAAAATTTCCCGCTAGTTATCAATATTAACGATCTGAAAGTGTGAGGGCTTCCAAGGTATATCACACTATGTTATACTATAAACAACTGATAATAATAAAGCGTTTGTAAATAAGTATGTTATTTCCCTTAAAAGAGAGGGTATAAAATGTGGGGCATGAACTTACCTGATGCGCAAACGAACAATGATAAAAGCTAATGACGAATAGGAATACAACCCTTCAAAGGTTACCTATAACATGCAAGTACATAAGTACGTGTAAACAAAACTTAACACCCTAGGTGCTCAATAAACACGTTGAACCAAGGTTTTGGAAAACAATACTCATTTAACCTAGTTGACCCGTTTAACCCGTTGGTGACATGTTAGTCGAAATCTCATTTAATCAAGCATAACAACTCATCATGCATGGTTATCACACAAGTTTTTCACGTATGTCAAATAATCATACTACCTTACTTTATCATACAACCCATGTGAATCTCAAATAATCAACATGCTCAACACAATTATAATTACATCACAACTAGTAAATCATACATGGAGTCTAATCATGCATTACATGTCATGTGAAGCCACTCACGACTTCACACCCTAAACCATGTCAATCCTACTAAGTAAGGGCCTCAGATTTGCATGAGTGTATGAAGATCATCATCACATTATTCAACAAGACTCATGTCAACCAACATACCCAACAATGATCTATTAGAATCCCAAACATGATTCCATAATCACCTAACATAATCCATCATCATGTATAGTCAATAAGAATCTAAATTTAAATGATCAATCAAGCATCCATACAACTTAATTAACACATTCTACCACATTAGACATCATCAACAAACATTCTTAAAGGATCCTAACATCATGAACATTCCCAATTCACCATATCAAAAGATATACATAAATAAATTTTCCCTTTTAGGGAAGTAGCACCCAAAATCCATCTAACACCCAATTCATTCATGAACTCACCATGATCATACCTTATCAAGTCCATAACAATCATCTAGACATGACCAACATCATCAATTCATCATAAATCAAATATCTCATATCTAAAAGTTTCTACTTATAGCAAGGTATGAACAACCACCAAATTTCATGATTTTCTTGCACAATCCACATGAACTTACATCAAAGCAATACAACTAACATCATAAAATCATCAAATCATGAATTCCAACAAAGAAAAATTTTATCTTTAGGCAATATAAGAACTACATGATCAAATCATCGATTTCTTGCATAATCATCATAACCCAACATTCATACAAAATAACTAACAACATATCATCATCAAACAATCATCAATTTCAACCTTTCTTTATGACTTTCGAATTAGGGTTCATCAACATCAAAAACCATGAAAAACTAATCAAAATCTAACCTTTAAACGTGTAGAAATCAAGAATTGAACTTGCTAACCCTTGAAACACTTGAAACTAGATCAAAATCGATTGTTTGTTGTTGTTCTTGATCAAAAATTGAATGGAATGGGGTGTTGGGAGAGGTTACGGCCGCAAGTGAGGGAGGGGGCTAGGGTTGGGTTTTGTTCAACTTTACATAATTAACATTTACCCTTTAATCCCTCCTTAACTATATATAATAAAATAGCCTTTTTAGCACTTTTGAATAATTTTAACTACAAGTTACAAGTATTATTAGTAGATATAATAATCATAAAAAATTTCAACTAATGACAAACTCATGAAATATATATTACACGTTGTCACGTTATCAAATAAAATTCACAAATAGTATTTAAAATCCATAAATTCATGAATCCAATAACTATAAACTAATAATCAACATTATTAATCATAGATCATTGTTATTAAGTCACCAACGTTCAACGACAACTAGTTTGTGCTCTCGACACGTGTATGCAAGACCTAACGGAACTAATGGAGTTTGGTAATGGAGATTTATCGGATGTCATACAATTCTGTTGTTTTCCAGCTCGAATCTTATTCAGATCATACTTGAGTCATTGTTTAATCTTCATTGTGTGAGTTTGGTGATTATTGAGTATATTTAAAACTTGTTCATTTGTGTCATTGTGAGATTCATGTTTGTTAATGTTGGAGCATATATTGTCATATATTGTGTGTTCGTCGCTTTTCGAATAGTCTAGGCTTAATGTAATACACCTTATATGTTGTAAACACATGAAACTGGGTCATTCGAAGGAGCATATGCGAATGAGACTCAGTCGTGTGACTGAGCCTTGCTAATGGGCCAGTCGTGCGACTGAGAGATGCGATTGGGTCATTTGTAAGACTGAACCATAAGTATGGTCCAGTCGCACGATTGAACCATACGCATGGTCCTGTCGTACGATTGAACCATACGCATGGTCCAATCGCACGAATGGGCCCAGTCGCATCTAATATGGGCCAAGGCCTATATATACCAGTTTCAATGTGTAGAGAGTTAAGGGTTTGGGGAGGGAGTCTGCCCGGGGCCTAGGGCTGCCGGATGAGAGGGGAGATCATGCTCGATCTCCCCTTGCCAAGAGTCTTGATTCTTATGTTGTAACGAGCTTGTAATCGTTAGGTTTTATCAATGAAACCATTAATTATAGTTCGTGTTATTGATTGTCTCTTGGTTTTTGCTATTGTTTATCCTTCCGTCAAGAACATGCTCGGATGTTTACCGATCCAGTGACTTCACAATTGGTATCAGAGCCGGTTACTGCTGGAATGATCTAACAATCATTCTAGCAACCCGAGCTCTTGATTTCTGGATCCAATTTCAGATCTTGACGTTAAACCCACTTCGTGTTCTTTGTGTTTTGCTCAGATTTGGTAACGTGTGTTGGTTTTATGTTAAAATCGAACTCGAAACCACGTTCCTATCACTCTTGCGAATCTGATGATACCTATCTTGTTTCGATCCATGTAAAATTCGTCAGATTAGGGTTTTGGGCAGCCCTGGCGGCTACAGATCTGAAAATCTGCGTGCAGATGCGCTCATGCGACTGGGCCATGCGAATGGACCATTCGTACGACTGGACCATGCCAATGGACCATTCGTGTGACTGGACCATGCCAATGGACCATTCGTGCGACTGGACCATGCTAATGGACCAGTCGTATGTTCAATCGTGCGACTGGACCTGTCGTATGTTCAATCGCACTAATGAGCCATCCGCATTGACTCATCCGCATTTGTTCCAGACTAAAAAAAAAGTCTGGAACTGCTTCTTGCACAGATTTGAGGATGAGCAAAGCACATTAACCCTGCGGTTCTTTTGTCAAACAAGATCGATGTATACCCCATTATTCGTCGGACCTCCAGAATCGGTGAATGTATTTGAAACACGAAAGAGAGAAGAGAAGATGTCAGCACTCAGTGCTGATTTTGTGGGGTAGTCAGGAGCATCTGACTATTTATGGGGCAATCAAGTTATATTATCCGCACAGAGAGGATTCTCATTCTTAGGGGAATCCATGTATAGAGAGATCGAAGACGCAATCAGAAAGTGATGATATGAGCCGGTTTCCGATGAAGAATCTGAGTGCATGCTGATTTGTTTGGTATTGTCAGCTGTGGATTGGAACCTTCAACCTTTTGCCCAATACACCGTATGAAGACGCCAAGAGAGCACAACGTTTATATATTGGGATATGCTGAATGTGAGGGGGAATATCTGCAGGTGTTAATATTAATCAGGTTAGCCTGTGTGAAGATTGAAGCAATGGAAAACTGTTCATGTCATTATCTGGAAAAATCAGTCATATGGGGATCTTGATGCTGTGATGGTGTTCTGCAAAGTAAACGAAAGCTATTGTGCCTAAATTTATTTTCAGGGATAGTGTGGCAACCTGACGGATCGACAACGTTGGCTAATATGGTTTTCGTTTGATTTTATTGGCAACCAGAGCTAAGATTGACTGAAGATTGTGAGAGGTGCTATCTACTATTCGCAAGCAACGTCCAAGGGGAAATTTGTTGGAGCATATATTGTCATATATTGTGTGTCCGTCGCTTGTCGAATAGTCTAGGCTTAATGTAATACACCTGATATGTTGTAAACACATGAAACTGGGTCATTCGTAGGAGCATATGCGAATGAGACTCAGTCGTGCGACTGAGCCTTGCTAATGGGCCAGTCGTGCGACTGAGAGATGCGATTGGGTCATTCGTAAGACTGAACCATAAGTATGGTCCAGTCGCACGATTGAACCATATGCATGGTCCAGTCGTACGATTGAACCATACGCATGGTCCAATCGCACGAATGGGCCCAGTCGCATCTAATATGGGCCGAGGCCTATATATACCAGTTTCAATGTGTATAGAGTTAAGGGTTTGGGGAGGGAGTCTGCCCGGGGCCTAGGGCTGCCGGATGAGAGGGGAGATCATGCTCGATCTCCCCTTGCCAAGAGTCTTGATTCTTATGTTGTAACGAGCTTGTAATCGTTAGGTTTTATCAATGAAACCATTATATTATAGTTCGTTTTATTGATTGTCTCTTGGTTTTTGCTGTTGTTTATCCTTCCGTCAAGAACATGCTCGGATGTTTACCGATCCAGTGACTTCACATACATAACATACTAAGTACTAGTCGTCATAACACAAATTGACCCTCCGCAGAACAGCGGGGGTTCAGGGGCGACAACCCTTGACAGCGGGGTCCTAGGGGCAGCAGCCCTTAGTGGGGTCCAAGGGGCAACGCCTCTGGCTGGGGCTGCCAGGTCAGAGAAAAAAAATTTATTTTTAAGTATTAATATAACACATTTCCTTATAGAAAAATCGATCTTTCTGTTAAAACCTCTTAAAAACTTGGTCATTTAAAACGTATATTTAGTATGCATAATAGCCCCAAAACATGGAAAAACTTATAAATAGAAGAGCTAGAACTCACCTGGATATCGTGAGTAATCTTCTAGACTAAACTTTCTAGGCTAGGATCACACAACACAGCCTGCAGATAAGTTAACACTTAGAGGGGTTAATTTCTGCCTAAATTCGCTGCTAATTTCGCTGCCAGAAAAGCGGTTTCGCTGCCAGTTTCACTATCAGTTTCGCTGCCAGTTTCGCGCTGATAGTTTCGCTGCCAGTTTAGCTGACAGTTTCATTGCCAGTTTCGCATGGCAGTTTCGCCCAACTTTCGTTGGAATTTCCATGGCTGCGAAATTTTCTGCGAAACTATAGTTTCGTAGAAAACCCACAGTTTCGCAGCTTGAATATGCAATTTCGCCGGATGCATAGACAGTTTCGCAGATCGAGCTGAAATGACGAACAAACCCATTTTTAACCCAAAATCGCAACTTTTTACGTCCAAACCCTTAGTTTATCATCCATGAGGCTAAATCTAAGCTTTATACATGTTTTCATACGTAAAAATATAACCTTTATGCGATTCTTTGCAACTTTTCAAAACCCAAAACCCTAGAATCCGGGTTTGATCTACAGAAGGGTTTAGAGGCCGATTCTTACCTGGATTTGTTGCTCCTTAATGATGGTTTGATGCTCCAACACTCAGATCTTCAAACCTTAACCTTTGAAGCTCCAAATCTTAAGTTTTTTTCACTTTCTCTCTCTATGAATTTGGGAGGCTAGGGTTCAAATGAGGGAGAGGGTGGCTGGTTGAATGTGTTAAAGGGCTGATTATGGGCCCTTAATCACTTAGGCTCTTGCCCATAAGCCTAATTTAGCCCTTAACCCATTTCCTTCCTTTATTAAATACCCACTAATTAAGCCCATTATTTTAGATGACTCGTTTTGACTTTTTGGGGTATACAGGCAATCTGACTCTACATTTGATTTTGTAGTTGTCTAGTCTTATGTATCCAGCTAGCCTTCAAAGTATGACCGACTGTAGGATATAGTATATGTATCTCAAGTACTTGTAACTTTCCATTCGTACTTGTAACTTTCCATTCATGCTTTGTAACATTTGTAAGAGAACTTAAGAAGCAATATACAACATTCTTGAAACAAATACTTGTTGTAACATCTTGTTATTTTTGGGTTAGTTTAAGGTTAGCATTATTAATTCTTGTAGGACCGTTGTTGCCATATATGAACCTATGGGCTACTTATGCTTATCGTTTAATTGTTTTAAATTTGTCCTTATTTTCTTTAATTTGAACGTTGATAATGTTAATCTTACATAATAAATAAATAATAATCATAATAATAACAACAATATAATAATAATGATGATGACAATATTAATAATGAATAATAATATAATAGTACTAATAATAATAATTATTATAATTATAATAGTAATAATAATAACAATAATAATAGCAATCATAATAATATTACTAATAATTGTAATAATACAAGTAATTCCAACATTTGATTATCATGATAAGTATCATCTAAATCATAATGTTAAAAATAAAAGAAAATAATACTAAAAATAGAATAATAATAATAATAATAAAGTAACAATTTATAAAAGGAAACAATTAATAAGTTTTAAATGATTAAAACTTAACGTTTGATTAAGTTGAGGGGTCATGTGTCAATTTTAAATTTAAATAGAAGTTTTGGGTGCATAAAATGATAAAGGAAGGAAACTTCAAGGACCATTTGTGTAAAATTATTAAAACCAAACCAATTCTTTCCACCACCACCCGTGTTTCCGCCAATGGCCTCCGGCCATTCCGATCAAGACTCCAGCGAGTCGCAATACACCGAAAATAGCCGGTTTTGAAACCAAATAATGATTTCCCTAGCCTCCTACTAACATTTCAAACCGGTTACACCTATTAATTGATGATCACATGTGATAACCATTCATCTCGAAATGCAATTCGAATCACCGAATCATTCCTTCACAATCAATCAACAATTGATGGAATTAAAGGCACTAAAACGTTTGATTGATCACATCTAACTACTCCGTGAGTTCAATTTCATATGAAACAGTGATTTTAATGACGAATTGAACCCAATTATGTTCGTAATCAAATCGAAGCCATTTAGGTTCAACCACATCAAATTGAAACTATTTAACGGAGGGAACTTGTCCCAATTGATCCCTTTCAACTCCCTATACCTCAACTTCACGAAAACTTCACACAAATATTGAAATCGAATTCTTTGTTCATCGCAAAAGAACCGAAGAAAACGAAGTGAATCTTAACAAATCGCTTAAAATCAAGTAAGTATAACACACCTACACACTCGGTTTTACTTGGGGATCAAAAGCCCCATGGTTAATCTAAGTACAACATCGAATTGATGTTCAATTTTGGGATTTATCGAATTAAGGTTCATAGGATTTGGGGGTTTTGCTTGAATTATGTTTATAAGAAATTAAAATGGAGATAAATCGCGGCTAAGGCCTTTGGTTTACTGGTTCCATACACACATCCCATACTAGAGGTCCCGGGTTCGAACCCGGCGACCTCCATTATTTTTTTAGGATCTTCTGCAGCTTTTAAAAATATTTAAAAATTTCTAAAAATTATAAAAAATTATTTTATAAACTGTGTTTATTTTAAAACCATTTAATTATTTTTTTGTAATTTATTTATAAAAAATATCCTTGTATTTTTATTTAATATCCTAAAGCTAATGATTAGTTAGTATATGTTTATAAAATTTAGACTTTTAATACTAGTGTAATCTACACAAACTATTATTTTAATCATTGCTTTTAAATTATTGTTTAAATCGTGTTCATTTTATTTGGTTATAAAACTTTATTTAAACTTTATAAATATTACAAAATTATTATAAATGTTATTCCTATTTCACTTCTTTATATAAAATATATATCTATTGTTCCCAAGAAAATATAATTGATTTCCATTTGTTAAATACAATTGACAAAGCCCCAAACATCAAATTGAACTCTAGTTCATCATAAAACGTTAATCTTATTATTAAACTTAAACTTGTAAAATATATATATTTAGGTATCTTGTGAAGAACTACGTTAGAAGATGCTTATTATAACTCTAATTAATCGTCAATTATATACTTATACATCAAGTGAGTATTTCTATACCCCTTTTTCATATTTTCACACTTTGGGGTGAAACATGATACCTTATAACCGTTGCACTTGTAAAACGTTTGATTCTTGTAAACTTACGGCAATTCACTTATATGTTGTGGTTAGTTGATCTTTGTAATTACCATGTATTGACGAATATATGTACAATCATTAATTATTGCTAGCCTGGCGACATCATAGATATATGGGCCTGACAAGCCTGCTTGGTTTATCCAAGTACACTTAGCTAATCGTAAAAACTTGTAAACGTTGAGACTTGTAAAACTGTCAAGGTTTGATTGTGAATTCGGTCTTACATCCCTAGTTACTTTGCTCTCTAACTTATAACATGAATTGCCATCTTTTATATACTTATGTATTGAAAACTATAGAAATCTCACCAACATTATTGTTGATCTTTATTTTTAACATGTTTCAAGAAATGCTCAAGTTTGATTGCCCCCTTTGAAGCGTGTTCACACCTAGGAATGGACCTAGTTAAATAAATGAATGAGCTTGATATATTACTTTATGCTTGTTAATTTCTTTATTTGAGACTTATGTTTGTAATGTAACCTTTGGAACTTATGAATAATATATTTGAGTTTAATAATAGCGTTATGTGACTGTGAACGATCTTAACCTTCACATCTTGACGTTTTCGCCGTAAAAGTTGGGGTGTGACAGATTGGTATCAGAGCCCATAACTATAGGGATTTAGGTTATTAGAAATGGTGACCTAGACTATAGTATATGTATGAACCTTATAGAATCATAATTCTATCTTGTAAATTGTATTGTTTGCATGCTACATAATGTTATGCCTTCTTATGTGCAATTTGATGCCTTAGCATAGGATTGCCTAAACATTGTTACTTATCTCCCTAAACTTATCTTTGACTCTTTGACTCTCCCCGAACATGAAAACTCTTAATCTTATTCTCGACGACACGTGAAATAGTATACTTACGCTTATGACTTGGATCTTTAGACTTTATGTCTAATCTATATAAATCTCATCAAGGTTTTGATTTCATGAACCTAAGGAACATTGTGTGACACATAGACACCTGTATCCTGGATTTTCTGGCAAAAGGCCTTCGGGCTAAGGCAAGCATTTTGCATAAATCCTACGGGACTAGTCATGCTTACCTGGGGATTTCTGGGATGAGTGATAAACTATGGTCAACATACATAAGTTTCTATGACAAATGGGTCAATTCACCTTGATGTGCCAACGTTTCCAAATGGTAATGCGTTACCAAATGGAATCATTCCATGTACCTTACAACTCTTAGCTTATCCTTGTTTAAATTACTATTCATTGCTATCCTCATTCCCGTAACTAACTCTTTTTGTATCCAGCATGGCTCGTCATCATGGAAAGCGTGGAAGTTCCAACTGTAAGCTTGCAGCAATGATCGCCCGGCAAATGGCTGCTGTTCTCCCGTCAATGGTTGTTGAACTTAGCAGCACCTTAATGGCTAATAACAACAACAACACTAATGGAAACAATAGTGGTGGTGATAACAATGTTCAAGGGGAGAATAGCAACAACCAAAACGGGAACAATCACGCATGCACCTTTAAACATTTCAACTCGTGCAAACCCACTAGTTTTAGTGGAAAAGAATGAGCCACTGGACTTCTCGAGTGGTTCGAGAGTATGGAGGACACATTCATCATGAGCGAGTGTCCTGATGAATTCAAGGTTCGTTATGCTGCAAGTGTCCTCCAACAACGGGCACTAACATGGTGGAATAGTGAAAAGAGGAACCGAGGAACTGAAGCTGCCATGGCATTATCTTGGGAGGAATTCAAGGATATCATGATCTAAAAGTTTTGCCCGAGGAACGAGTTACAAAAGCTGGAAGAGGAATTTTGGAACCTCAAACAAGATGGTGGAAATCACTTGGCTTATTCCACCCGGCATTATAAGTTGAGTATGCTTCTACCACACATGGTGGACATTGTGCCCCGTAACATTGAGAAATTTATCAAAGGGGTGCCACCTCAAATTCAAGATTCTGTGGTGGGTAGTAGGCCCACAACTTAGGAGGAGGCAATCACTATCATAGCACAACTCACCGAGAATCATATTAGAGCTGGCACTATGTCAGCAAAGGGTTCCAAGTCTACTGCGAAGGTGACAACCGAGGCAACAAAGGAGGTAAGGGCCGAGTCATCTTCTCAAAACAAGAAGCGTAAGTTCATCCTGACACGCAACTACGCTTTGACTGCACCAAATGCTCCACAAAACAAATGGTGGTTGCTAATCAAGCTCCCATGGCTAGAGCTTATGTTGGTCCATATCCTATGTGTAACACGTGCAAGTACCACCACGCGAGCAACATTCCATGTCGACTCTGCTCGTTGTGTGGAAAGTATGGGCATTTGGTGGCTACTTGCCTTCACGCACCAAATAACACTGCAATGCTTACCAACCGAACCTGCTACAACTATGGAGAGCCTAGTCATATTCGCCCGCAATGTCCTCGTAATGCAGGAACTGTGCCACCGGCTCATGAAAGGGCTTTCAATATCAACGCCAACCAAGCACAAGCCAACAACGACATGGTGAATGGTACGTCGTTGAATTTCTTTTAATCGTTCTTTGTCTTGTAAATTTCCTATCTGTGTTCATCATACCAATAATGGATTATTACCAAACAGGTATGTATCTTGTAAATAGTCATTATGCATCTGTATTGTTTGATTCGGGTGCGGATAGGAGTTTCGTGTCCTTGGAATTCGAGCCTATACTTTCTAAACGGCGTGTTAATCTAAAAAGATCCTTCACGGTCGAAGTCACCGATGGAAAATCTATCGTTGTTGACGTCATAATACGCAATTGTACCTTGAGCCTTAACGAACACGAGTTCTTCATTGACCTTATTCCTATGCAACTGGGAAGCTTTGATGTTATCATTGGCATGAATTGGTTAGCCAAGCAACGTGCGGAAATTCTATGCTTCGAGAAGTGCATCCGAATTCCTTTACCGACTGGTGATACTTTGAAAGTCTTTGGGGAGAAACCATCCCAAGGACTCAAACTTATGTCTTGCATCAAGGCCCGATAGTGCTTAAGTAAGATGTTGGATCTAGAGAGGCTGTTGCAACCAAAACTAAGTCACTTAGAAGATTTTGAGTACAATATACAAAGGACTTCCGAAGCCAAGTGTAGAACTTCCGAATGAAGAAGGAGCTCTTCCGAAGTCTAAGTGTAAAATACACTTCCGAAGGAAAACTCCAACTTCCGAAGACAAAGAAGCTACTTCCAAAGATCAAGACTTAGAGACAAAGATCTGAAGTCAACTTCCGAAGTATAAAGAAGTCCTCAAAGCCTCGGAAGCATAGAAGCATCTTCCGAAGTATAAGTGGCTTCGGAAGAACTTGTTCTTCCGAAGCCAGTTAACCTTCGGAAGACACTTCTATTATCCAGTAGACATAAGTATGGTCTGTCTGACACTCCGCTGCAAATCTCTGAGATACTGCATGGCGTTTTCTCAAAAGCCATGTAGTTGACCATACTTTAATCTACTGTTTACCTTTTTATGTTAAGTACAGTTGCCATCTTTAGTTGGTGACAAAAGGTAAGTCATGGACATGTCATGACTACCATATCTTAGATAATACTTTATCTAAGATACCTTAACTATAGCATTGTAGTATATGCTTTAGTCGTAGGTTTCCAGCTGGTATCAAGTATAACCGGCTGTAGGATCTAGTATATAGTTTCTCATTGTAACTCTTGTTTCATGCTTGTAAGTGTCTTGTAATCTTGAGTTGAGAAGTAATATATACAAGTACCTTGAAAATACTTCTGCTTGTTCCTTTGATTACTTATTATATTATTATCAACTCTTGTTAAAGGCATTGCTTCATCTCATTTGAGTGTTATTATAAGTGAGTTTGAGAGAATCACAAGTGTTTAAGTGACAAAACCCGATCCTGCAATTGGTATCAGAGCTTTTTAGGCTCTTGATTGTGAGATCTTACCATCCTAATCAACCAGTTTTCACTCCTCCTTATACCTCACTCAAAATGGCCCTCATCAAATCTGAAGTTGAGATGGGAACGATGACCAAAGCTCCCATCATCGACCCTGAAAACTTCAGGTCTTGGAGCAGAAGAATGGAAGGCTTCATCAGATACCAGGATAGCAAGATGTGGCAATCCATCGTTAATGGCCCGTATAAGCCAAAAGTTGCTGGTGGAAACGGTGCCATGATCGAGAAGGCCGTTGAAGACTATTCCGATGAAGACAGGAAGAAGCTTGACATAGACAGCAATGCTATGACTGTTCTTATGACTGCAATCCCAAACTCCATCATGGTGGGGTTTGAGCATTGTAAGTCTGCCAAAGAACTCTTTGATGCTCTTGCTCAAATGTACTCAAGCTCGAATGATTCAAAGAAGGACTCACTGAAGCAGCAGTTTGAAACTTCACCTATGTTGCTGGAGAAACTTTTAGCCAGCAATATTTCAGGTATATGGATCTTATCTCTTCCCTTCAATCTGTGGGAATCACTCAAGAACTTAGAGACCTTACTAGAAAGTTTATGAGTGCTCTACCCAATGAGTGGACATTCTACTGTGTCTCCATCAAGAGAACAGAGAATTTGAATACACTCACCATGACCGAACTCTATGGGATCCTTGATGGATACCGTTTGGAAATGGAAAGCAAGAAGGGTCACCAAGCAAGCAGACCCTTGAGCCTTCCTGCTAGCAACGCTTTAATGGTTGCTGAAGGCTCAGGCATCTCCCAGTCTCAGCAGTACCTGACCTACACCCAGCAGCCATCTTGTTCATCTGGGCCTTACATCACATTTCCTGAGACTCCAAGGTCTCATCAAGCTCAGCAAAGCTCCTTTCAGGAGGGCTGTGCATTTGTCTCAGGGAGTGGACACTCCAATGATCATCAATTCTGCTTTGATGATCTGAGTGTTTTAGCCCGGATGACATAGAGTATGTGGACATAGTCCAACAAATGGCTCTTCTAACCTACAGAGCGAAGAAGTTCTTTAAGAGAACTGGAAGGCAATTCCCTCAAAACCCAATCACCAGCAAGTTTGGGTTTGACAAAGCAAGGCTAAATGTTACAATTGTAACCAGCTTGGCCATTTTGCAAGGGAATGCAAGGCTCCCAAGTCCAACCCGGGAACCTCACAGGCCTCCACACATCCTTCTACACCAAAGCCCACGGAAAGTCAACTGAAAACAGCAGCAATGGCTCAAGAAGTTGACTGGAGCTTCATGGTTCAAGATGTGACTCCTGCTCAAGCACTCATGGCAGGAACAGATGAAAACAAGGTATATGAACATCTCTGTACCCCTGCTTGTATTGCTAAGGTTAAACTTTATCAGGACTACAATATGGAAATTAAATCTGATATTGAGTCTTTAAATGTTTTAAAATCTGACTTTAAAAGGGCTGAATCTGACTACCAAAGAAAATTGAGGAGTTAGAGAAAACTGTGTCCCTCTTAAAACATGAACACACCAACTACAAGACTCAAATCAAGGATTTAATATCCAAATTGACTGAGGCTCAAGCCCAGCTTGTCACTGCTGAGGCTCAAGCCAGGAAGTATGCTATTTCGAGCAAAACTTCCAAGCCATTCTTGCATCATCCTCTCACTCCAAACTTTGTTATCAAAACAAAAGTGGGTTGGGAACCAATGAAATTGCTCCACCACACTCTTATGAGTCTGTAAGACAACCAAGGTGTGGTACTGAAGAGCAAGAGGTTCCATCTGTTGACCCACCTTCTCAAGAGTCAAAGAGTGATGCAACTATGGAGACCATGACCATCACAGGGAAGGAACAGGTAATTGTGCCCTCCCCAGCCAATGATGATCAACCCTGACCACCAAAGCCAGAAGAAGCAGGGCTAAAGCAGCCAGAAAAACTGCCAAGAAGGTGGCTGAATCCAAACTGAAGATAGACCCAAAGCAAAAGGGTGTATTCATATCAGCAGGATTCCAGGTGGTTGGACCTTCTGATTCAGGAAAAGAGTACAGTACCAGTACTCCTATCCTACCAAAGGATCAGAAGTTAAAGGGAAAGGTTGCTGATGAGAGAGAAAAAGAACAAGAAACAGCAACCCTCTCATTCCCAGAAAGTTAACATTGCATGCATAATGTGTGGTCTGCAAAACCACATGGCTAAAGATTGTTACTACAATCCTGCTAGCACACATTATGCAAATAATGTTAAAAGAGAAGGAGTCAGGGAAGGTTTCACATTTGGACCATATCAAATGGTTCAAGTGATGAAAAAGGGAAAGCTTGTTTCCGAAGCAAGGCTTCTCTCGGAAGAAAACTCTTCTTCCGAAAGGAAAAAGGCTTCGGAAGTTAAAGCTGCAAAGACTCAAACAAAAGAGTCCCCTTGAAACCATCCCAGAAGAAGACTGCTTCGGAAGAAAGGTGGTGAAGGTCTCTTCCGAAAAGAAAGAAGCTTCGGAAGAATGCCAAGCTACAAAAGCTTCAACAAGCTCATCTTCTATGATCAACCAAGGGATGGAATGGAAGATCAAGGAAGATGCTGTAGCCCAAACCTCTTCTTCTCAAAGACATCAATTGAACCCCCATGCATAAATTTTGGTTCAATTATGTCACTCTCATTGGAAGAACCCAAGACCAACAAGGCTTGGGTTTCCAATCAAAACTAATTATCTCACCTTATGTGCAGGGACATCCATATGACAAGAATAACAACATTTGGATTGTAGATAGTGGATGCTCCAGGCACATGACAGGGAACAGATCTCTCCTTCAACAATTTCAACATTATGATGGAGGTCCTGTCCAGTTTGGAGGTGAGGCCGGAGGATATATTTCTGGCAGAGGGAGTATATCCAATGGAAAGTTAAAAGTTGACAAAGTTAATTTTGTCAAACAGCTTGAACACAATCTGTTAAGTGTTTCTCAATTCTGTGATCAAAAGCATCAAATGCTTTTCACAGAACATGAGTGCATCATCCTCAAACCTGGGATGACAATTCCTCAGGAATTGGTGCTTCTTAGATCTCCCAGGAGAGGGGATATGTACAAGCTTGATATGAACAATGCTTCCCCAATGGGAGAAGTATCATGCTTTCTTTCCAAAGCTGATGGTGATGAGTCAACACTATGGCATAAACGAATGTGTCATGTCAATTTTAAGACAATGAATAAATTGGCTAAAAATAACTTGGTACATGGTTTGCCTAAAAAGGAATTTTTCTGCAAAGATAACTGTGTTGCTTGCCTGAAAGGGAAACAACACAGGTCTTCTCATAAATCCAAAGTTGTTAACTCTATCACCACTCCATTACACTTATTGCACATGGATCTATTTGGTCCCACAAGTATAATGAGCATTGGAAGGAAATCATATTGCCTTGTGGTAGTTGATGATTTTTACTAGATTTACATGGGTATTCTTTTTAAGAACTAAAGATGAAACTGCTGAAACTTTAAAATCTTTTATTCTTAAAATAGAAAATCAAGTTGATCACAAGGTTAAAATAATTAGAAGTGATCAAGGGACTGAGTTTAAGAACTTTGTTCTTGACTCATTTTGTAACTCAAAAGGGATTGCCAGACAATACAGTGCTCCTAGAACTCCTCAACAAAATGGTGTTGCTGAGAGGAGAAATAGGACACTTATTGAGGCTGCTCGGACTATGTTAGCTGATTCAAAGCTGCCTCTAACATTCTGGGCAGAGGCAGTCAGCACTGCATGCTATGTGCAGAACAGAGTTCTTGTAGTAAAGCCACATGGAAAGACCCCTTATGAGTTATGGAACAAGAGGCCACCGTTCATTGGCTTTCTAAGGTCCTTTGGCAGCAGGTGTACCATACTTAACACAAAAGACAATTTGGCAAATTTGCTGAAAAGTCAGATGATGCTATCTTTGTTGGATATTCCTCCTATTCTAAAGCATACAGGGTTTATAATATTAAAAACCAACAATTTGAGGAATCTTCCAACATTGTAGTTAATGAGCACACTCCTTGTGTTAGGGGGAATGGCCCTGATCATATTTTTGATTTAAATTGTTTCCAAACTATTCTAAACCATCTGTGAGAATGTTTCAGCTGGAACAGGTGCTCAAAGCAATTCTGATGAAGATCAACTGTTTGAGCTTCCCAGACCTACTCCAAGTTCTCCAAGAGCTACACAAATCAAGTTCCCACTATTGAAAGATCTGACAGATAACCATTTCAAGAGATAGTGGAACTTCAACAAGGGATTCACCTGATGATTTTCAAATCTCTTCAGGTGATCCTGCACAACACCAAGCTGATGGAAGCAGCATTCTGAAGGAACAGGCAACTGTTAATGATGCTTCACAGCAAAGAAATGATGATGTTTCTCTTTCATTCAATCAGTCCTCATTGAATGAGCTTGAAACAACAGCTGGACCAAGTATTCAAGCTCCTGAGCAAAATATGTCCAACTTGGACTTATCTTTGCAACTGGAGGTGATTCCAAGACTCAGAATTCACAATACTCATCCAGCTGAAAACATCATAGGGGAAGTCTCTGAGGGTGTGAGAACAAGAGGACAAACTCATAATGGGAATGTCTGCTTGTACTCATGCTTCTTATCCCAAATGGAACCCAAGAAGGTGGAAGATGCCTTGAAAGATAGTAGCTGGGTTGAATCAATGCAAGAGGAGCTGCTTCAATTCAAAAGACAAAAGGTTTGGAACCTATGTCCGCTACCATCTGGTCAAGTACCTATAGGCACCAAATGGGTATTCAGGAACAAAAGAGATGATAGAGGCTTGATTATCAAGAACAAGGCAAGACTGGTGGTTCAAGGATACACTCAAGAGGAAGGAATCGATTATACTGATGTCTTTGCACCTGTTGCAAGACTTGAGGCAGTTAGGATCTTCCTTGCTTATGCTGCATCCAAGAATTTCACTGTCTACCAGCTTGATGTCAAGTGTGCCTTTCTATATGGGGATATAGATAGGGAAGTCTATGTATGCCAGCCTCCAGGATTTGAAGACCCACAGCATCCAAACTATGTGTGCAAGTTGGATAAAGCTCTATATGGGCTGCACCAAGCACCTAGGCTGTGGTATGAGACATTGTCTCAATTTCTCCTGAAGAATGGTTATACTAGAGGTACCATTGATAACTCTCTTCATTAGAAAGTCTGGGAAAGACATTTTGCTTGTTCAAGTCTATGTTGATGACATCATATTTGGTTCCTCAAATGACCAAATGTGCAAAGACTTTGAGAGCATTATGAAGAAGAAGTTCGAGATGAGTTCCATGGGAAAAATGGACTTTTTCCTTGGAATTCAGGTAAAGCAATTGAAGGAAGGGTTCTTCATCAATCAATCTAAGTATGTCAATGATATCTTAGAGAGATTTGATATGAAGGATTGTAAAGCAGCAAAGACACCCATACCCAGAAACCATGATCTCTGCCCTGATTCTGAGGGGGAGGATACTGATCAACATCAGTATAGAGCAATCATTGGTTCTCTGATGTATCTCACAGCAAGTAGACCTGATATCATGTTTGCAACTTGCATCTGTGCAAGATATCAGGCTGCTCCAAAGGTGTCTCACCTAATTGCTGCCAAGAGAATCCTCAGATACCTCAAAGGAGCACCTAAATTAGGTCTCTGGTATCCAAGAAATAGTGATTTTAATCTCTATGGTTACTCTGATAGCGATTATGGTGGCTGCAACATCAACAAGAAATCAACATCAGGTGGATGTCAATTTCTTGGTGGAAGGATCATCTCATGGCAATGCAAAAAGCAATCCTGTGTCTCTACATCAACTGCTGAAGCTGAATACATTGCTGCTGCAAGTTGCTGTGCTCAGCTGCTGTGGATTCAAAACCAGATGATAGACTATGGATTCAACTTCATGAGCACTCCTATCCACATTGACAACAACAGTGCTATATCCATTACTGAAAATCCAGTGAAGCACTCCAAGACAAAGCACATTGATATCAGGTATCATTTCATTAGAGATATTCATGAGAAAAATCTTATCAAACTAATCAAAGTTGATTCAAATGAACAATATGCTGATTTGTTCACCAAAGCATTTGATGAACAGAGATTTAAATATCTCATTACAGCTATTGGGATGATAAACATTGATTAGTTAATCTCAATTGAAAACCTTTTTAATGTGTAAAGTCTTATGTCAAAACAATCTAAGCCCTGTTACAAAAGATCTTTCTTAAATTTATCTAAGTATAAGTTCTTCCGAAGAGAAATTAACCTTCGGAAGATATCTTGCATATCTTCCGAAGCAAATTTCTCACAGGATAATTTCTTCTCGGAAGAGTGTTAAGTCTCGGAAGAAGCGATTGAGTTCACCTCAGATCTACTTCCGAAGCACTTAACACACTCCATCTGAAAGCAACATATACTCTCGGAAGTAAGCAATTTACCTTCGGAAGTAATTTGCCTTCGGAAGAACATTACCTTCGGAAATACTTTATACTCGGAAGAAAGATTTTACTGTGTAACGGAAATCTTTTGGGCCCCACACTGTAAAAAGTAAAGATTTTGTTAATGATGTCGGATTATTTAAATGGTCTAACCTTACCGCCCATGTCACATCATCCACTGAACCCTCACATCATCTTATCCAAACCACCCTTTAAACCGCCATTTCACCCATTTAAATACTTCCGGTTAATCACTTACACTCTTTTTACCCAATTCACTGCCCTAAAAGCTTTCTTCTTCTCCAATTTACCTTACTCAGAACTATTCTACTGTTGTCTTTCTCAATGGCCTTAAACCCTCAGCACAACCAGGTCGCACTCCTTGACTCTTCAAGGGATGATGACTTCTCTGATATCATTTCTTTCCTAGCCCAATCTTCATACTACACTGCCTTGACCGTAAACCCTACCATCTACTCCAACCAAATGTCCGAATTTTGGGCAAATGGTCGGATTGAAACCCTAAACGGGGTTCGTGCTATTAGGTCAAGCATTTGTGGCCAAGAGTTGGTCATCACTGAACAGATCATCAGGGAGCATCTCGAGCTCCATGATGAAGGCGCTCCGACGGAATTCCCCAAATCTGAGTTAGATAGTTCTTATCTCCAAATGGGATACGGTGGAGATGTAAGCAGGTCAACGGTCTACAAATTCAACTTCTCCTACAAGTGGAAGTTCCTGCTGCATGTGGTTCTTCACTGTCTATCTAACAAATCTGGGGGATGGGATCAAATCCCTTATGAACTCGGGTGCTTAGTTCACGGGTTGGTACAAAGCCTCCGCTTCAACTATTCAAGGTTTGTGCTGACTAACCTTATGGGAAATCTGCAAAGGGACACATTCTTTATGTATCCCAGATTTCTCCAGCACATAATCAACTGCGAGCTAGATCAGGGTAAGCTTGTCTGTGCAGCTGCTCTGTCTGCTCCCCAAATGAGGCCGACCATCTTCAAGATCTTGAAGAGAGTGTCTACCAACTACACTGGAAGAGATACCGCACTACTTCCAGGTATGATTGAGCCAATGGCTCCTGGTGACATCCCTGTTCACCCCACAGGTGATGAACCCACACCAGCAACTACCCTCACCATCCCAAATCTACCTTCTCCACCCATTACTGTCACCTACCAGAGACGTACCAAACGAACCCTTGTTCAATCTACTCTGGTTGAACAAGCCCCTCCTCTTCAAACCAAAAAGGCTAGAGTGGAACAAAGGGCTCCCACTCAGCCAGAGGTCCACCCATCCTTCACTATTGACCTCAATATGGGTCTTGAGTCTCCTCAGTCTCAGACCCATGAGCCCAAAACCCCAGCTGATAGCCCTCAGGGTGAGTCTCTATACTCCCCTGAGCAGCCACAAAGGGACAGCTCAATGCCTTTTGACATTGATCAAAGTCCCGGGTCCTTAGGTCTTCACTCCTTTTCTTTCACTGACCTATTGACCGGAGCTGGTGAAGAGATTATGTCTCTTAAAGGCGATGAAGTTGATCCACTACACCCTCTCAAGGATCAACAGAGCCTAGAGAAACCTCTTATCTCTAGCCCACACCAGCAAAGCCCTACTGAGGTGAGTCCCACTGATGTGGAGGGGACTCATGTAGATTCAGCTGCCACTACTGAAGGAGCCTCAATGGATCCTCAGGACAGTGGTAACGACAGTCAGACTGAATCTACGGCAACCATGCCCTTTGATGCCTCTGAAAGAGACATCATTGTGCAAGGGAAACCAGGGTGCCAAGAAACCACATCTGGTGGTGAGGATGAACATACCAGGTATGTTACCTCATCTCCCCGTGATTCTTCAAAAGAAGATGAGGGAAGTATGCAACTCACCATTCGAGACCTACTTTCTAAAGTCTCAAACCTTGAATCAAAGGTTAAGACTTTAGAGGATAGGTCTGCCACTCAGCAACTTGAGATTGAAACTCTCAAGGCCAAACTAGCTGAGACACAGATTGAGAGATCTGTTAGGCATGTACCAGTTCAGGTCTCCTTGACCTCTTCCTCTAGCTCATCTAGCTCTCAAATGATGCTACCAAAAAGGAGGAGAGTGTTGAGAGACAAAGCCAAAGACAGGAAACCCAAGGTCAAGCTCTTACTTCTTTGAGCTCAAGATATCCAATGCAACAAGCTGCCATCTTCCCTGAGCCTCCTCCAGTTGTCTTTCAAGTGGAACAAAGGATGCTCCAGGATCTCAATAGGTTTTTTAACAAGTTCCTTTTGGAATCCCTCATAGAACAGCCTAGCCCAGATATGTCTGTGATTTACTTTGGAGCTCAAGAGCTTCAGAGGTTGAATGCACCTCCTACCACTGTTGAGGAAGTTGGTCAACCTAAGGCCCAAGTGGAACCTGAGATTAATTTCGAAGGGGAAACTAGGACTGATGGCCCAGCAACTGAAACAGTTGGGACAGAAGGTGTATTTTCACAGACTTCCGAAGCACAATTCAAAGCCTCGGAAGAACAAGCTCAAACTTCCGAAGCTGAGATTGCTGCTGCGGAAGGACTATTTTCTCTTTTCGATGATCTAATAGTCACAGATGCAATTTTGGAACTTGCATCTGAGGTTAATAGGGAGGACTTTCTCAGCCAACCATTGGCTCTAACATCTGCATTGACTCCAGCTCCTACCTCTACCACCCAACCTGGATCTTCTATCCAAGAACCCCCAAAGTCTAGCACTTCCGAAGACATAAAAGGCAAGAGGAAGATGACTTCGGAAGAGCTTCAGGAAGAAGAAAGGTTGGAGAAGCTCAAAAGGAAAGGTAGACTACCAACTGGGAAACTGTTAGCTGCAAGTACCAAAGCAGCTGCAGCCAACCAGGAGGCAGTCAACAATCGAAGAAGGGTAGAGGTAATAGATAGACTTGTCAGTCTAGGGGCTGCTTCGGAAGATGTACTCCTGCTACCATTAGAGGAGCTGATAGAGCTGGAAAAGGCAACCTTGCTGCAAAAACAGCAAAAAGAAGAGGCTGCAAGGTTGGCCTTAGAAGAAGAAAGGCAGAGAAAGGAAAGGGAAGCTGATCTGCAGCTCAGGAGAGAAAGGATCACTTTCCTACTCTCCAGAGGATTCTCTCAAGAGGAGTTGTCTCCACACAATAGTGATACGATCTTATGGCTCTTCAACAAAGAGCAAGATCAAATGGAGAAGGAGAGAAAGAGAGCTGCAAGGGAGAAGCTTGTGGAAAGAAGAAAGAAAGAAGAAGAAGCTGGACTGTCTGCCGCCAAGAAGATAGGTGAGAAAGCTTGGATGAAGAATTATCTTAAAGCTCATGGCTTCTCTGGCAGGCAGGTGGGTCCCATGTCTGAGAAGACTCTCCAACGACATGTCAGTGACATCAAGGCTGACATTCGTGCGGGGAGAAGAAAAGAGATGTATAGAAGGGGACAGGGGATGACCTTCAAAGCAACCTCTCAACCCAAAATCCAAACCCAACCTCAACCTGAACCTATACCCTTTCCCTTCCCAATTCAAAACTGAACCCACTTCTGAACCTTTCACCCCTGAACCTACACCATCACACCTACCAACCTCTTCACCTCAACCACCTAAACTACCCATCATCCAACCCAAAACCTTAGCCAGAACCCAAACTCCTAAACCTACCCAACAACCAATCAAACCATCCCCTCAGCCTTCCAAACATCTCTCTATGGAGGAATTCAAGGCGATCAAGACTAAGCTCATCAACTGTACAACTCTGAGCGACATCTCCTGTGAGGAGGATTCAGTCAACTTGACTTATGTTGATGGATCCTCAAGTTCCTCACAAGAGATGAGTTTCTTGATCTGCCCAGAGAACTTTGGACCAAGCTGCAAAACTCCTTGGCCTCAATTCAGATACATTGAATGAGGAAGAAAAGAAGCTGAGGAGAAAGCTGGTGACTCTGCTGGATACAAAGAAAGGAGATAGGGTACCAAGACAACCTCTTGTACCCAGAAAGAAGATAATCCAGTGGAGGTTCGAAGACTCTTCTCACAACTTTGTTGTTGAGAGAGAGAATGGAGAGCTTAACAGGCTGAATGCCTCATCTCTGCTACACTTAAGCAGGTTCGACATTGCTGAGTTAGCAGAGAAACCATTCTCCAACCCTTCAAACTCCGATGTAGCTGCCCACATCAGAAATCATCTAGGCAGCCTTCATATGGCCGAGCTTACTGCTAGAAGCAAGGTCGAAGAGGAGTTAAAACTGAGAGAGGAGGAGGAAAGGAAAGGATCAGCAACCAAAGGCAAAGCCTTTCTTCAAATGGTTGAAGGTCCTGAACTTGAGACCATAGTTAGATGGGAGTATGACTATAACTCCCGTCAACTAACTCTCTTCAGGGGTCACAACAAAGGGTACATGTCATTCAAAGTGATAGACTGGATCTCCTATCCACGAATGACTTGTACAAGCTTCTCAGCACTACTTTCGGGAAGAACAGAGAGACAGACAAATATCTTTTGTCCCTGGTGCTGAAAGCTTTGAGAAGCAGAAATAAGTGAAGTTTTGGTAGCATCAGCCTAGGGGGAGTTTGTTGGATCTAGAGAGGCTGTTGCAACCAAAACTAAGTCACTTAGAAGATTTTGAGTACAACATACAAAGGACTTCCGAAGCCAAGTGTAGAACTTCCGAAGGAAGAAGGAGCTCTTCCGAAGTCTAAGTGTAAAATACACTTCCGAAGGAAAACTCCAACTTCCGAAGACAAAGAAGCTACTTCCGAAGATCAAGACTTAGAGACAAAGATCTGAAGTCAACTTCCGAAGTATAAAGAAGTCCTCAAAGCCTCGGAAGCATAGAAGCATCTTCCGAAGTATAAGTGGCTTCGGAAGAACTTGTTCTTCCGAAGCCAGTTAACCTTCGAAAGACACTTCTATTATCCAGTAGACATAAGTATGGTCTGTCTGACACTCCGCTGCAAATCTCTGAGATACTGCATGGCGTTTTCTCAAAAGCCATGTAGTTGACCATACTTTAATCTACTGTTTACCTTTTTATGTTAAGTAGAGTTGCCATCTTTAGTTGGTGACAAAAGGTAAGTCATGGACATGTCATGACTACCATATCTTAGATAATACTTTATCTAAGATACCTTAACTATAGCATTGTAGTATATGCTTTAGTCGTAGGTTTCCAGCTGGTATCAAGTATAACCGGCTGTAGGATCTAGTATATATAGTTTCTCATTGTAACTCTTGTTTTATGCTTGTAAGTGTCTTGTAATCTTGAGTTGAGAAGTAATATATACAAGTACCTTGAAAATACTTCTGCTTGTTCCTTTGATTACTTATTATATTATTATCAACTCTTGTTAAAGGCATTGCTTCATCTCATTTGAGTGTTAGTATAAGTGAGTTTGAGAGAATCACAAGTGTTTAAGTGACAAAACCCGATCCTGCAAGATCTGTTGTAGAAGTACGTCACATACCATTCACCTCTTATTATAAGGATCATATGTTATATTTTATTGTAAGGGCATAAATGTAATAAAATTGTTAGTTTTTTTATAGTTAAGCATTACTTTCATATGGGTCTCTTAATCCATATGTAAAAATATCATTTTATCCTCCTTTCATCTTTATTATAAAAGATATAGATACATATTAAAATTATTAAACTCACAATATGCCCCTAGAAATATTAGTATTATAGTTATTATAAATGTGAAGATATATAAAATTTATATACTTAAATATTAAAATAAAATAATACTTAATTTAAATAGTATTTAGTTATAAAAAATATAATTAGTAAATATAAATTTAAATGTCAATTTTTATTATTAAAAATAAAATAAAATTTAATGAAGCGAATTAAATAATATCACATTATTAAATAATGTATTAATAACGTGTATTAAATAACACAATAATTTATATGTGCTTATGATATGTAGTTAATTTCAGGTTAACTATAGTAAGTCTTTACACTCTAAGGGGGCATTATAACAACTTATAACATCCTTACACCACCCCGTGAGCAGTGTAAAAGAATGATGATGAGTGAATCGTTATGTAACAAAAAATATCTTTAAAAACATTAACCATTACATATGATGATATTAGCCAATGAGTCCTAGATCAAGTGGTTTAGGAGGAGGTACCCCATGACTTTCCAAAATTAAGGTCATGGGTTGGAGTCTCACTAGGTGCAATATGTTCCAAGTGGGCCAAAGGTTTTACTACAGTGAGCCTTTGGGTGGTGGGTTTCCCTTGGAATGATGGACGAGCCGAGTCACCAGCGATGTCTGTGTTTGCGGGCGTGGGTGGCCTTTCGCCAATGGATTTATCCGGGTGACCGGGCTTAAAAATTATTTATGAAAGTAGCGGTTAACTTATGCCTATTTACAAAGCATGGCTATGAGTATGTGATTGTTAATAATATATAGTAGTTTAGCAAGTATTACGAGGTGTTGATAACTTTTTGTGAATCTTTATACGTGTCCACCTCGATACCATCATGTGATTCTTTACCCGTCTCCACTTTAGGAAGAAGACACATTATGATTCTGTAACCTTCCACATGAGATAGATAAAGATGTCCCTATGTTTTCATTTTGTAAAAATGTATTAATTATGCACAGAATACAAGAAAATAAAATATATCGTTTTCCCGTGCCTTCGAAACAATCAAATTGTATGACAAAATGGTAAACTGTGGTATATTATTTATAGTAGCTTTGGAATCTAATTTCTCATTTACATTTTTATAATTTATTTAAAAAATATTATTTGTAAATTTACTTATCTTTTTTTACAATATCTCATATCAATTTTTAAAGTTACTTATCTTTTTCTACATCTCATATTTCATTCCTTATATATATTTTATATATTAATCAAATAATACTTATTTATTCTTATTTTAATTATATTTATCTTTTTTTTATTTGGGTTATTAGATTTTAATAATCTCAACTTTCATTTATTTGGCGGGATTAAAAAACCCAACTCAAAAAATGTTTACAGACACCCAACTTTGACATTATTTTCCTTTAACGATCCCTTATTAACTAAGAGTTAACCTCCGTTTGTTTGTTTGTTTGTTTTTATTTTGATGAAATGGGGCCACTTTGAGCACTTTTCAACTCTGCCACCACCTAGCCTTCCTCAGGTATGTTTTCCGGTGTGTAGCCACCATAATCACATAAAATCTACCTCCAACGAGTCAAGTGGATCGAATCAGTAGGTGGAGATTAATGGGTTTCAGAGTTCTGTAGTTCTAGATTGACAAACCTGGTGGTAGATTTCAACTTTTTTCTTAGTGTTTTCGTACATAAGCAGTCTGTGTCATCAAAAAAACTAACGGGGTTAACTCTTGGTTAGAAAGGAATCATTGAATAAAAATAAGTTCTAAGTTAGAAGTGTCTATAAATATTTTTGAGTTGGTATTAATTCCGGCCACTAAATAAAAGTTAAGATTATTAAAATCTAATAACCCTTTCTATTTACAATCATTAACAAAAAAAATTTAAAAAATATATGAGGGATGAATAGTAAACCTTCAAATATAAGGGATGAGATTGTTAAAATTATAGGGATGGAGTATAGGTAAGATGAGAAATGAAATAAATTGTATGATGATGGGGATAGGGATGGGGGATGGGATGATAATTCTCTAGCAACTCTTTGCTCACTCTTCACATATATTGTTGCAAGACCGTCTTTGTTTACATTTTACACGACATTATCATTGTTCCTTCTTTTCGTAGTGTTATCTCTCATATTATCTTTTGTCTATCTGTGGAGCTTAACATGACTCATTGCTCATTCCTTGTCATTTCTTAGGATTGTTTTCGCTCATCCTCCTTCTGTTTATATTATTTCATGGACCTTGTCATTCAGAGAGTCTCACCTTAGCATACAATTTCACATGTAGTCATGGTGTACTCCGACTAACATGAAATCCAAATCGCACAATCTAGTCGATATTTCTACTCATTGTAGCCATGTTAATGCTTTCAATATTTAGCAATGTGGTTCAAGAATTTTTCCTTTAGACATAGGATCCTCGTGAACGGCACTACCTCATTACTTTTTCTCGAGTTAAATTGTCAAATCATTCTTATCACTTTTATTTTAGAGTAAATTACATTTTTAGTCCTTTAACTTTATAGCAAATTTCAGAGATTGTCCTTAAACTAAAGAAACTACAGTAATTGTCCTTTACAATTAAAGGTTGTTACACGTTTAGTCCTTTTCACTAAGGACGTTAAAGTTTTCTGTTAAGTCCAATCATGTGTCTTGCACATGAGGGCAATTTTGTCTCTTTACTATATTAACTATAAAAATTACTTATTGAATAAATAAGAATTAAAAAACACAACAAAATATATAAAACCCAAATCATTCTCTCTCCACTCCTGCACTCTCTCCCCCCCTTTTATCTCCATATATCTTCTTCAACAAAAACCATCAGCCTTCCCATTATACTACCGCCACCACTAGCCACCACGACCTCCGATCACACTCGCCATGAACCTCTCGAACCTCTAAAGAACATATCTGACCACCATAACCATCGTGAACACATGGAGCAGCTTCTAACTCAACTCATCTCCACCCCACTCTACACCACAAACCACAAACCCCACCGGCTGCAACCATCATGGGCTGCAACCACTGTAATAACCATCGTGCACTATCTATCTACTCTCTCTCTCTCTCTCTCTCTCTCCCTCCCTCTCTTTCAGTATCAGTATATCAGCTATCATTCTTTCTTCTTCAATAAAAACCCCACCCCTTCATCTTTACTTCCACCACTGCCATCAGCCACAGCCAACACCTACTCCCTCTACTACTGTCACCAGCCACTACCAACTCTCTACTCTCTCTTTCTCTTTCTCTCTCTCTCTCTCTCTCTCTCTCTCAGAGATATATCTAGATATATATATAGATAGATATATATATATATATATATATATATATATATCTATATATATATATATACATACATACATACATATATATATATATATATACATACATACATATATATATATATATATATATATATACATATATATATATATATATATATAACACATATATATCAAGGGAAAACACAAACAAAGAGGGTGTGGGTTGTCTAGGGTTCCGACCACCCGCCACCACCCTGTCCGATTCCTCTAACACCCCTAGATCTAGATCTTTATATGGGGTTGTTTCCGATTTCACAAACCCTAGATCTGATAGAGGGTATGTTGAACCGCCGGTGAAGTATGGTGAATGGGTTCGATTATTCGATGGTTTATGGTGATGGAGGTGATGATGGTGGTGGTCGGCTGGTCATAAGTTGGGAGTTGACGCAGGTGGGCGGTCGCTTGTGGTTTAGGGTGGTGGAAGTGGTATATGGTGATTTAGATGGGGATGATGAGGACGATTTAGGTTTTGAACATGATGGTTTAGAGACATTATTTGTGACCGGAGGTGGGTCAAGGAAGGTGGCGGAGGATGGCGGTGAAGGTGGGTCGAAGGATGGCGATGAAGGCGGAGGATGGCGGTACTCTTTGTGCAGAGAGAGAGAGAGAGAGAGAGATGGGGCAGGGTAGGTGGGCTGGGTTTTAATAATTCATATATTTGTTTAAAGGGTAAAATGACCGAATTACCCTCATGTGCAAGTCATGTGACTTGACTTAACCAGTAAAACTAACGGATGTTAAGAGAAAGGACTAAATGTGTAAGGAAATTTAAACGTAAAGGACAATTACTGTAATTTTCTTAGTTTAAAGACAATATCTGAAATTTGCTATAAATTTAAAGGACGAAAAAAGTAAATTACTCTTCATTTTATATGATAACTAGAATTAAGCCCCCGCGTTGTGGCGGGGGCGTAAAACTATGCCAAATCACCAATGTCGCACCACTACCGCAACCACTAACACTAAAGTTGTGGTGTGTTAATGCGGAGAAATTAAACCTGTCAAACGGGTAAAAATATATGTAAAAACGTTGAACCATACACACACGTTGCGTCGTGTTAAGTCATAAAATTTAGAATTGGAAGGATTCCTATAAGTCTGATGCAAACCAAAACATCCAAAGTCTCTCTGCAAGCAATGCACTAAAGAACTGAAGTAGAATTGCTTCGGAAGTTTTACACCATGCACTAGAAATATTCTAAGTGTAAAATCTTCCAAAGCCAAGACCAATATCTTCCGAAGCCAAAAGTGAAGTCTTCCGAAGCTTCAGAGACAAAGTCTTCCGAAGCCAAATAGTGAAGACAGATTTCTGCCAAAGACTTTTAGAGATATGCCTTTATCCGATGTACTTTACCATAAAGCTGGACCACCTTTCGGCTGCAACTCTGTAAAGTCACCAACTTACATGAGTTGGTGAAAGGTCCATGCTTTTGGTAACTGTACATTGAGGTCTTGAGTCCATGCTTTTTACTTTATGTACTTTTATCCTTTTTGTAATATATTAGGATGTGAGCTATGGCATGTCATAGTCACAAGTCAAAGGGCAGATATGCCTTTTGATTCTACAATTGATTTTGTTTGTGTCTAGTCAATTGTATCCAGTTGGTTTTCAAAGTATAACCGGCTGTAGGTTGTAGTATAAGTATTCCATGTTCTAGTATCTTTCTTTATGCTTTGTAACACTTGTAATAGAACTTGAGAAAGCAATATACTGCATCCTTGAAACCCAATCTCTTGTTCTGTCTCTTACTTGTTACTTTTGTTCTTAGTATCATTATTGTGGTTAATCCAGTTTACTGTTTGATTAAGTTTGGTTAATCTCCTCTTTGTGTTGTTGTGTTGTAAGTGACCACCCTTCACCGGTCCTGCAATTGGTATCAGAGCTTTTCAGGCTCTTGATATAAGATCTCACCATCTTAAGATCCCTCACACACACAAATACTAAACTTCTAAATGGCATCCATTTCAAAGATTGATATGGAAACTAGAACCATAAACAAGTCCCCACTGATCACTCTTGATGACTTTGATACCTGGTGTATGAGAATGGAAGGTTTCATCAGGTCTCTAGACTCAAGAATGTAGGAGTCTGTTGAAAATAGACCTTTCATACCCAGCACTCCTTCTGCTACTGGTGCTGGTATGATCCCCAAAGATGTGGCTAACTACTCTGATGAAGATAGGAAGAGAGTAGAGATTGATAGAAAAGCCATGACTGCTCTTCAAACTGCCCTTCCAAACTCTGTGTACATAGGTTTCAAGAAGTGCAAAACAACTAAACAGTTGTGGGATGCACTAAAACTGATGTATGAAGGCTCCTCTGAAGCCAAGGAGAACAAGAAGGATCTTCTGAAGCAGCAGTTTGAAAACTTCACCTTCAAAACAGGTGAAATCATGACTTAACAATACTTCAGGTATGTTGAGATAGTGGATACCCTTGTGGATGGAGGAGTTCCTCTTGAAAACAGAGATATTGTAAGGAAGTTCATGTCCTCACTTCCTAGGCAATGGACACACTATTGTGTGGTGATCAAGAGGACTGAAAATCTCAAAACTCTTACTCTGATAGAGTTATATGGGATTCTCAATGGCTACCAGATGGAGATGAACATGCAAGGTTTATCTGGCAACTCCAACAATCAATTGGGTTCAGCCCTGCATGTGGTTGAAAGGGATAGCATAGAACCCCAACATCATCTCATATGCTACCCTGACAATTCACCAAAGGGTCCTTTCATCACCTTCCCAGAGACACCCAGGGAGAACTACACTCAAGGAAGCCCATTCCAAGAGACAAGCTCTTCTCAAGCCTTTGTGTCTTCTGATGAAAGTTGTGCAACTCTCTTTTCACTCTTGAAGACCTGGATTGTATCCATCCAGATGATCTGGAATATATGGAAATAGTCCAGCAGATGACTCTTCTCACTCATAGAGCCAAGAAGTTCTACAAGAGAACTGGAAGGAGGTTTCCAAGCAATGCAACCAGTGGAAAGTTTGGCTTGGATAAAAGCAAAGTCAAGTGTTACAATTGTAACTTGATAGGCCACTTTGCTAGAGAGTGTAAGGCACCTAAAACAAATGGTGGCCAAGCACAAACCAGACCAAACTACACTGACAAAGCCTCTCAGAATGAGAAGCCAAAACAACAAGCTGCTATTGCTGTTGAAGAAGGAGGCTTTGACTGGAGCTTTCAGGTGGAAGATGCTTCTCCAAATCAAGCACTAATGGCATATCATGATGAAACCAAGGTATTGGAACATCTCTGTACTCCTGAATGCATTGCTAAAGTTAACAGATACAGGTCCTATAACTTGGAGATGAGATCTGATCTTGAGTCCTTAAACATTTTAAAATCTGATTTTAGAAAGTCTGAAAATGATTATAAACTAAAGATAGAGGACTTAGAGAAAACCATTTCAGTTCTAAAACATGAGCATACAGATTTTAGGACATCTCATAACCAAGCTGACTGAGTGCCAGGCTGAGCTTGTGATCAACAAAGCCAGGGTAGAAAAGAGTGTTCTTGAAGAAGAGACCTTCAAGAACATGATTCCTCATCCCTGCACAACAAAGTGTGTTATCAAAACAGACAGGGATTGGGATCCAATGAGATAGCTCCTCCACACACAATCTTGTCTGTAAGATCTCCTAGGTGTGGAACTTGTGAAGATGAGCTTCCTCTCATAGATCCTATAAGTGAAGAGGATGAAGAAGAGATAGTGAAGAATTCCTCTGAGAAGAGTGAAGAGGAGGATTCTAAGAAGGGCCACTATCCTTCTGAGGAGAAGAAGATTACTGTGATGACCAAGTCAATGAGAAAGAACTTGATCAGGAAGAGCAAAAGAAAGCAAAGAAGGCTCAAGAGATCAAGGCTACTTTTGACTCTAAGCAGAAACAAGTTTTTATCTCTGCAGGGTTTGAAGTAGTAAAGACTGAAGACATTAACCAAAACTCTTCAGCTAAGAGTTCTAGTTCTTGTTCAAATCATCTCAGTACCAAGAAGAAGACTGATCTGCTGTGTACCACTGCTGTACAGCCTGGACCATCAAACTCCAAGAACAGTTCCCAGCCTATAAGAACTGTCTCAGCATCTACAAAGATGAAGGTGAAGAAGGGATGTGACCAAAGACAGTCTTGCTCTCATAAAGAGACTCTTGTGAAGAAGAAAATGTTGTGTGTCATGTGTGAAAGTGCCTCTCACATTGCTAAGGATTGTCCATACAATCCTAAAAGTACTGTCCATATGACCAATCTAAAGACTTCAAAGAGTTTCAAGAAGATTCAAGCTTCGGAAGGAAAGTCTGTTTTCTTCGGAAGCTCCAAATCAAAGAAAAAGGCAAATGGAAAATTACCTTCGGAAGAGAAGTTGGTCTCGGAAGAAAAGAATTCTTCCGAAGCACTGAAGTCTGCTGCAGTGACTGCAGAATCTTCCGAAGGTTCAGTCATTAAAACTTCCGAAGTCCCAAAAGCTTCCAAAGTTTTGAAGGTCAAGTCCAAGACTCCAAAGGTGGTGTGGAAGTCTAAGAAAGACCAAGTGATTGAAGTTTCTCCATCAACAACAGCTCAAGATCCTTCTAGCACAACCATAGGATCTATTACTGTTGTATTACCTTCTATTATACTTAGTAAGCCCAAGACAAGTAAGGCTTGGGTTTCCAAATGTAACTAATCATTTTATTTATGCAGGAACAGCTCAAGACAAACAAGAATGTCTGGATCATTGATAGTGGCTGTTCCAGGCACATAACAAACAATAGGTCACTACTCCATAACTTTGAGAGGATTGATGGAGGACCAGTTGCTTTTGGAGGAGATGAAGGTGGTTACATTTCTGGAAGGGGCAAGGTCACAAATGGTAATCTCAGTATTGAAAAGGTAAACTTTGTCAAGGAGCTTGGGTACAATCTTCTGAGTGTATCTCATTTTGTGATCAGAGTCATAACATGCTTTTTACTGAGCAATGAGTGCATTGTTCTCAAGCCTAGAGTGGTCATTCCTCATGAGCACATCCTGCTTAGAGCCCCCAGGAAAGGGACCATGTACAAGATGGACTTTGCAAGAAACATCTCCCTCCGGAGAAGTTTCATGCTTTCTATCTAAGCAAATAGTGATGAGTCTTTCCTATGGCATAAAGAATGTGCCATGTAAACTTTAAGAACATGAATAAACTAATTAAACATGATTTGGTAACTGGAATGCCAAAGAAAGAGTTTACAAGTGATGATCATTGTGTTGCATGCCTGAAAGGGAAGCAACATAAGGTATCTCACAAGCCTAAGGAAAAGAACTCCATCACTACTCCCCTACACTATTACATATGGATCTCTTTGGCCCCACCAGTGTAATGAGTCTAGGAAGGACCTCTTATTGTTTGGTGATCACAGATGATTTTACAAGATTCACTTGGGTTTTCTTTCTTAGAACTAAGGATGAGACCCCTGAGATTCTGAAGAATTTCATCTTAAAAATTGAGAATCAAAGTGATCACAAGGTCAAAACCATAAGATGTGATCAAGGGACTGAATTCAAGAATCAAATCCTTGATACATTTTGTGATGAAAAAGGTATTACAAGAAAATATAGCTCCGCCCAGCAACCAGGACTCCTCAGCAAATGGTGTTGCTGAAGGAGAAACAGGACACTAATTGAAGCTGCAAGAACTATGTTGTCTGACTCTAATTGCCCATCACCTTTGGGCAGAGGCAGTAAACACTGCTTGCTATGTGCAAAACGAGTTTTAGTAGTTAAGACACATGGTAAGACTCCTTATGAACTTTGGCACAAGAGAAAACCTTTCATTGGTTTTCTCAGGTCATTTGGATGTCCTTGCACCATCTTGAATACCAAAGATCAAATTGCCAAGTTTGCTGAGAAATCAGATGATGGACACTTCATTGGATACTCTTCCCAAGCTAAGGCTTATAGAGTATACAATCTCAGAACTAGAATTGTTGAGGAGTCAGCCAATGTGACTTTCAATGAACACACACCCTGTGTGGCTGGTTCTGGTCCTGATTGGCTATTTGATCTTGATTTAGTTACCAACTGTTTTAACAAATCTTGTGAGAATGTTTCAGGATCTGCAGAAAAATTAAATACAGGTGATCTTGATCCAAGATTTGAGCTAGGAAGACCTTCAACTCATACATCTTCAGCTCCAGTTGGAACTACTTCAGCAAATGAGGTTTCTATCAGCACTACAATGACAAATTCAGCTGATACATCTGAGGTGCCTTCAAATTCCAGCTCAGAGGCTCCACAACCAGATAAAGATACCTCAATTGTGGAAGACAACAATGGTGATGGTGAAAGTGATCAGGAATTCCTTGATGCTAATAACCACACCATAGATGACAACATCAATGATGTCACACACTCATTGGATCAATTTAATCTTGATAAGTGTGGTGATGTGGAGGGTGAATCATCTATGCCAGATCTAAATTTCTCAAATTTGGATCTTTCTCAGCAACTTGCTGTGATCCCTCAGCTTAGGATCCACAAGTCTCACCCCACCACAAACATCATTGGAGATGTTGTCACAGGGGTAAGAACAAGAGGACAAACCCATGAAGCAAATGTTTGTCTTCACTCTTGTTTTTATCCCAGATAGAGCCAAAGAAAGTTGATGAGGCTCTAAAGGATGGAAGTTGGGTTGAAGCTATGCAACAAGAGTTGTTCAATTCAAAAGGCAAAAAGTTTGAACCCTTTGTCCTCTTCCTCATGGGAAGACTACCATTGGAACCAAATGGGTGTTTAGGAATAAGAAGGATGATAGAGGCATCATCATCAAGAACAAGGCAAGACTAGTTGTTCAAGGATACACACAAGAAGAAGGGATTGACTACACTGATGTCTTTGCTCTTGTAGCAAGATTAGAAGCTGTTAGGATATTCCTGGCATTTGTTGCATCCAAGAACTTCAAGGTTTTTCAACTTGATGTGAAGTGTGCTTTTCTGTATGGAGTGATTGATGAAGAGGTGTATGTCAAACAGCCACGCCTGGTTTTGAGACCCTGATCATCCTGATTATGTCTGCAAGCTTGACAAGCTCTTTATGGGCTGCATCAGGCACCCAGGAAGTGGTATGAGACATTGTCTGAGTATCTTTGTAAACATGGATACAGGAAGGTACTATAGATGGAACTCTCTTCATCAAAGGATAGGGAAATGACTTATTGCTAGTTCAAGTGTATGTAGATGACATCATCTTTGGTTCAACTAATCCAAAGCTCTGCAAAGACTTTGAGAAGCTGATGAAAGACAGATTTGAAATGAGTGCAATGGGAGAACTCAATTTCTTTCTGGGAATTCAAGTGAAGCAAGTTGAAGATGGCATCTTCATAAGTCAGTCAAAGTATGTTCAGGACATACTCAAGAGGTTCAACATGACTGATTGTAAGATTGCTAAGACACCCATAGCCAGAAACCACTCCCTTGGACCTGATCTTGAGGGGGAGTGTGTAGATGAACACTTATACAGGGCTATGATTGGTCTCTTATGTATCTTACAGCTAGCAGGCCTGATATCATGTTTGCTACATGTATTTGTTCAAGATATCAAGCCAACCCTAAGATGTCTCACCTCATCACTGTCAAAAGGATTTTAAGATACCTCAAAGGTGCTTCAACACTTGGTTTATGGTATCCAAAGAATCCTGACTTCAATCTGTATGCTTATACAGATAGTGATTATGGTGGTTGCAACATGACTGCAAAGTCTACATCTGGGGGATGTCAATTCCTTGGTGGAAGGGTTGTCTCATGGCATGCAAAGAAACAATCCTGTGTGTCTGCATCAACTGTTGCTGAGGCTGAATACATTGCTGCTGCAAGTTGCTGTGGCTCAAGTGTTTTGGATTCAAAATCAGATGCTGGACTATGGATTTAACTTCAAGGAGACTCCTATCCACATAGACAACAATAGTGCTATCTCTATCACTGAGAACCCTGTGCAGCACTCAAGGACCAAACACATCAATATCAGGTATCATTTAATAAGAGATAAATCTATGAAAAGGGATTTAATAAACTAGTCAAAGTTCATACAGATGAACATATGTGCTGATCTGTTTAAAAAAAGCTTTGATGAACAGAGATTTAAATATCTAATATAAGCTATGGATGATTAACTTTGAGTAGATCTTTTCTTAAAACTAATTCTAATTATTTCTTAAAATATGTGTGT